>CM039680.1:196947710-197351724 GCA_022537955.1 Schmidtea mediterranea
GAAGCAGGGCAACATTAGAATATCGAAAGAGTGAATTTTATTATAAAGCACACCAAGGCAGTTCAAGATACATATTTTTTTAAATTTTGATAACTAAGGTATAAATTTGTTTGCGGTTGATAATATAAAAATTGGTTGATATTAAAGAACACGAGAAGTCAGAAATACCAAGAATTATTATTAAATATTTAATTAAACACAATAAATGGCTTATTCAGGAAATTTTTCCTTAGTGTTTTTGTTCACGATAAACAAAATAACTATTACAATATTAGGTAAAGGTTCGAAATATCTTGATTGACTTCACAGTGCCCGTTTGGGAGCTTATGCCTGAGCACAAAACAATTATATAAATAAATATTAATCGATTAGCTGGGAAACAATCGAGGAATTACGGAATGATTTTAGTGAAAATTGATTTCCAATTAAACAGTTAGTCATAAAAACCAATAATATTTATTAAGTTTTCATCGCGTTAAAAAGTGTAAACCCAAAGTGAAAATATTTGGATAATCAATAATTCATGATACAAATGTGCTAAATTTTGATTGATGATAAGTATGTCAAAGTGCTCAATATATCAATCCAAAAATATTAATTATTAAAAAAAACTAAATGCTATTATGTGGTGGAGATCAGTTATTGTTCGGATTATACTCTTCGAGTCTCATTCTTCTGCTTGTCGGAGGATGCTTATGGGGACAAGCTACAGAGACTTATAACGAATCCAAAGAAGAATTCGGAATATTTCTGTTCGTTTGTGGAGGTGTTCTGATATCAATAGCTATTTTGACCAATATTTATAAGTGTATAAAACAAAAAAGGAGAAAGAGAATTGCTCAAAAGCCCACCGCGAAAGCTTCACAAGGTGTCAAAAATGAAAGGAAACCGATTGATAATGATTTATTAAATCTATCAGAAAAAGATTTCTATTTCAATAATAATCAAAACATTAATAAATTGTCTAATAGCAGTTCTAACAATTCCCAAATCATTTCATCGTCTATTGCAATGGCTCCAATGACTTCGGGCATTTCCAACATGGTTCGAATTAACAAGAAAAAATCAAAAAATAATTACATTGGTTCCTTAAATTTTAGAGATTCTGTTCTTCAACTTTCAACAACATCTTCTAACAAAACTCAAATTACATACTTAAATCCGGACGATACCAATATTAAAACTCTTTGAAACAATAGAATATATGTTTTAAAATGTTATTATTATTATGATTATTAATATTATTATTATTATTATTATTATTATTATTATTATTATTATTATTATTATTATATTTTAATTTTAATTTGGAAAATGTAATGAACTTTCTATCAAAAATTATACAAAATCAAAATTATCAGTGCCTGAAGAGGAATGAGAAGAATTTTAGTTTTTATTTTCATAACATGAAGATAAAAATCTATTTCCTAAATCATTTAGTCAATTCTTCATCTTCAAAATCGTCTTCTGGTGGTGGAAGTGGGTTTTGACCATCTGAATTACCTGTAGTTGGCGGCGGTGGTGGTGGAGGTGGTGGTAGTCCACCATTTCCAGGAGGAGGTGGTAGTAATCCACCATTTCCAGGAGGAGGTGGCGGTGGAGGAAAACCCAATGATTCTACTTCCACAAACTGGCACAAAATTACACAAAGTAAACCTGTAATAATCACAAATTTCATGATTAATAAAAATCACAATGTTGATCAACTATTTATAATGAAATTGTTGGATTCCTTTTGTCAGGAGTTTTCCATTAAAATCATTGCGATATCAGTTTATAAGGTTCTTAAACTACTCTTTAGAATCTGAAGAGTAGTTCATATTATGAATGTAAAGTTCGATTAGAAATTAATTAATCTAATTAATTAACACCTGAGAAACATTTACTCACGAAGAAAATTATTATGATTTGACTGAAGTGGCTTTTCTAAAAGTATGAAAACAGTTTGATAGGAGAAATATTGCCAGTGATATTTCTTTTGGAAATAAATAAATAATATTCTAATAAAATAATACAGTTATGATTGGTAAAATAAAATAATACATTTAAACATTGTCAAAGTATTATTTGCATAACCATAAAGAATGTAGGCATTTTTAGCTTCTACCGCTTTTGTCTTCAAATTTATTAACAATTTTTAAAAGCTTTCTGAACAAAACATTTAATGCAATACTTCACAAAATTCTGTTTTATCTATTCGAGAGCTCAAACTTATTCATTGAGACGTTATTATTTATCACGCATGAGGCTCTCTTAAACTCCTTGAGTATAAACTTCTCAATTTCTCAGATCTTGAGAATCTTTGTTTTATATAATAGTGGAATGCTCTAAAACATGAAGTTTTTATTTAAATTGTCTTATTCAATGATGAGAATTTATATTTTCATGGTGTATTATTTGGAGCACGTTTACAGTAGAGGGACGCGCCTTCATTAAATATAGGCCAGTTTTCATATGTGAGGCCTAAACATTTGTTTAAGGTAAAAACTGCAAGCCAAATGAAAAAAATGTTTATTTATATAATGTAGTTCAAGTATTTAATTGATCCGGTCTCTGCATGCACTGCAATCATGTAGTTAATTATCCAAATCTCATTTAATTATCAGGTCATTTACCTTAAATTCAATATATACATTCTTGCAAAACAGCATTCCTGACATGAGCAAACCAAGCACAAAACCCTTACCACCCTCACCCCCAAAATCACCATGACATGAGAAAACCAAACACACCACCCTCAACCCCCCAAACTTTTCCATCCGCCAACCTTATAACCTTTCGAATTCTAGCAAAAACCATTCTATAACCTTGTAATTTCCCGTATAAACATTATAATTTCACAATTTTTCCAAACTTTATACTTGCAATCTTTGAAACGCTTACAGATTTTATACTTGCAAACTTTTAAATATACAAATCTTTTGCATTATAAAGTTTGGTAATTGGAGTGATTGGATCAGAGAAGATGTGCGAGTTCTCCCATGTCAGTGCGCCTGTGGTATGGTTTGCCCAATAATAACACTACTATTTTGAATTTAAAAAAGAAATTAATTCTTAAAATATGAACACTCGAGAAAAATATTTTTGTGAATCTAGTAATAAATATCTTTCAAAACCTCACAAAGCTAAACATGAAAAAACTAAAATCCACCAAAAAATGTCTCACATTTCACACCTTCACACTTCTGTGGGAGATTTACAACAGTGATGTTCTAAACTTCCAGAATTTTCCATGGGCAAAATATCCAGGAGAACATCATCTTCCAAAATATAATTATTTGGGTTAATTGGGCTCAAGTGTGTTTAAAATCTAAAAATGGATCTAAAAATTTATAGTAATTGTAATATTGAAAAATCAATTGAATATTTTAAAATTATTAAGGAAAAAGGAAAATCCTATTTACTTGGTATGTGTAAAGAATGCGAAAGCATAGAAAATAAGATAAGAGAACAAAAATATAAAGAGAAACGTTTATTAGGAATAAGAAATTTGAAAAAGACTTTAACAATAAAAGTATGTACAAAATGTAATATAGAGAAACCTGATTTATAAATAAATAATTAAATAAATTTGGCAACTATTTAATTAAAAGATAACGCCAATAAAAAACTCTTCGTACGATATATTTCGACAGCATAACTGTCATCTTCAGGTACACAAAACCAACTAAAAATATTATGAATTAACTTATAATTTAAACAAATTATTTTTTTATATTAATTTAATTTTGTTATAAACAAACATCTAAAATAATATTATTGAGCAACCAATATTTAAAACCAATATTAGTGAGCACAATAGAGGCTGTAAAAAGTGAAATAGGAATGTCTGATTTTAGAATTTTGTTGAATAGTTTTAATAATTATTGTGAACGCGTGATATGTGAAGGTCATTGGATCCAAAGATTAATGTGCAAAGTGCTGTGACTACAAATGTTTTAAGTGTTTTTAAATAGTTTAAGTATGTTAAATCATGTTTATGTATTGTTTTTAAAAAAAAACCTTTTAATATTATTAAAATAATTTAATTTATAAATTACATTATTTTTTAAAATTATAATATAGATAAAAAATTATAATATTTATATAAATAACATTTTAAAATTAGTTATAAGTATTTGAATATTTTTTAAATGTTTATTTATTACAAAATTAAATTAATATAAAAAAGTAATTTGTTTAAATTATAAGTTAATTCATAATATTTTTAGTTGGTTTTGTGTACCTAAAGATGACAGTTATGCTGTCGAAATATATCGTACGAAGAGTTTTTTATTGGCGTTATCTTTTAATAGAAAAAGCTATAAGTGAATTTAGGAATAGATTAAAAAGAGATTATTATGTTTATAATTCAGAGTGTAAAGAGCGTGAACGAAAATATACACAAAATAATAAGGAAAAAATTAATGAACATCATAAAAAACAATATAACGAAAATCTTAAACATAAATTAATTCAACATTTACGTGGGGGTATTAGAAGAGCATTAAAAGAACGCAAAGAAAGTCAAACATTTTTGAAATATTTAGGATGTTCAATAAATAGTTTTTATCAATGGATAGAATTTCAATTTTATGATGGAATGACTTGGGAAAATCAAGTTTATTGGCATATAGATCACACATTACCAGTTTCTAGTTTTAAAGTTTGAAGATGAAGAACAAATAAAAATATGTTTTAATTGGATAAATTTAAGACCTTTAAGAGCAAAGAAGAATTTATCAAAATCGAATAAAATAATTTTAACAGAATATTTATTACAACAAATTAAATCTCATTATTTTATGAATTTAGCAAATGAAACACCTTCAAATTGCGGGAAACTCCTAAAGTCTTCATCTCCCACTTCATTAGAGATATTTAATGAAAAAACTCGTGTAATGGCCGATCCCAGTGATAAAAACGAAAAAAAATAAAACAATGAACAATCAGCAGCACGTCTCCTAAGTTCATTATGATTAGAATATGGAGATTGTTCAGAGACTAAACATTGGTCTGGATAAAAAGTCTAATCAACTTTAATGATTCCTTAAGATATAGTCCGGCTCTCATGATATCGTTTAGATGAAAATGATAATCCTAAACCCGGAGAATAACCAATAAATAGAGTTAATGCAGTAGCTTAAAACATGACATAGCGTATCGCCAAGAAGATATTCGTTCACATCAAAAAGCAGATATTGATTTTATTCAAGATTTAAATGATATTCAAATCCAACATGTTCCGAAAGATTTTCAAAAGCAATAGGAAAAATAGCATTGAAAACAAAGATCGCATTGGGAGGATCGCAAGATATAGAAAATGAGTTACATCACCGAGAGGTTCTTGCAACAGAGTTGCATAAAGAATACAGAAAACCCAAAAAATATTTAAAAATAAAAGTTTTCAATAAAGATGAAATTTGGTCAGTCGATTTAATTGAAACCGTAAATCCTAAAAATAATGAAAACTTTAGATATTTTCTAACCATTATTGATTTATACACTCGATATGTTTGGGCTATTCCCCTGATAAATAAACAAGGTGAAACAATTAAAGAAGCATTTGATAAATTATTTGAATCTACACCAGATAGAATTCCAAAAAAATTATCTGTTGATAATGGTAAAGAATTCTACAAATAAATATTTCAAAATTTTTTTATTAGAAAATAAAATAAAAATATATTCAACTTTTAATTCACCAGATGACAGATCAAATTATGGTTCACATAATCCTATAATTGAAAGATTTAATAGAACATTAAAAAATTGGTTGTATAAAAATTTACAGAACGAGGAAATAGAATTTGGTTTGATATTCTAGATAAACTAATTTATTTTTACAATAATAAAATTCATAGGATGATAAAAACAACTCCAACAGAGGCAAGTAACAATCCTGATTTAATACGAGAGATTACAAATCAAAATAATAATGCTAATTATGACCTAGTTGAAAAACAAAAATTTAATATCGGAGACCGAGTTAGGATATTCAAATGGAAAAATAAATTTGAAAAAAGGTGTAACTCATTCATGGACTAAAGAAATATTTTTTATTAAAAAGATTTATAATACAAAACCCTTTACTTATAAACTACATGATTTAAAAGAGCAAGAAATTTTGGGAAGATTTTATAGTAATGAACTCCAGAAAACTAGATTTTAAGTAGGTTTTATCAAGAGATACTTGTATAAAACATAAACCTTCAAAACTTACAGATTTTTTAGATTTCGGCTGTTTTTGAGGTTTTATTGCTAAAGCTTTTTCAAGTGTAATAGTAAGTTTCATTTTAAATCAACAATTCTTCAAACCACCATTCCCTTTATAAGGATTTAAAAATATCCCTTCTTCAAGCTTTTTATTTCTAAATTCAAAATCTTTAACCATTATTTTTTATCACAAGCTATTTATCACATTAAAAAATGACAAAAGATGAATCCAAATTTAGAAGCAAATTAAAATCAATAATTGATAATGATTCACCAAAAACAATAAGTTTGAATGGTAAAAGAAATATGTTACAAAAGAAAAAATTAAACAACTTAAAGACTCTGGAGCGTCAGCGACTTCCTCTGAACAACACTCCGGAGGAATCCTTCCACTAGCAGCTTTATTACCATTAATTTTTTGAGGAACAACAGCTGCAGCAGGTGCAACGGCTGGAATAACTAATGCTGTTAAAACTATAAAAGAATCAAGAAAAGCGGACGCAGAAACGAAATTCATAGAATCACACGGAGGTTCTTTAGAATCCCACAACCCAGTAAACTCTAAAGAAATTATTCAAATCGTAATGACTAACAAATTCCAAGATATAATTCCTTGTGAAGATTTGGATAAAAAGAAGAAAAATTTAATTGTATTTGATGATTGTGTTAACATGAAAAATCAAAAAAGTTATGGAATCTTATTTCACTCGAGGAAGACATACTAATTGTTGTTGTATATATCTATTACAAAATTATTATGATTTACTAAAAAGATCTGTACGAGGAAATTCTAATTTCTTTATATTTTTCGAATTAAATAAACGAGATCGAGATACTATTTACAATGATTTATTTTTCAGCAATGATGGAAAAAGAAGAATTTAATAAATGCCAAAATCATTGGAATACAAATTATAATTATATTGCTTTAAATACAAATACAAAAGAAATTCATAAAAGAATAATATAGAAAACTAAAATAATTTATAAAAAATGGATCAATATTCAACTGTGAATGTTTCTAATCTAAATGATTTCGATTATCAAGATTAATTGTTTCAAAAAAAAAATTAGAAAAAGCAAACGAGTTGTAGAATAAAAATATTAATTATCAAAATAAAACTGTTCAACAAAATTTCTTTGATAATAAAAAACAACAATGGCCAATTATTAACAAAATTGATTCATTAAATAAACCACTTGAGGAGGTCTCCAGTCGACCGGAGCGTCAGCGACTGCCTTCGGAGGTTTCTGAGAAATCAGATCCTATTAAACCCATATTAATGTCAAAATCAACATAAACAAATTTAAACATGAAAACTTTTGAATTAAATATTAATCCTAAAATATTTCGCAAGGTAATTGGTGTTACAAGATTAGTTTATATCAATATTAAAGATGGAAATGAACAAAGAAAAGAATTAATGATGGGAGATGTTTCATTCGTCATCACATTTCAAGAAAGTAAATTTTATATTGTTGATCCAAGATCAAAAGAGAAATATAAATTAACACCACAATTATTAACATGTATTGAAGGATATGCATTTGGCAATGTTGGAGAAAAGAAAGATTTTCTACAAGAAAATTTCACAAGTTGGTGGAGATTCAATAAAAATATATTTACAACTAGCTAAACTAGCTAAACAACTAGATAAACTTGAATATTACAAAGCATTGAAAAAATTAAAAGAAAATTTTCCAGAAAATTCTTATATTGATGACGATCCATCTATAGATTCTAATTCTTATGAATCTCAAAGTTTTTCAACTCACAGTTTACAAAGTGAAACCACTAAAAAGAAGGGTAAAAGATTAGACGGACTTTGTCCTAAGCCAGGGGCGATTTTTTATTTTTTTTCAGATAATCAAATTTTATTATTTGAATATTTAACAAAATTATTAGCAGCTACAAAAGCAGGTCATTCAAATACATTTAATCAAGTCAATGCTATTTTAAAAAGATTGTTGGAATTAAAACTCATAACCATTGAATACTACAAGAAAATCCTTGATAAATACTTTCCAGAATAAAAGAAAAATCCTAAAATTTCATAAATCCTAAAAAATAATCTAAAAATTGACGAGTTATAATTTCGAAAGACATTTTAAATGTAATCATGATGTAAGAAAAAAAGATTTCCTTGAAGGTTTTTCATCAACAGCAAGTGCTCAAGTAATAAATGACGTATGTAAAATTTATTTTAATATTAACCAATCTTCAAATCCGTTAGATATTTGTAATTCATATTTATATTTCAAAGTAAAGATTACAGGATATCAAGCAGCTGTTGTTGAAGGTGATAAATTTGCTTTTGAACATAATTTGTTTTTAAATTTATTCAATGACATTGCTATAAAATTTGGACCTTCAGAGATTGAAAGAATAGATTCTTCTGGATCATGTTCTTCACTTTTATATTTTGTAATGACAGATTCTGATTTTAAAAAACAACATGGTGAATTAAGTGGATGGATTCCTGATACTAAAGATGGAGAAGTAAGTGAAGTCAATTCGGGGTACAAGAAAAGAAGTCAATTGTACAAGACTAGTTTTGAAGGAATGTATCTTTTAAAAATTTGTTTGGATTCTTTCAAAATTATGATAGATTGATTTATCTTGTTCCATTTGAATTATCACTTACAAAGAATAATGATTACAAAAGTCGTATCTTTGGAAGTAAATTCAAAAATGAAAATGCTATACAAATAAATTTTGAAACACTAACCCTTTTGGTTTCATCAATATATTGTAATCCAAAATGAGAAAATGTTATAATAGATAGAATGAATGAAGATAAACCAATTATTGTAAATTATTTACAACGAGTAACAACAAGTATTGATGTACCAACAGGAACAAAATATGGTTGGAAACCAACAGTTTTAAATTCTAGACCTAGATTTATATTTGGGGATTCAAAGATGAAAAAAATGGAATGACGATTGATAATTCAAAATTTATTCAATCTAGTTCTAGAAAGAAATAAAATGTTTAAGGATTCAATTAAATACAACTTATTATCCTTTAGATCCAATGAATTTTAGTACAAACGAAAACTTTCAAGGAAAACCATACTTGGCATATGTTAATGCATGTAAATCTTTTGGTGTTGATCCTCAACTTGGGATGAAAGATTTTAAAGATTTGTATTCTATATTTTGTTTTTATGATTCACTGGTAAAATTTATGAAAATAATACAAATAATAAATTATTCATTGGTGAAAAGATTATAAATATTTTCAAATACTACTTCAATAAATTTAATATGTGATTTAATTGAAGGAGCATATCAAGATGGAAAACGAGATAATTGTTTATTTGTTTTCCATATGGAACTGTTCCTCGTGGATATAGAATTGTACAACAAACACCAACACCAATATATCTACCATTGATTACAAAATTTATTTCAAGTATGACTTTTAGAATTGTAGATCAAGATAGTGTTTTGATTTATTTTATTAGTGAAATTATTTCTTTTTGTTTACATCTTAGACAAGTCTAAGCGACTGTTTAGAAAGGGATAATTTATTAAATTATAAAATGGTTACACTAAAAGTATTTCTAAATAAATATGGTCGAGATACTACAACTAATTTTTATTTACGAGATGTTATAAGAGATTTAGGATTAAAATGTAAAATAATTATGAGAGATGAAATTAAAAATTATTTAAATTCAGAAAATATTATTTTTAAGTTACAAAAAACAAAAGAACATGGATCTCATTGGTTTCTTTGTTCTAAAAAATACAAAATATATTTGGATTCATATAGAATTATTCCAGTCCGAGAAATTGAATTATATTTAACTGATGGTTATATTTATAATATTTTCCAAGTTCAAAAAGAGAATACAAAAATATGTGGTCAACTTTGTATTTTTGTATTATTTAGAAAAGAAAAAGGAACATCATTTCAAGAAATTATTCTAGATCTTTTATAATAAAATAAAATTTTAAAAATGAATGTTGTAATTAAGTTCCAAACTTCTGAATTTTTACTTGCGCGATATTCTCAGGGACCTAGGTCTGCAGGATTGCAAAGTCATTATGCGCGATGAAATCAAGAATTGCCTCTATAGGGATAATATTATTTTCAATTTACAGATCACAGACGAGTCGGGAGTCATTGGGTCTTGTGCTCGAAGAAACACCGAGTGTATTTCGATTTGTACGGAATCATTCCCGTCCGCGAAATAACCAAATACTTTTCAGGTGATGTGTACACGTACAACACCTGCCAAATCCAAAATCCCAGAACATCGATTTGTGGACAAATGTGTGTTTCCATACTTATGAAACAGTATATTATGCATTTATAGAAATATATGAAAAAAATGACTGATGAAGATATTTTTCATGTTTTCATCGAGAGGAAATACCCAATGCTCAAGAATATATCCAAGGAGAAAGAAGAGATTTATAAACCCAGTAAAGTGAATAATAGAATAAATGAATTTTTACTTGAGAAGATGAAGTTGATTACTGCATTACCAAAAGATCAAAGATCGGTGGACTCGTGCGGACTCTGTGATTTAAATAACATGTATTTCCATAACAGAAATCCTAGCAGTCTCGACCGCAGTGATCTCGGGAGTCGGATCTTATGGAATTGCTCCGGTCGTTTCGATCATTCTAGTCTTAGTGCTTGGAGGAACTAATGTCCTGTACTTGTTTTTATCCGAAACTTTTTCAGTGGGATTGACGCCGAGAAAGAAAATAATATACCAAGAGGTCTGCCAGGAACTTTCATTGGGAATAAATAAACTTTATTTATATAAATAAAAGGCTTTAAAAGATGGGATATTAACAACTAATGAGAATAATGAATCCAATTGAATAATTGAAGGAATAAATACTAATATCGATATGATAAAGAATACTAAAAAAGAGAAGCAGGCGGAGAAGAAGGTTAAGAAAGAATTAATAAAACAATTAAAAGAGGAGTATCAAATGAAGATGAATAATATTGCGTGACTGAGATTTACGGAGTTCATAGGTTTGACCGGCATATGATGAAGAAAGAAAAAATATAAATAAGAAAGAAAGAAAGGAATTTGTTATGGAATATACATAAAGAGTAATTATTCTCATTTAATGAAATCCCATTATCTTGAGTACTTTGAAGAGCATGCGGCTTTACATTTTGCATTATCTAAAGACTTGACATCTAAAGACCCGAGCTGTACATAGAGCCCGAGAGTAAATATAACAATTAAAATTATTGAGGAAAATTACACCAAGAGCAGGTATTTATCCATATGAGTATATTGCAGGACCGACTTTTTCGGAAATGAAGGATAAAATGGACAAGAAGAAATTACCGGAGATTGGCGATTTTTACAATCATCTGAAGCAGTCGGGTCTTTCTTTATAAGATTATTAATACGCAAAAGAATCCTGAGATTTGTTTGGATGTAAAACCATCAAGAATTATACCATGAATTATTTGAAGATGGATGTTTGCTTATTAGCAGATGCTGCCGAGAATTTCAGGGATACTTTCATGAAAGATTACGGTTTTGATCTCTGTTACCATTATTCGGTCTCAGGATTAAGTTTTGCGGCTGGTTTAACCCTTTCTAAGGCAAAGGAAACTAAAAGTGATGTAAAACTCAAAGTTTATTGATAACAATTATATAGTTACAAATGATCATAAAAAAATAAAAACATAGAAAAAAACAAAAGAGGCTCAATATATGTCAGTAGTTGTACCAAAAGTAAAAATGATTACCGACAGCGTTACACTTAGATATTTTTATTAGTTTAAAATGGTGTACAGTATATTGCCACCACCTTAGAAAGGGTTAAAGTTTACAAAAGTTAAATTAAAATATTTCAAGAAAAACACGCATGACATGCTTTTATTTTTCGAGCAAGGTGTTCGAGGTGGAGTCCCTGAAGTTTTTTGGAATATACTTGTTAAGGTTTTTTCTGAACTGGGAAATTCCTTGTATTACTACGACTGTAATTCTCTATGTCCGACCGCAATGATTGAGGATTTGCCAACAGGATAAATGAAATGGGACTAAAAGAAAAAACATGAAAAAACAAAAGAAAATTCTCCTGAGGGTTTTGTATATGAAGTTGATTTAAAGTATCCTCAATCATTGCATGATGAAACCAGGTATTTCCCAAGTTGTCCTGAGAAAATCACTTGCCTGAAGAATGGAAATCTGAATGGCAACAGGAAAATGATCTTGGAAGGTATAAAACGAACAGAGAAATTAATCCAGACTCAGGGTGATAAGAAAAATTATATTGTGGAAGGAAGAATGCTGGATTGGTATTTGAAATTGGGAATGTTCTTGAAAAGGATCCATAAAAATAAAATTAAAAGAAATCTAAATGGCTGAAACCCTATATTGAATTCAATATTAAGAAAAGACTCGAATCAAAAGCTGTAGGGAATAAGATTGGGGATTTATTGTATAAATTAATGAATAACTTATTCTATGGAAAAACTCTTGAGAATGTAGGGAATCGCCAGGAATTCTAAATTGTGTGTGATAGAAATAGATTCAAGTCTCTTTCTTCAAAACTAGGTTTCCAGAGGTTTAATATCTTCTCCGAGGATTGTGGTGCTGTACACTTTAAAAACACTAATATCAAATTGGATAAATTCAATTACATAGGTTTTGTAATTCTCGAATTCTCGAAGTTTGTTATGTTTAAATTTATATACGATGTCTTATGGAAACCGTAAGGTGGGAACTTCAAGATTCATTTCGGTGACACTGATTCTATAATCTTGGAGTTAGTGAACAACGAAAAAATCGAGAAAATCCAAGAATATATCCATGACACAAAACTTGGATTGTTCAAGAATGAAATGGGAAATAGAAAGAAAATCATGGGTTTTTGCGGATTAAAATCCAAATTATATTTCTTGGATATAAATGATTTAAATCTGAGAAACACTTCGAATATTAAAGAGTGAAAAGATATTCTAAATCTTCAATCTAAGACTTAGGATATCAAGAAGCAAGAGATTGTCTCCTGTGGAAAGAACAACAAACTGTAGGAGGATGGGCGTTAAGATCAGAACTTCATAAGATTTTATTAAAGGAATATTCAAGGAAGGGTTTAAATAATCATGACGATAAGCGTTATATATTAAGTAATGGTATTATAACCATTCCTTATATAAATTATAGAATATCGTATATAGAAAGAAAGGATGAGATAAATGAGAAATAAGGTAGTAGCTACACTGATATAGATTTTAGTGAAATCGATCTTATAAATATAAATTTCTAGAACCCTCTCAACCCGTCATTCACCTGTTTCCTAGCACGAGCACAATAAAATTTTTGGAAATTCTAAATATTTGAGTAACTACCCTGCCGACGACAAAGGCTTTGAAAGCTTCACGAGTACAATAAAGTTCTTGAACGATGGAATTCGGGAGCAGGGTGATAAAAGGCTTTGAAAGCTCTATTTATAACTACTGGCACCTGATGGATAAACGCAATAGGATTCGAGGCCACTTTCAAAGGAATCCCATCAGATATGTGTATAAGAGATATAACCATTGGATACCCGTCAAATTGACTTTGGAAATGGGTGGTTATCAATAAAAAGTGAGTCATATTGCCATGACTGCTATTACCCTGGCAAATCAAGTGTATTCAAAAGCCACCATAGAGAGCATTCATGCTCATTTTATTTTAGTCCGTCAATTTATCATAAAATAAGTTAAAAGCAAAATTTCGGAATTTTTTATTAATGCAATTTGTAATGGTTTAACTTAATTGACCAGAGTTCATTTTCTTTCAATGTTTACAGATAATTTTCCGAATTCTAGTAGCCATCATTCTCGTTACACTTTTACTAGAAGATGTTTTTTCGGTCTTGATTTGTGTGGTTGAGTAGATGATTTCTCCTTGACATTCTCCGGACTCTCTTGTAATGCAGATGAGTGATTGGAATTCAACTGTACTAGATTTCCTCCGTGTCGTACTATCCCATCTTGAATAGCATCTTTTGATTTTAGTTGCTCATTCTCCTTTTGCACTTTATCATCGCTTCGTTATATTATGATTTCAATATTTCATTTGGGTTTGTCAGCTTCTTTGCCTCATCGGACCTTATCCACGCGCTCTACACTGATCTGCCTCTCCGGATTATAGCCTTTGATACCAGAATCAGTGTCAGAGTTTCTTAGTGATATTGAATCACTTCCTGGCGGAATTTTTCGGATTGTTTATTATTCACTTAAACGGAAGATTAATTTTTCGTTTTCTATCATTGGTGTAGTAGTTCTAAGAACCAGAATTATATTAGTTTAATAATATTACAATAATTGGGAATTAAATAGGTTGATGACGACCTTTATTTTGAACATCTAGAGTTGTCATGGAACCCTTACCCGAGTACCTTTTATATCTCTCTATTTATTTTTGCTATAATGATTATTATAGTGTTGAGAATTGTACTATAAATAATTTATAGAGAATCGAATGAATCAATTATATGTTCTAAGTTTTCTCGATTTTTCTTACACGGTTCATCAGCCCTCTTTTATTCCTGGTCCAATTGGTTTCTTGTATTCTATTTTTTCTCATAAAATTGAATTAGCTTTGTGTTACATAGATAGTGAGGTTTGTTTTTGAGTTTATATCTTGCATTATAGGATCGTCATCATATTTATTGGTAGACTTCAAGTCTTGCTTTGCGATGATTAGCTATTATCTGCTCTGTCATTAGCCCTACACAACCAACTAGCTTTCTTCGTGTCAGCCGCTTCTGTGGTACTCTGGTTAGGGAATCTGCTCGATTTTCTGTTGATTTAACTAAAGTTATGGAAATGTTTATGCTTCTATCGCTGATGATTTCTTGAATGATTCCGATGCGACGTTTAATCAAAGTTTCAGAGATACTGTTTGGGCCAAATAAATCCTCTTGTATGCACTTTTATTATAGTTTTTTTTATTTTTATGCGTCTGTATTTGCATGGTTTGTAAGTTGCCAGATGTCACGTCTGAATGCGCATAGTATTTGTCATGAGCTATTTTGGAAATTTATCATAATTGAATTGTAAATTGTGATTTTAATATTTATTTGATCGAATCGATATGAAATTTATTAGTTTTGTCGCATGGAATATGTTCGAAATTTACTATCACATATTTTTTGAAGTGTCTTGTTATTTTTGAACTTGGATTATTTTATTATTATATCGACGATTTCTCCATTGAGTATTTCTCCATACTAATCCGAGTTACAAACTGCTCCCATTACAAGACTATAACGCCGTGTTCATTTCTGACGACCAACTAACTTCCTTTAACTCGATCCTCTTCTTTGATCCGTTTAATGAACTTTATTTCGCATTCTTTCCCAATTAAATCGTCCCATCGTTCATCTTCTGCGAATGTTTTAATATTACTACAAGTCACTCTTAACCATCCTGCAACCGGATAGTGGCTGATAATTTTTCCACAGATTAAGAACAACTCTCTTAGCGTGACATCTGCATTTATTGAATTGATCGTGTTCCCTCTGGAATAAATCAAGTGACCATCTCGATTACGTTTTATTTTCAGTCCAAGAATTGTCGAGTTTTCTATAGGTTCTGGCGGTTTCGCAATTAAATCAGCGCTATGATTTATGACGTTCTCGACACTTACCGGCTTTGTATTGACAATAATGTCGTCAATATAGTGATAGGTGGCTCGATGAATTATTTTATTGAGGCACAAAACCTTCCTAAGAACCAAAAATATTATCTTGGGAGCATAATTGAAACTGAACCTAATTTCGTTAAACAGTATAGATGAATGTTTCTAAAAATGTACACAAATTATATAAGACTTTGTTTAATCTGCCTTAAATATAGTGGTATTTCAACACTCGTGTATCTCTATTTCTTAATAAACTATATAATAAGTTAGTAGAGGGATATGAGGACTATGCCCCGTGGATATTTGGCTTGAAAAAATCCTGAGACCCCCCGTAAAAAAATTGGGGGGGGGTGTTAAATTTTATTTTAATTATTTTTTTTAATGAATGAAAATTTTTTTTTTAAAATTATTTGTTTTAATGAATGATTTTTTTTTTAAATAATTTTTTGTTTTAATGTTCAAATTTAAAATTTTTAAAAAATTTTAATTCATGATAAAAAACTTTAGGTATTTTTTATCGATTTAAAAGCCTAAAAAAAAAATAAAAATTGGCGATTTAGCCTATGATTGATCGTACTGATGATTATTTTCGAATAAAATTGGTTCAAACCCGATTAAAGAACCTAAAAATATTATATAAAAGTATTTTTTCATTACCCATCAAAAATGGCTCAATTCGCCTGTCGACTAAAAAGCCTAAATATATTTGCTCGAATAAAAATCATTATTATTTTTATTTACTTTAATTATTTGTTTAAGTCAATAATAATATTTATTTATATTTTAATTATATTAAATTTAATTATTTGTTTAATTCAATAATATTATTTATTTATATTTTAATTATATTATTATTTAATTATTTGTTTAAGTCAATAATATTATTTATTTATATTTTAATTATATTATTATTAAATTTAATTGTTTGTTTTAATCAAGTCAATTATTTATTTTTTAAATAATATATTTTTAAATTAAATTGTTTGTTTTAATGAAGTGAATTAAATAATTATTTATTTATTTTTATTTAATTAATTATTTATATTATTATTATTTATTTATTTTATTATTATTAAATTGTTTTAATGAAGTGAATTAAATAATTATTATTTAATTAATATTATTTTTATTTAATTATTTATTTTATATTATTATTATTATTTTATTATAATCAACTTTTTTTTTCTTTTTTTTTTAAATTTATTTTTAAAATTTCTTTGCAAGTCTAAGAATAATTTTTCAATGTAAAAAATATATATCATCTATAAATTTTGAATTGTAAAAATAACTAATCCATACAAATATTTTTATAAAGATTAAATAAAAAAGATTAATTTTTATTTCAAATCAAAAATATCAGAGTAATATGTTTTACGCATTTCGGCCAACAATATATGAATTGTTTGGTCACGTTTGAAATCGTGGCAACATGGACATCCATTTGAATATGTTACTCTCATACTATCTTTACAAACAATGCAATTTGCAACACATCGGTCACCAGATCCCTGAACGTTGTCATAATGAATCTCGAGAAGTTCTTCAATGTTAATCCCTGTGAAATGATAAATTTTTGTTGCGAGAAACTCTGGTGCGCAATAATCCAACGTATTTTTAATTCTTGGATAAAGTTCCTGAATTTTCTTTAAAATTACTTCAAAGAGATAAACTAAATAATAAAATCAAATATATATTTAAATATACATGATTTACCTTTTGACATTTTTTAATACTTAATAAATAAACAAATTCAAACAAAATATTTATTAATTTATTAACATAATTATTTCTGATTTAATATTTTCCACATAATCAGTATAATCCAAGGATTTTATTCCGAGTATTACTACTTTCCCACTTGAAAATATATTGACACATGATGGATTATATTTTTGAAGACGCAATGCTGGAAATATTTCTGGTTCAAATATACAATTCACCTTTCTTTGTAATTCATATAGATTTATAAATTTTCCAATATCGATTGTTACAGTGATTGATTGAATTTGTAAATCGTGTATATTATATTTCAAATCCCCAGTTTTTCGAGGTTGCTTACATCCCATTACTCGAAATTTCCCCGATCTGAAAAATATTATCGGATACTTACCTGTTCGATCTACAACTTGCTGTGGTTTTCCAAATGGGAATTTCATATCAGGTATAGAATATCTTCCTTTATAATTTATATTACTCAACATTTTCAAATAATTTCAATTCAAGTAATTCTAAAAATTAAAACAAATATAAAAAATTAAATAAATAATTAATAATAAAATGGAATTAAGAAATGATGCAGTATATCAAGTAGTTGGACCAAGTGGTTGTGGAAAGACTTTATTTGTATGCAATTTATTACAATCGAACTTGTTCAAATTAAAATTCAACAAAAAATATTGGCATAGAGGAGCTGACGAAGAACATGGACTTACTCAAATTCAATTCTGTAAATTGAAAATGACAATAATTAAAGGGTTTGATAAAAATTGGTCATCTAGATTACATCAAGGCGATGTTATTATTATCGATGATCTATACCAGGAAGCTAATAAAGAAAAGGATTTTAATAATTTATTTACAAAAATTGCTCGACATATTGGAGTTACTGTTATTTTCATTACTCAAAACTTGTTTCATCAAGGGGGCGGTCATAGAACTCGTAATTTAAATGTCCAATACTTGGTTATTTTCAAAAACCCTAGAGATGCAACCATTATAGATTTTCTTGCTAGACAAGCTTATCCTAATGATAGAAAATTTTTAATTGATTCGTTTCAAGATGCAACAAAGGTTCCTCACGGATATTTGTTCTTTGACTTTACACAACAATGTCCTGATGAATTACGTATTAGAACTGATATTTTCAATGAGAAAGGTGTTACGATTTATAAACAAAATTGAAATGTGAAAATAATTACTTGAAATGTCGTTTAAAAAAGTTATTGTTCAACGTGGAAAATGAACAAAGAAAAAAGTTACAAAGAAAATGGTTACTAAACGTAAAATAATAAAAACGAGTAAGAAGATTGTTAAAGATAAAAAGTGGATTAAAATATAAACAAAACAACTAGATGAAAAATGTATTTAATATGAAAGTTGAACGTAGTCTACCATACTTTAATGCCTTGATGAAGGCTCCTAATAATAAAAGAATGAATATTTTACAGAATTTTCCTTCATTTGTTATAGATGATCTAGTTGAAGTTATTGTTAATGTAGTTCGTGGTAATGTAAACATTACTAAAGTTAAAAAACTTGTATTACAAAAGCATAAAAGATCACTTTTATCTTTAGTAAACACTAAGAATCGTCATTTGATGCGAAAAATAATATATAAACAAAATGGTGGATTTTTGGGGGCATTAATTCCAATAGTATTATCTGCAATAAGCGCAATTTCATCATTAACTTCTTAATGGGTACCAAGAATTCATTACCGGATAAACATAATTTAGATTTAAATATTTTGACAACTTGTTGTAATAATGAAAGAAACATTAACCAAAAATCGAAACATAGTGAAAAAGATCGAAAAAGTATGGACAAACCCTAAACATCCCGCTGGTTTTGGTGGTGTAAGAAAACTGGCAAAGGAAGTAGTTAATTCAAAGAAAGAAACTCAGAATTGGTTATCTGGGCAAATGGCGTACAGTTTAAATAAACCAATGTTGAAGAAATTCAAAACCCGTAGTTATAAAACAATGGGAGTTGATGATTTATGGCAAATGGATTTGATGAAAATGATACCATTCTCTAAAATTAATAAGGTATACAAATATATTTTGACATGTGTTGATATATTTAGTCGATTCGCTCGTGCTATTCCAACAAAAACCAAATCGGCCAATGAAATGGCTGAAGCAATCAATGAATTATTTATTGATGGCAAGCCTCGTAATTTACAAACTGATTTGGGTATGCAATTAAATAAATTAATTAAATTAAATTTATTCTTTAGGTAAAGAATTTTATAATAGTAAAGTTAAAGAAATTATCAAAGGAATCAATCATTACTCTGTATTTTCTCAATTTAAAGCTGCCCACGTGGAAAGATTTAATCGAACTCTAAGAGATCGCTTGAAAAAATATTTCGTATATAAAGGAAATAAAACCTGGATAAATGTTTTACCGAATGCAATTTATAGCTACAATTATTCGCCACATAAGGGTTTAAATGGAATGCGACCAATTGATGTTTATTCAACGAATAATATGGATAATTGGATATCACAACAATCTGATTCTATCATTAAAAAGCCAAAATATAAAGTGGTTAATCATGTTAGAATAAGTAAAATCAGTGCTTCTCCATTCATCAAAAATTTCGACAACAATTGGAGCGATAAAGTATTTCAAATCTCAGAAATTGATACGAATCAGAATCCTGTAATGTATTTTATCAAAGATGAGGAAAACAATCAAGTTAGTGGAAAATTCTACGAACAGGAACTCCAAGTTATAGAAGCCCCTATTGTATTCAGAATTCAAAAGATATTAAAAACCAAGAATGTTGGTAAATATAAACAATACTATGTTAAATGGCATGGATATGAAACTCCAACTTGGATATCTGAAAATCAATTAATTAAATAAATATTATGAAAGAAAACCAGTTTTATATGATTTTACCTAGTAATAGTTGTCCTCTTATTTTTCCTAATAATGAAGCTAGTAATTTTAATGTCGAATTTCAAAATCCTATTTACTTGGATGGTGAGTGGGAAGTTGCTTTGATTGATTTTACTTTTGTGTATAAAACATTTCCGTTTTATAGTAATTCTTATCTAAGTTATGAATCGATGAAGAGTGGTACTGAAATAAAATATTTGAAAATCAATAATCAAAATGAAACTTATGAATTAATAAATCCTAAACATACCCCTGATGTTGATGTTTTTATTGAAAAATATGAGAACTTGGTCTGTCCACATGTTCCATTTAAAGTAACATTCCCTGACATTCAACATGCGTTTAGCTTTGGATTAAATTCTATATCCGTCATTAATGAAGATGATCATTGTCGATTAAAATTACCAAAATTTACAGATGATGGTGTTATGGAACAATTCGGGATAATTATAAGTTATGAAGAAAAAACAATATTTGAAAAATATTTTGAAGATAATTTACTCATAAACACATTATCTGAATTACAAATACATTTAATGTCATTTATTCCGTCTCCGTTTAAAGAACTAAAAATTGAAAACAATGAATTGGTTAAAATAAAACTTGCAGATAACATTTCAAAAATATATTTTGACAACAATTTAATCAAAACCTTAGGATTAAATAAACAAACTTTTATTGATAAAGACATCGTTGGTAATAAAGTTCCAAGATTATTACATCATCATCAACAAATGTTCATTTATTCGAATATTATTGAACCAATAACTGTTGGAGATGTTAGAGTTCCTCTATTAAAATCTATTTGGGTTAAAAACTATGAACAAGGGGAAATTGTACAATTAGAAATGAAGAATCCAATGTATTTACCAATTTCGACTTCAACTATAAACAACATTGAAATTAATATTCGCGATGATAGTGGAAAATTAATTAAATTTAGTAAAGATACCAAAACATATTTATCAATACATTTTAGAAAAATAAATGAATAAAGAATTTTACATAAATCTACCGAGTAATAGTTGTCTTCTTACTCATCCAAATAATAAATCTGATAAATTTAATGTTGAATTTCAAAATCCAATTTACTTGGAAGGTGAATGGCAAGTTGCTCTGACCGATTTCACTTTTGTATACAATAATTTTCCATTTTATAACAACTCAAATATTAAATATAGTAAGAGTACATTTTACTATAACGATGCAAAGAATGAATATACAATTAGTCACGACTCTATTTTTTATCTAGTATACATTGATGGAAATACTTTAAATATTAATTGTAAATATTTTCCATTTAAAATCTCATTTGACAGTATTGCAGAAGCTCAAAAATTAGGATTTAATAAAAAAGAAATAAATTTTGTTGAAAACTTGAATCAAATTAAAATTCCTTCAAATAATCGTAAAATAAAGTTTGATACAATTCGATTAACTATAAATTATTTTTATGATGTCGAGTATAGTGATAAATTTGAAGAAAATTTAATCATTACTAATTTATCACAAATAAATGATCAATTAATGACTTTTTATCCTCATCCATTTAAATCTTGCGAAATTGAACAAGGAAGATTAGTCAAAATTGAATTGGAAGATGATGTCAGTAAAGTTAAATTTAGTAAATTCTTGGCTCAAAGTTTACGATTAAGTGAAGAATCATATTCAGAAAAAGTTTTTGTTGGATTACGTTTACCAGAAATTTTGCAAAGTAATCAACAAATGATGATCTATACAAATATCATTGAACCTATTCTTGTTGGGGATGTTTTGATACCTCTATTGAAATGTGTATGGGTTGAAAAACATAAAAAGGATGATCTAGTTCAAATTATAGAGAAAAACCCAATGTATTTGTCTGTATCGTCAACATATATAAACAATATAGAAATCAATATTCGTGACGATAGTGGAAAATATATATTTGGTAAAGAAGATAAAACTTTTCTTACATTACATTTTCGTAAAATAAATGAGCAATCCTGACATTGTAAATTTTTATAGTAGTAGTCAATCTGGTGGAGAATTACCATATTTTATAGGTAAACAATATGGAACCGGTTGGTTGAAAACAATAGGTAGATTTGCATTACCTATTCTTAGAAGTATAGGCAATTTCGGTATGAAAACGGCAAATGACGTAATAAATAATAATTCTGATTTTTTACCTGCTTTAAAATCAAATGCAATATCTGAAATTAAAGAATCTTTACCTAGTGTTATGCAAACTTTACCTAGTGTTATTAATAAAGTAAGTGATGTATTTAATCATGAAAATGAACAAAAAGGAGGGACACTTAAACGTAGAAAGATTTTTAAGAAACATATAAACAAAAGAATGAGAGGATTCGGAACTATATTTGAAAAATGATTAGTGCAAAATCTGAATTATGTCTTTTTGATAGACCATCCCCTCAAGCCGTGATTGAACATGGTTCATTTGAAGATATTTTCCCAATGAATTCAATAACTGATGCTGGTACCTCTTCGATTCAATTTTACATTAATGGATCACAAACAGAATATTTAGATTTGAACGATACTTTGTTATATATTCAGTTGAAAGTTGTAAATAGCTTAGGTGAAAATATTACACAAGAAGCTGACGTAACAGCAAACAATTTCTTTTTTCAAACTCTTTTTAAAGACGCTGAATTAGTTTTTAATTCTACTAAAATTGAAGGAGCAAATGATAGTTTTGCACACAAATCTCTAATTGAAACTATTATAAATTATAATCAAGATACTAAACATACATCTTTAGGGGAATGGGTTACACTGAACATGATCTTATGCGAAAAACATGGATTGCAAAATCAAAAGCATTTTCATTATGTTCACCACTCCAATTTGATTTCTTTGATCAACCCAAATATTTGTTACCAGGTGTTAGTGTCCAAATTAAATTAACAAGAACAAATCCAGAAAAAAGTCTGACATGTACTAAATTTGTACCTAAAATAGTATTGCTAGATGCAAAATTAATGGTTAGAAGAGTTCGTGTTGAACCTTCTGTTTTAGCGGGTTATCAAATAGGTCTTGCTACAAGAAATGCAATTTATCCAATGCGAAGCAAAGAAGTTGTTGAATTTTCTTTACCTATTGGATCTTCTTTTTATAAGGAACAAATATTTGGTGATAGGCGATTACCTAATTTTATCCTTGTAACTTTCCAGGGAAATAAAAGATTTAGTGGTTCGTTTTTAGATACATTTACTATGTTTGATCACTTTAACGTTAAGTCAATAACTTTAAGTAAAGGAAGTGATTATCGTGAAAAATATAGTCAAGATTTTGAAAATGATAATTATAGTACAAGTTATATGCAAAATATTGTTAGGAATATGGGATATTTTAATAAAAATTTGAATTGTGGTATCAGTATGTCAGATTTTAGAAATAAGTATCCATTCTTTACATTCGTATTGGCTCCAGATTTCGATCTTAACCAAAGTCAGTTACCACAAAATGGAAATTTAAGATAGATATAAAGTTTGGATCACCCCTAACTGAATCTGTTACGGTAATTGTATATGGAGTTTTTGAAAAGGAGATTCAAATTACTTCCAATCGAACAGTATTAGTTTGAACTATAAACCAGATTGAGATTTTTTAATTGTCAAGTATGAAGTAAAAATTTTTATTAATTATATATTTTTAAATTATTATTAGTTCTATTCAGATTGATTCTATTGGTAGAAAATTATTGGGAAAAGATTTTCTTGGAGTTTTCCCTCTAGATAAAATTCCATATATCGATGTTAACAAAGCTTTGATTGTAAATACTCAATCATCTAATCTCAGTGACGAACATTGGCTTGCAATTTATGTAAAACCAAATAAAATAAATGTATTTGATCCAATGGGTTTCTATTATCCCCCTATATTAATTAATAAACTAGAATCAATGTTAATGCCAATTGAATACAATCGAATTCGTTATCAAAATCCGATGACAAAAACATGTGGACAGCATTGTTTAGCTTGGTTAAAAACAATGAAAAAATAAATGAATTTATTGAATAAAGTTTCTTTTCAAAATTGTTTTTTAATTAAAAATGTAATGAAAGATGCATTATGTAATATTCCTTTTAAAGGATTAAGTTCAGAGGATTATATGTATTTAAATGTTTTTGATGTTATGTAATTAAGTGTGTTTTATAAACTAAATTTTAATTGGTCCATCATGTAATCACTTACATGTTTGTTAATATATAACTGAATGCATTTTTTAAAAAAATTCACTTTTATCAAATACCAAACTTTAGTAAGTTTTTTATCATATATTTAATTATTTTTATTTTTATTTTTAGAAAATGGAATCTATCAATAATATAATTCAAGAATTAAAATCGTTAATAAAAATTACCAACAAAAATGTTAAAACTCAGAGTCGCAAAAGTTAGAGTTAAATGTAAGTACTATTAAATTTTTACTATTATAAAATGATAATTTTTGAATTAAATTTAATATTAACATTTTATTAATTTAAACACAAAAATTAAAAATAATATGATAAAAAACTATGACGAATAAAGTTAAATAAATTTTATTTAAATACATTTGGCTTCAATAATTTTCCAAATTGGTCGAATAGTCTGGTTTCCTTCTTTATATCCTTGAATTCTTATTTTAATCATAAAATGTTCATTTTCTTTTTTATTTTCATAATTACATTCTTTTTCACAATTCATAAAAGTGAATTGTTCATTAAAACTAATATCTTTGTTGATGGCTCGTAATAACTCTGTTATATTTTTTCGATCAATTTCACCAACTTTCATATTATATAGGCTTTGTTTCAATGTTGTTGGTTCCTATTAAAATTTATTAATAATATTACTTTTAATAAAAATACTTACTCTAAATGAATAGATGATTGGAAATTTTAAATATTCCATTGAATATTGTAAATACATTACTGGTGAATTTCTGCTTAAACTGATAGCATTTATGGAATTTTCCTCAAGAATTAACTTGATAGCTTCTTTTCTAACCGAGGTTTCTATAAAAATCAATTAATGAATAATTACATAATATAAAAACCATTTACTTTTATTCATTTTATGATTTTAAGCTATTTTAAACTACTTATATAAGATTTTCAAAATAAAATTAACCAATCAAATTCATTTATTCATTGTGTGTAAAATTAATTTAATGTTTAGTGATTTATTTTAACGATTTTTAATGATTTATTTTAATGATTTTATACTTATATATTTAAATTTTTCTTTTATTATAACAGGTAACCTTTACCCAAATTTTTGCAATTCTCCACAACATGATGGAAATTGTGATAAGATTATGGAGAATTATTATTCTCATACCTATAATCACACCACCTATTTTATTTGCCCCACGTGTAAAACCACCCATAAAATGAATTATACCGACTTTTATTTAAACCATAAGGAACATTTAACACAGTTTAACTGTAAGCGAAAATATATTTTTAAATTACCATTGAATGATAATAATAATAATAATAATAATAATAATAATAATAATAATAATAATAATAATAATAATAATAATATTACAAAAAATAAAAGAAAAACAAATAATAATATTAATAATCCACGCTCTTCGAAAGTTCCTAAAGTTATAGAAACTATCATACTTTCAGACTCTGACGAATCAAAGACGGATGATGATGTAATAATCATTTCTGATTCAGATGATGTTTTTCCTGTTGATATTCCTTCTGTTAATCAATATGGTGGCTGGATAGCACCTATTGTTAATTTTGATTTAAATCAATCACATACCATTGTTAGAATGGATGTTTCGAATTTAAATTTAAAGTTAATTTTTTCTGTACTACAAACTCGTATTACTAGTAAAAAACATCAATTATTTACAATTAAAAAACAGTAAAACTGCATTAACAAATAAGGATGATAAAAGGGTTTGTGTGGGGAAAAATATAAGTGTGGCATATGGTCATTATAGAGGAGGTGATGTGGTTTTAGGTAACAGTCCAGAAGAATTTTCCGAGTTTAATGAAGAATATGACGATTATGAAGAATTTTGAATGAATAAATTATTTGAAAATATTCTTTGTTTTTGTATATTTTTGTTGATGTTTATAATTTTTATGTTTTTAAATTAGTATAATTTTTTATTAAGTATTAAAAAATGTCAAAAGGTAAATCCATATATTGTTGGCAGAAATGCGCAAAACATATTACTCGGATATTTTTGATTTGAAATAAAAATAAATTTTTTTTAATCTTGTCAATAAAAATATTTGTAGGGATTAAAAGTTTTTTTTTTTTTTTTCAATTCAAAATTTATTGATGATTTTTTATTCTTAGACTTACAATTAAATTTTGAAAATAAAATGTTAATAATAATAAAATAATAATATTGATATAAAATAATAATAATAATAATAATATAAAATATATAATTAAATGAAAATAAAAAATAATTATTTAATTCACTTCATTAAAACAAACAATTTAATTTAAAAATATATTATTTAAAAAATAAATAATTGACTTGATTAAAACAAACAATTAAATTTAATAATAATATAATTAAAATATAAATAAATAATATTATTGACTTAAACAAATAATTAAATAATAATATAATTAAAATATAAATAAATAATATTATTGAATTAAACAAATAATTAAATTTAATATAATTAAAATATAAATAAATATTATTATTGACTTAAACAAATAATTAAAGTAAATAAAAATAATAATGATTTTTATTCGAGCAAATATATTTAGGCTTTTTAGTCGACAGGCGAATTGAGCCATTTTTGATGGGTAATGAAAAAATACTTTTATATAATATTTTTAGGTTCTTTAATCGGGTTTGAACCAATTTTATTCGAAAATAATCATCAGTACGATCAATCATAGGCTAAATTGCCAATTTTTATTTTTTAGGCTTTTAAATCGATAAAAAATACTTAAAGTTTTTTATCATGAATTAAAATTTTTTAAAAATTTTAAATTTGAACATTAAAACAAAAAATTATTAAAAAAAAATCGTTCATTAAAACAAATAATTTAAAAAAAATTTTTTTTCATTCATTAAAACAAATAATTAAAATAAAATTTAACACCCCCCCTCCCCCTAAAATTTTTTTAGGGGGGGTCTCAGAATTTTTTCAAGCCAAATATCCACGGGGCATAGTCCTCATATCCTTCTACTTAAGTTGTTACTCAAAATAACTACGAATTACCCCAGAATTTGTAAATGATATGCAAATTTCTATGTTTTTACTAACTAATATAACTAGAATAATATTTTCTACAAAATTTGACTATGAATCAGAAGTGATTTTGAAATCACTTGAAAAAAGGCTGTGCCGAAAATTCGTGAATACCTTAAATAAATTTGATTCATAGTCAAATTTTGTAGAAAATATTATGCCACTTATAAAGAAATCAGAGGTGAAAAACTAAAAAAGTCCTTGTAAAATATAACTATGTTTCGTTAAATACTGTCTGGGACTGATTTCAATAATAGGGTGTTTAGGTGCAAATTTCGAATAAAACCAAGGAAATGTAAATTTATCACAAAGACTTTAAATGTATATATATATATATATATATATATATATATATTATTTAAAACCTCTGATGGATATAGACATTAATATAGTTAAAAATAAAATAAAGATCTAGAACTATGAATATAAAACTAAAAGTTTGATAAAAAGTGGTTAATAAATAAATAAAGTTTCTTGATTTGAAATTATATTAACTTTTAGATAATAATACCCTTATTAATCTTAAACGTTAAAATAAGTATATCATGCCAAACTTTAATAATTAGATTAATAAATGGCAAATTTTATATACATTCATGGATGTTTATCTGAATAATTATCGTGATAAATGGTAATTTTGATATATACTCACGTGTGGTTACATGATATCTTGTTTACCCTCGAAATAGTATAAATAGTTGGTTCAAACCATTATTATATACAACTACAATGAATCATCTAAATAAGGTGGTTTTTCTTTTAATATTATATTTTATAATATTTATTTAGGTTTATTAAAAAGGAAGATTGTGAATGATGAAAAACAAGAAAATAAAAAACGGAAATTTAAAAATTAGAAATTGTCTATGGATCATTTATTCTTTGTTTGAATGGATACAAAGAAGCCTGTTAAATTTTTACAATACAAATAAAATTATTTGTAAGATTTGTGGAGATAAAGTTTGAAGATAAGATAACATTGGGTCAACTTTTTGCAAGAATGTATATATTGAATTTAAGGTAAATGACCTGATACTTAAATGTGATTTGGATATTTTTCCCAATGGAGAGAAGATAAGCATAATTAACTACATGATTGCAGTGCATGCAGAGACCGGATCAATTTAATGCTTGAGCTACATTATATAAATAAACATATTTTCATTTGGCTTACATTTTTTACCTTAAACAAATATTTAGGTCTCACATATGAAAACTGACCTATATTTAATGGAGGTGCGTCCCTCTACTGGAAACGTTTTCAAAATAATACACAATGAAAATATTAATTCTCATCATTGAACAAAACAATTTAAATAAAAACTTCATATTTTAGCACATTCCACTATTATATAAAACAAAGATTCTCAAGATTTGAGAAGTTCAGAAGTTTATGCCCAAGGAGTTTAAGAGAGCCTCGTGCGTGTTAAATAATAACGTCTCAATGAATAAGTTTAAGCTCTCGAATATATAAAAATAAGTATGTGAGTAGTAGGATGTGAGCCCGTCAGATACAACCCCTTTGACTTACGTAATATTATATAATATCTGACCTCTGTCCACGATGTTACTACCTGGAGATTGAACTCTGTCCACTCAGTTGCTACCTAGTAATTGACCTTTGTCCACTGTTGCCAGGTGACCTCACGATTATGTCACGTAGTTGTGGACCAACACACCGATTACCTAACTCTTATTATGTCACGCAGTTGTGGACCAACACACACACCTACCTGCTAGAATCTTCCACAAACCTACCAACTTCCACACACCTACCTTCTAGAACCTTCCACACGTCTACTTCTAGGACCTACAATTCTTAAACCGTTCACACACACCAACCAACGATCACCGATCAACGCCGATCCGCACCGATCCATACCCATCCTTACCCATCCACACCTATCCACACCCATCATCGTCTAACACGCCTACAACTACGTCTACGACTAACATTAATCGAGAATAATTGTACAGATTTTAAATAATTTTCCGGGTACATATACGCAAATAATACTTATTTAGAAATTTGTGTAATTATTTAGAAGGAAAATTTGATTAAGAAAATTAAATGAACCAAAATTTTGGACGTTAAAACTATTTGAAATTATATTTTAGAAATAATTAATTTTAGTATTCAATTTCAAAATACTACGTCTTTGGTTATTTCGAGAGTTAGTTATCAACTTTTGATATTCGATTAAATATTTTTTATCGCATATATCGTTAAATGGCTCTATTTATTTGTCTTTTATCAATATGGAAATTGTGTTTAATTAGACTAAAACTTGTAATAAGGTATTGAATAATAGCTAGCATATTAATTTATCATGTATGTCCGCTTAGTATAATATAGAGTCTGTTAAATATTTTAGTTTAAATTTAGGATTCTCGATATAGTTTTCATGAATTTTATATATAATCGAATGTCAATTGATATTACTAAAGAATTTATTGTGAATTTGATGTAAACTTTTAAGAGAAATGTATCAATTTTAGAGAGAGTATTCAAACGTATGAATATTTCAGAGTGTTAGATATAATGGAAAGGTTAGATATATCACTATGGATTGGGATTTTGATCAATTCTAGTATGCTTTACAAGTTGGAATATCGAGTTTAGATGTAGTAAATTAATAGTGGAAATATTGAGTGAGAAATTTAATCTATTAATTATGACGTAATAATAATTTGGATATCAGTATGAGTAATTTCATATTATACAGTGTTAAAAGAAATTAATTAAAGGTAAATATTGAGTAGAAATAATCATTTAATATAAGGTTTTACATGAAAATTATCAGTAATATATTAATTTTAAGGGATAAATTATGGCTAAATATTGAGTATGTGCAGATAAATATATGGTTTATAATAAAAATGATCAGTAATATATCAATTTTAAAGTGAGATATTTTGGCTAAATATTGAGTATGTGTAGATAAATGTAGAGTTTTACGTGAAATGATCAGTAATATATCAATTTTAAGTTGGAAATTATTGCTAAATATTATGTATGTATAGAGAAAAGTAAGGTATTTTATGAAATTATCAGTAATTTACCAAATAAAGGTGAAAGATTTGATAATTGGTCACGATTGAGGAGTCTTAATCAAATATTTGTTGGAATATCAGCGCTCATCAATTAGGGTATTACTATTTCGTGTAAGAGAAATTCATTAAAGATTCTTATTGCATTTTAATAAATCTAGCTATTGCAGGATTTATGTAAACAAATTTCAATGTGGTCATTCATTAAATTACAGTCACTATAACTTTAGGGGTTAAATCCAATGTAAAGTATGTGTAGAGAAATCAATAATTTAGCATTATATGTGGAATTATTGTCAGTAAATTGTAGCTTATTAATGCGATCTATACTGGTAACATGATAGTAATTCTAGTTTTTAGGTGAATCGACGATGAATTCAAGGATTGAGTAGATTTATCCTTTTTTGTCGATGATTTGTGGTATTTTGATGTTTATTGCTACTATGATAGAAATTCATTAAAATTTTATCGAAGATTTTAAGGTTGTTGGATATCCAGTTGGATATTAAAGTATATTAATTTTTATCAATATGCTAACAAATATTGTTTTTCTTATTCTGTTAAATTCATTTTGTATTGAAGAAAAGTGTATGTAGTTCAATAAATTGTTAAACTTTTAATAAGGATAATTAGTATATTTTTATAAAGGCAAATTCTTATTTTATGGTAACCATAAATTACGACATTTGATAGTCAATTTAACCAATATTTGTTGTACATGAAAATTTTCTAGTCGATCTATTTGATTTTGATTGAATCGTTATAATTACAACATTTATATGTAAAGATTTGGAAACATTGTTGAAGTATTCTTTATAAGGAAACTTTAAAGTAATGAATCATGGTAATTGTAGCGTTTTACAATGCATGTAATTAGATTCGGATAAGTTTTAAATGAAATAAGTTAATTATCGGTGATTAGCAACAAGTTCAACATGAAAATGATTTTAAAAGACTTCTGTTTTGTTGATTTATTTAAAAAGATTAATGAAATTATGTTCGATTGAATAGTATGATTTCCTATCGGCTAATCAATGCGGTACCAATAATATTTAGAAAATAATTTGAACATTAAAATTTGAATTAATTTGAGTCGTTGTCATTGGTAATAAATAGAATTAACCAATTAAAATCAAGTATTATATAATTTCATTTTCAAATTATCATTTTCATGAAAAACTGTAATTATTTTAATTGATAAATTTTTTAGTATTTTCAACAACCGGTTTTAGTTAAATAATAAGTTTATTGAAAAATAGTTTGAACGTTTTCAAGTTATTTTCAAAAAAAATTACAATAAATATATCGATAAATCTATTCAACTTTTCATCTATTTTTAGTTTAATAATAGTTTTATTGAAAAATAGTTTGTACGTTTTCAAATTATTTTCAAGAAAACTGTAATAATTTTAATATATTAATAAATTTATTAGTATTTTGAACATGAGTTTAGCGATTAAATTTATCGAAAATAGTGTCGTTGCCAATAGCAATATGTAAATAGTAACAGCCAATCAAAATCAAGTATTTGGTTTCTACTTTTTCAAAATTAATTTAAAGAAAATTTATTGAAATATGATTTTTATGTTGTTTCAAGAATAACTTTCTATTGAAAAATAAGTTCAGTCAATAATATTCCAATTAATATTTTTAATTAACAATTGTATTTAATCAATCAATAATTTTACGAGTTTATTTACATCGACGATTAACAAATTTATATACTTCCTTATCTAATTATTAACACGTTGACGGACAGTAGGAACAAGCGAAGTTCGAAAATTGACACTATATGTTTTTGTGATTTTTCACAACCACGTGCATACTGAATCTGCAACTCGTATAACAGGTGAAATATGAACTTCAACCTAAAAAGATGTTTTCAAAACACGACACAATGCTTCTACGTATACGCCAGTAAGTGCACATTTGTGCTGCTATAGCCGTAGTGTCTAAAAACGACCGTTTCGTTTTGGACGGCTATAGCAGTCATGCCACATTGTGAACTTCGCTTTGACGGCTATAGCCGCAATTGTCCGTCAACGTGTTAATAGAGATTTTCAATTTATTCATATTTTCAAACCATTTTTAACAGGTACTTAAAAATTGTCAACGACTTTTAAATATATTTATGTTTTTTACCAATTAAGCAACTACTCTTTATTAAAGACATGTGTTATAATATACTTGGGATTTAGTAATTATTGGTATACATAAGGTTATAATTGTTCAAATTTTTAATCACATAGGGTTAAAATGTTTACCTCTTTCATCGTTTAGGGTTAAAATTATTACCTCTTTTAAAAATTATTAAATGTTTCATTACTTTGGGTTAAAATTGTTACTTCTTTAATTGCTTAGAGTTAAAGATATTACATATTTCTTCACATAGGGTTAAAATTCTTAACTTTATAGATAACTTTATAACAAATCATGTAATAGTTTACCCATAAATTTATCGAAAAGTATTATAATATACATAGTTTGAATCATAAATTATTGAAATATTTAATAGGTATCACATAAGACCTGATGAATTTTTAATGGTTATTTAATCAATTTGCGGTTACATAAAGCTTTTATTCCCGAAATTATCGGTTAATTAGCAAGTTGTTAATGAATGTAAATCTAATTTTACACGTTTTGGTATCAACACTAAAAATGATGAGTTTTAATTAGTATTTAGATATTTTCAAAGCTCTTATTAAAAACAAGAGTTTATTTAGATATCATTAGTATCTACTTGACTGATATTGACGATGTTTATTAAATACGTGTTTGTAATAAATTTACGCGTGAAGAATTGTTTGTCTTTTTTATTGTTGTGAAAGTTAAATTATTATTACCATAATTGTGTGAATTTTGTTAGCATTAATTAATCCAGTATGCGTGAATTTTTAAAAAATATTGATATAAAGTTCATGGCTCGATTATTCTTTACCAATTTATATAGTGAGTCCAGTGACTTTCATTTGTAAACCTAGTGACTTATTTTCATAAAAACAGTAAATCTAAAATAGTTGTTACAACGAATTTAGTTGATGGTATCGCTAATAATTTATAGAGTCGGATGAACTTGAATGAATTTGTAAATTAAGTACTCTTTTACCTGCAATGGTTTCGGATAATCTTTTGGACACTTCGAATTATGATCCTAGTCATTCTTTGTATTCAAGAAAACTTGTTTAATGCATTGTAAAATTCATTGTTCAAATGCATTGTAAAATCATGTAATGAAAATTTCCCTAACAAAACTGCTCAAATGGATCATTTTTATAATGATCACAAGGAAAAAGTTATCACGTACACGTTGTGTAAATCAATATTTAAATCAAAGTATTCATTACATAATCATATTCTTGTTAATCCTGCTTGCAAAATAAAAAATTCGTATCGTTGTGTTAAAGAAAATTGTGGAAAATATTTTTTTTCGAAAAACAATCTCGAAACTCATCTTTCTCAGCATCACAATATTCCTTCAATATCTTGTTTGTCTCGATCTTGTTGCGTGAAATTTTTGGATTTAAAATCAAGAAACGATCATGTGAAAACTGATCACTATGTAGGGAGTGCTCGTGAAAAGGGACAAAATTGAGGGGATCAAAAATTGCTTATTTTTGGGGACGTCTTTAATGAATGCTCCCTAATGCTATATAAAAATTATTTTAGAATTTCACTCTTAAAATCAATATTAAAAATATCGACTTCTTAATGTATATCTATAACGGGGCAAGGCTGTCGCCATGTGCATATGAAGGAGAGGAATGTTAAAATCGGGATTTTAGCATACATAATATAAACACTAAATAAATGCCATGACATGCTCTTATTTATTGTGCTTTGTTGTAAATTTGGTTTAAACACCCTTTTCTAATCATCGAAATGCAGCCTTATCTTTATTTTATTTCCAACTTGAATATCATGCATTAGATTTTTATTTATTTCCTACAAATTTTCCTTCTTAAATCTGAGCAATTTGAATTATTTCTAAAGAACGTAAAAATTCAGCATAAAATCAGTGAAGCTGCTAATACATCATTATCATATTCTCTATTGTCTTCTGCGAGATCTTGTGCGCGTACTTGTCCGAAAATCAATTCGGTTATGGCAAATCTAATCAAGAGAAGGCGAGTATTTCTTAAAGAGCGAGTCGGTATGATGGAATCTTGTGAATCCGTGTTGTATCAACCTGAAGCTCGCCAACCGGCATTGAAGGAAGTCGTTCGACAGATATTCAACAGTCAACAACTGCCGAATAAATACGAGGAGCTTTTCAATGTTGATTGTACGGATTCGTAATTGTTTCAGTTAAATTTTTTAAATCTCAATTGCATTAGAATTTTTGTTGTATTTCGTCTTCAGATTAAATCGTGTTTTTTTATTTAATATTGTATCATGAAAACATTTTCAATTTACTTTTATCTAATAATAGAAGAAAAAAATTTATATTGTTACGGTTATGCAAAATAAAAATTAGAAAAAAATTTACAAATTATTAAAATCAATTAAAATAAACTCAAAAAGTGAAAAATCAATATTTTCGGTGAGAAAGTGTTAACCGGTGACTAATGAATTTTCGAAGACGTATAAAGTTATTAAAAATTGAATAGAGGCTCTTAACCGACCATGAGCCTAAAATAAAATTAATGGATTGGTTTTAAAGTAAGCTTATGAATCAAGGAGTAACCAGATTAATGAGTTTATAAATTTTATTTATTTGAACGAGAATCAACCAAGTCGGGCGATAAATTATTTACTTAGATATTAGTAAAATTGATTCGAGGAACCTCATAAAAGGTAGATGAACAAGATGGTCGAAGAGCATAATGAGTCGACGAAAGCTAAGTTACGTAAAGATTAAAATAACTTGTGTTTTGATTTTTCATAATCTTGTGAAATTTAATAATTGGAAAATAAAGTTATTTTGTTGTTATTCTGCTCTTATTCAGTTCATTGCTGGACACGAGAATTCGGATCGAGACTAAGTCCTATTGACAAAATCTTTAATATCCCAACAATTTTTTCAATTAATTATTGAATTTGTGAAGTTTTTTAAATTTGAATAAATACATTGGGATATTAATCACATCTGAATCTTCCAGATATAAGAAAATCACCAAGTCCAGTGACTGCTTAGGCATGTTAAAATATAAAGGAAAATGGAGAATCAAAATAGAGTGCGCAAGTGCTATCGAAAACCGAAGAAGTGATAAGAACTAAACATTTTATGAAGGGTCGACAATGTATATATAATACAGTTTAACAAAACCAAATCTTATATTCAAAATGAAAGTAAAAAAAATTGATAATCAGGTAAATGCGGTTAGAAAAACTCGTTCGACTGCATCAAGAAAGCTCAAAAGGATGAAAACCCACGAATGGTTCCAATAAACCCCAATATTTTGGCAAAGGTTAAGGCCTGGATCTTTTGTATGGCAGAGATCGTCCTAATATCAAATAAAAATTTAATTTTTCTCACTGAAATATGGAGATTCCTTGAATAAAAAAAATGCATACTTAAGAGTAATAGCTAATAGTATAAAGACGGTGTATAAAACTTAAGAATATTTGTACCGTATTTTAATGTATATTCAAACAATCTTTACTTAATGGATTTTATTGTAATTCATAAACATAATTATTGTAATTCATATTATTATTATTATTATTATTATTATTATTATTATTATTATTATTATTATTATTATTATTATTATTATTATTATTATTATTATTATATTATTATTATTAATATCATTATTATTATTATTATTATTATTATTATTATTATTATTATTATTATTATTATTATTATTATTATTATTATTATTATTATTATTATTATTATTATTAGAAATTTGGGTAATAAAATGAGACTTGTAACAGTTTTGTCGGTAATAATTCGTTGAATCAGGGGTTCAAATCCAATCGTGTGCAAATTATTTTTTATTTTCAAAATTAAATTTTTTAATAGAACATAAATCTGTATATTTTATTTGCTGTAAATTTCAAATTTTATTGAAATTGGTAAAGTAAATCTTGTATAATTTAGTTTTTTACATTTAATTAAGTTGAAATTTTAAACTTTGTGAATTATTTTCTTAAAATATTGAATTTTTTAAATCCAGTGTTCAAATTTAAGTTTTGAGTGACTTATTTTTAATTAAATAAACTATCAATTTACTATAATTGTTGTAAACTTAAATTTTCATGAAAATTATTAAAGTTTTATGATTATTTTGATAGAATTATAACGTAACATACTACTAACAAAATAGCCAGAAAGCTAAATAATTTAGGATTGAATATTTATTTTAAGACTTAGTCGTAGGTGTGTGGAAGGTTCTAGAAGGTAGGTGTGTGGAAGATTCTAGAAGGTAGGTGAGTGTGTTGGTCTACAACTGCGTGACATAATAAGAGTTAGGTAATCGGTGTTTAATAAGTGTGTCTCCGGGTAGTGACTGACCAGTGGGAACGTGACATAACCGTGAAGCCCCCTGGCAACAGTGGACAAAGGTCAATTACTAGGTAGCAACTGAGTGGACAGAGGTAAGATGTTATGTAATATTAAATACGCCAAAGGGGGTTTGTATCTGACGGGCTCACACCCTACTACTAATGTGAAGTATTGCATTAATGTATTGTTCAAGAATCTTTTAAAAATTGTTAATAAATTTGAAGACAAAAGCGGTAGAAGCTAAAAATGCCTACATTCTTTATGGTTATGCAAATAATACTTTGACAATGTTTAAATGTATTATTTTATTTTACCAATCATAACTGTATTATTTTATTAGAATATTATTTATTTATTTCCAAAAGAAATATCACTGGCAATATTTCTCCTATCAAACTGTTTTCATACTTTTAGAAAAGCCACTTCAGTCAAATCATAATAATTTTCTTCGTGAGTAAATGTTTCTCAGGTGTTAATTAATTAGATTAATTAATTTCTAATCGAACTTTACATTCATAATATGAACTACTCTTCAGATTCTAAAGAGTAGTTTAAGAACCTTATAAACTGATATCGCAATGATTTTAATGGAAAACTCCTGACAAAAGGAATCCAACAATTTCATTATAAATAGTTGATCAACATTGTGATTTTTATTAATCATGAAATTTGTGATTATTACAGGTTTACTTTGTGTAATTTTGTGCCAGTTTGTGGAAGTAGAATCATTGGGTTTTCCTCCACCGCCACCTCCTCCTGGAAATGGTGGATTACTACCACCTCCTCCTGGAAATGGTGGACTACCACCACCTCCACCACCACCGCCGCCAACTACAGGTAATTCAGATGGTCAAAACCCACTTCCACCACCAGAAGACGATTTTGAAGATGAAGAATTGACTAAATGATTTAGGAAATAGATTTTTATCTTCATGTTATGAAAATAAAAACTAAAATTCTTCTCATTCCTCTTCAGGCACTGATAATTTTGATTTTGTATAATTTTTGATAGAAAGTTCATTACATTTTCCAAATTAAAATATAATAATAATAATAATAATAATAATAATAATAATAATAATAATAATAATAATAATAATAATAATAATAATAATAATAATAATAGTAATAATAATAATAGTAATAATAATAATAAAAATAATAATTAAAATACTAATAATTATAATAATATTAAAATTAACAACACATGTAAAAATACACAATTCACACAACAATAAAAAATCATTAAAAAGCAACTGAATAAAAACCTTAATTAATTCATATTTAAAAGATTTAAATAAAGCTAATACAACAACTAAAATTGATTAATAATTTTTATTTTATTCAATATTCGTCTGGGAAAAGTGAAAGTTGAAATCTGTATTCTTCTAACAGAGTAGAAATCGAGATGTTGTTGGACACCGGAGCATTGATTAGTGTAATGAGTGAGTGTTGTTGGAAATTAATAGAATGTCCATTACTAAAAGCAAGCAAAGTTTTATTGTGTCCTATAATTTTAGAGACTGAGTAGATAAATAAAATAAGGCAATAGAATGTTGTCGTTGTTAAAAATATCTCTCCAGATTTAATCGGAAGTGTAGATACGATAATGCAGTTTGGATTAATTTTAAAAGAAATTCACAAATAGATTCCTCATTATTGGAAGTACAGTGCACTCATGAAAAGAGAGAAAATTTTGCATTCCGAATTTTGAATTTTAAAATGAAATCATCTTTTAGTCAAATTATTTATTAATTTAGAAATATCTTTATTGCATTAAGATTTGATTTATAGCATAAGAAAATAATTCAACGTGAAATAAAGACAGTTTCGCAGAACCCGCATAGACAACCAGTGCATTTAGATATCAAAATTGATGAATTTGTGGAAAAACTTATTGAAGGTAAAAACTATCAGAAAGTGTCAAAGCCCGTGCATTCTCCACTAGTCATAGTTGGAAACAAAGATGGTTATATTGCTTGTATCTAGAATTTATAAGGATTAATGCAGAGACAAATAAATATTCATTTCCAATGTCAGATGTTGAATTCTAATAAGAATACCAGATTAGAACCGCTTTAAGCACAAAAGAAGGGAAATTTTATTTTAATAGGTTACAATTTGGACTGTCAACAGCTCCTGCCACATTTCAACGATTGGTGTACCAAATGTTAGAAGTATTAATTTCTAAAGCTGTTGTGGTTTATCTAAACGATATATTAATATATGCTCAAAATCATGAAGAACACGATAGAATCATTTGTGAAGTATTTAAAGAAGCTGGATTGAAGATTAATTCAGAAAAGTATCAATTCTGTAAGAGTGAATTAAATTTTATTTGATATACTGATTGTTAGACGCAATTAAATTTAAATCTTCTAACATTAATTATTTAATTACCATAATATAAATTCAAATTCTTCTATCTAAATCTGAAAATTTTAACAAATGAGGCGTGGTAATTCTTAATATTAATATAGATATCGGTCACAAATATAATTAATTTAATTTAAAATACTTTAATATAATTTATTATAATATGATATAATTTAACATAAATTTTAATATTCACATTCAACACAAATAGTTGTTTCAACTATACACTAGTGCCTCGAGTTGCGTCGTTAATGCGTTACAATAAATCGCGACGCATCTCGAAACAGCGCAATTCGAATTTTAATTTTGTATACATTTGTACCTGTTTTTATATAATAGGTTCCGATAAAATCTGAAATCCATGTTTTTTAAAAAAAATTAGTTATATTGCTACATATTTAAATAAAAAATAGGTATGAATAGATTAACTATTATTTAATAAGTTTTATTAAACCAAAAACTAATGCAAACATTAATAGAATTTTAAAATAATGTAAAATAATGAAACAACATAAATTTATAGAATTTATTCAGATTCTAATTCATACGTTGGTTCAGGATTTGGCGTTTGCTTCTCTTTTGGTTGTTTTATTATAAAATTATTCAGAGTTATTTGAACAGCCTTTTGTTTTTTATCCAAGTAAATTAACTATTAATGCATTTTGATTTATAACAGTACTTTTTAATTGGGAATTTGTTACTGCTTCATATAATGTTTTGATTTGTTTTGCATCGCGATTGCAGATAGTTCTTACTGTTGTTGGAGCTAGCCCGAGAGCTCTACCAATGAAAGCCGCTTTTTCTCCCACTTAGAAACGTTGTAAAATATCATGTTTTACGTCCAAAGATATTACTTTTTTATTTCTTTTCGTAGATTTTTTACCATTTTCATCTGACAATCGTTTACGATTCATAACCCTATTCTACAATAGGGCAATAAAAAACATTTCAAAAAATCAATTATAAACACAAAAAATAATATAAACAATAAACAAAATGTAATATCTGTGAGAAATGTATATTTATTGTAATTGATTTTTTTTAAATTTAAAAAATTATTATTAAAAAACCAAGAAACACTTAAACGTTATAAGTTATACAAACAACTAAGAACTAAACTTTTATACTAATAAATACTGAATAAAAAATTATTTTATTTGCAGATGCATTTAAAAATATGCTATTTTTTGATTAAATTTTATTTAAAACTTTTTTTCGACGCATTTCGAAAATTAGCAACGCAACTCAAAATTAGTTTATCAAAATTTTTGTGGCGCAACTCGAAAGGTCGCAAGTTAGAACAACGCAACTCGAGGCTCTAGTGTATTATTTTTAAATAAGAGTTTTAGAACTCCTTACACTGTCAGTAATAAAAGTGTGCATAAAAACAGAAATAAAGTAAAATAAGTAAAATTAGCCAAAGAGCCAAGATTTTCCGGAACTAAAAAATGAAATTTTAAAGTCAGAGTAAATAAAAAAAACCAACATATTCAGTGGAAGAGAGAGATCAGGATAAAAGAGGAACAAGACTTTTTGATGTAGAAGTGAAAGTGTTATTGAGATTGGAGCGACATAAACGTAAAAATAAGATGCAATATGAGAGACCTTATGAAATTCTACGATTTATATCACCTGGATAATTAGAACTAAAATATCCGAATGCAGTGAAGCCTAGAAGGATCGATGTGCTAAAGCGTTGAAAGATCACCAAAAAAGGGGAGAGTGATGAATAATAAAATGCTACTTATTAACTAATAATAAGTTGTTTTAATATTGTATTATTTTTAATAAAGTTTAAATTATGATTGAAAATCTATAACTTGCTCTTTCTCAGCCAAAAATATTTTCTACGCTAGACAGAACTCTTCTGTTAACGCAATGAACTCTCTAAATTTAAATCAGGATAAAAATCCGTCGCATAAATTGAAAATTTCCAACTTTTGAATGAAAGGATTTTGGAAGCCCTTAAACGGAAAGGTGACTTGTCAAAGAAGAATTCTCTGTGTGTATTAGGTTGATAAGTTAATATTTTGAACGAATTCCTTCTTTAAAGACGGGGTTCAATTATACAACTGAGAAATTATAAATAAAAGTTAATTAAATCTTGCCATACAATAGAAAAAAGATCAAGACTGTATAAATGAACCCAGCTTGAATAAACAAGAATTTTCTATAAACTATTCTTTAATTTTTTCTGAGTTAAAAATTAAGTAAATCAATGAAAACCAAAAAGGTTATTGACTAAGAGTTTTTAGCTAAAGTTTTCGTGTTAATTGAATAATTTATAAAGTAATAATAAATTTTAATATGTATTTGTAATTTGAATAAACACGTTGAGGGTTTTATGTAAGTCACGAATAATAGAAAATATGAGATGATTCGTGATGCAGGACAATAGGTATGATTGAATAATTTGGAAATATTTATCTTTATTTCAAATTGTACATATTTTTTATATATAGACAAATAAATGAACCTGTCTTTATCGAACCCTATATTCAACAATAAGTGCCAAAATTGTAAGAAAGTTTGTATAAACTGAATCAGAATTGTACCTCCATCTTGAGGAGCACTACCATAAATTAGAAAGAACATGGTTCTGAATAGATCAAATAAAGATGGTCAATCAAAAGATATTACCTCATAACCTATTGATGATTAATTTATTTTTATTATGGTATAAGATCAAAAATAAATTTATGCAGCAAAGAAAATTAAATTTTGATATTAAATAAATAAAATATTAAAATACTAAAACTGATTCAAGGTTACCATAAAATGAAACAGTAAAACTCCTTGCATAAATTACCGTAATTCATAGTTTTCTTTTTAAATTTTCTATAGTTTGTTTTAAATCTTCGTAACTAAGTAAAATAAATATGAAAAATATGAATGAATCAAATAATATAGATGGTTGTTATTTAATTTTTTATATAATTTAATTATTCGATTCTCTCAAGAATCCCATTTATTTTCATCAGAAAACAATGAAGAAAAGGAACGGACTGAAGAAATTGAATTGCCAACTAGTGAGTTAGAATCTAAGATTTTAAACATAGAAAAAATAATTGCGATTGAAAATCAAAGAAAGCTAAAACCCAAACTAACAACATTAGAAATTCAATCTTTACCATCAAGATTATATTTAGAAGAAACAGTTATACCAATTTTAATACAAGGAATGAATTATTTAGTTAAAGAAAGGTGGAAATTATATATTAAGAAAATAATTTACTATTTTATATTTCACAGACCGCCCAATCCAATTGAATATATGGCAGCTTTTCTCTTGAAAAATAAATCTGCCTATGAATCTATGTGATGATTTTATGCTAAAATAAATAATGTTGTTTATTTTTTATAATGTTATTGAATAATTATTTGCAATAACCGATAAATTTTTTAACGGCTTATATCAGCATTATTAGTAATTTATTAAGGAAATTTTATTAAAGTAGAATTTGGATATAATTCGACAACTAAATTTTTGAACCGTGATTTTAATGTAGAGATCTTTGGTAGCTTTTATTTTATCATTCATAATAAAAGCAATTTGAGTAATATTAAGATGATATAAAATAGCAAATAGGTACAATGCGATTGATAGTAATTACATAAAGCTAGTAAAAATGTGCATCGAAAGGAGGGACTAAACCTCCCCTCCCCGCATACGACACTGAAGTAGGTAGTTAGTGGCCTTCTGGCCCCACACACAAACTCCCCAGTAGCCCTTTACTCCCCCCGCATACGACACTGATGTAAGAAGTGTCAATTTTTTTAATCATAAATGTAGTTTTATTGGCCCGGTCTTGATCCTTCTCTTCTTGATACCTGAGTATCTACATTATTATTTTTTATAGCTCATGTATTCCCGTTATTGTCTTTGTGCGGTAAGATCTTCCAATAATTTACAGTAAACTCAATCGGACTAGCCTTTTCAATTTACCTAATAGTAGAGATTTGTGTGTTACCTGTGCTGCCCACCTTACTACTTACCAAATAATTAATGTTTCACTACATACATATTTCTAAATAAAGTTAGATTTTACAATGGGCGGAATTTATATTATAGATACCGTTTTTATCAAAAGTCGTAGTGTTCAAAACATCATTAATTTTATAAAATAGGAAGATAATTAATAGATAATGATCACAATCACTTGAAAAGGCTGGGCCGAAAATTCGTGAATATCAAAAAAACATTGATGTCTTTAATGGTTCATAGTTAAATATTTTTTAATAAATATAATGTCATTTGTAAAAAAATATTAATAAAAAAATTCTTAATTTTCCATAAAATGGTTAATATGTATGTCATAACTTTTGGCATAGAGGAATTAGGGATAGATAAAAAATTCGCTATGTAAGATCTTTCATTTTTATAATAATAATAATAATAATAATAATAATAATAATAATAATAATAATAATAATAATAATAATAATAATAATAATAATAAATATTATAATAATAATAATAATAATAAAAATAATAATAATAATAATAATAATAATAATAATAATAATAATAATAATAATAATAATAATAATAATAATCAAAATTCGAATAATAAAATTATATTAAAATTAAAACTCAATAATAACAAATTAGTATTGTGAATATTTTAAAACAACCCTAAAATACAAGACAACATTTCATTTATAGGTGAAAAAATGTAAACAAATATACGAAAGTTATAGGTTAGCATCAATCACTGTTTGTGGGTCTTGTATATTGAACATGTCGATATACAGTTCCGGAAACAAAAGCTCCGGATGTAAATATTTTAACTCTTGAATTATTTTCAAATGTTCTGAATTCATTTCTGACAAAAGTTTTGGCATTTCTTCAAAAATCTTTATATACTTTTGATAATTTTTTGGGGGTAAATTTAACATCTCCGTTTGTTTTGTTAAATTTCCAATGGTGTTGTCTTCAACTTCATTGTCTAAATAAAATGATTTTTGAAAATAAAAGAAAAACAAACACACACTTTCTAAAAATAACCAAAGTAAGGATTTTGCTTGATTGAGAATCCGTTTACCTTCTTCTTCATCAGATAATAAATGATAATCTGAATGTAAATTGGATTCAGAATTAATCATACTAATGGGAGGTTCGAACTTAGTTTGTCTCAATTAAAATATACTACTACTACTACTACTACTACTACTACTACTAATAATAATAATAATAATAATAATAATAATAATAATAATAATAATAATAATAATAATAATAATAATAATAATAATAATAATAATAATAATAATAATAATAATAATAATAATAATAATAATAATAATAATAATAATAATAATAATAATAATAATAATAATAATAATAATAATAATAATAATAATATAAATAATAGTGGTAGTTAATTTTAATAATAAAGTTTATTAAAAATAAAAATACTTTTGTATTTATATAGGCGGATCACAACTACAAAATTTGGGTGGCTGCTAATTTTTCAGTTCTAGTCATAGTTTTACAAATATCGAAATAAACTCCAAATGTAAGTCTCGAAAGGTTGAAATTGCATAGAAAAATATGTGTTTACAACAATCTTTTCGTGTTTTAAAATTTATTTTATATATATATATATATATATATATACAGATTTTATATATTTAATATTTGACATCCCACATAGTGAACACGTATGATGATTGAATAAAGAAGGATAAAGAATGTGGTGGCACTATCGGAATAATATAAACGAAAAAGTCAACGAGCAAAAATCAAAGGTCCTAACATTTAACACGATAATTCCTTAAAATATGATTGTTTTTTTAAGAATATTTCTTTCCATTGACGATCAAAAGGTTAACCACTTAATGTGGTTAACGCACCAATTTGTGCGTTCTCAGTTTATTGCAATTAATTCCCAATGAATCGCAACATTTGGTTTTGGATTTATTTTTGCCTTCTTTGTGCCATGTCATATCTGTATAACTCCTATGATTATTATCTCTGCAACCCTCTCCACTGCCAAAAAATGCAAACATTTCTGATAACAAGAGTGTTTGCCGTTAACATAAATCTTGTAAATATGAGAAAACTTTTTAACTTAAATCGTTTAATATAATAATTTATATTAATAAATAAACCCTCACTTTTCATTAGCTCAGTTACACATAACAAACTGATTGGGTAACTGGATAACTGGAGTGAGTGAACCATACGGCTTATTGACAATAAATGATCGGTGATCCTTTTAAATGACTGGAAATTATTCAGAATCACTTCTCTGTCAATTAGAGAAAAGTCGAAATAGTTATATTCATCTACATCAGGCTTGTAGTCTTGAGCAAGTTTCAACAACATTATAGGATACATGGCGTCTTGAACGAGTGACCGGCGGGATTTCAGTTCAAATTTGTTAAAACCTATTATAATCATCTTTCAATAATGAAATAATATTTGTGATAACATTTTTGTCCAAATCAATTATTCAAAATCAATGATTCAATATATAAATAATAAATAATTAATATTTAATGATTAATTCATTAATGTAATGTTAGTAACTTAATAATAATAATTAATAAAAATATTAATAAAAGTAATAATAAATTTATTTATGTCATTGATGCAATGCCACATATATTTGAATGACTGCCCGTCAGTTCCGCTCTCAAGTTTTTGTTCACAGTCGACTTATGGAATTGATTGATATTAGTAAACTTAATTTTGTGCTACAGGATGAAAATAAAGTTAAAATATTTTTGTTTAAAAATTTGGAAATATTTCATCAAAAGTTTATTAATATTTTGTAAAATTTAAATTTTATAAAATTTATTAAATTAAATTTTTAAAATAATTGGAATTTTTAAAACAGAGTTTGATATTTTTAATAGGAATAATTTTTAAAATTTAAATGAAGACATTTGTTTGAATAAAGCATTTTAAATCAATATAGTTTTAAGTTCAAACTACCTGACGATGGCAATGAGGCTGTCGAAATATATTGTAGTAGAATTTATATTTGTAGATTGGTGTTTTCTTTTAAATAATAATGATATTAATAATAATAATAATAACCTGGAATGGCTTTGACAAATTGAACTATCATCGCAGAGTGAACATCAAAATTGTTCATCATATAGTTCCATAAATCATTTAAAGTCAAATATTTCTTCGAAAATTGCCTACTGCTTAAATCTTGAAGATTCTATCGAGTGAGATGTGAGAAAATAGAATTCATTCTGTCAAAATAGAATCTTACCGCTTTCGAAATTTCAATGATCCTTGTTGCTTCTTTAAGCGAACTTTCAAATATAAATTTTTCTTCATTCGAATAAAAAATGTCTTTGGTGTCAAAAATTGACAAATCGTTTTTCAATTTATCGAAATGATTTTGGGAACATCTGATGAGATTTTTCTGTGACTGTTGACATACTTTCCTATATGCTCTATGGAAAACTGATTTTCTTTTTGAATTGTCATTAGCACTTTCACTGGCACCATCGTATTGATCGCATGTTCTTTGCATTATTTCCAGAACACAATGGAATTTCACTGCATTCGGCTGACGACCGATTCGACTGCCTAAATATTCAGAAATTTATTGAAAATTTAAGACGTCAATTCTAATTCAGAATTTATTAAAAATGCTTTCGATGCTTAAATATTCGTGCGGGAAAAAGCTTTATGAAAATATCTACAAGGAATCTAAATAATTGTTGAAAAAACCTTTACGGAGGATAAAACTTTAACAATTTCTCACTTGGACTTATCATAAAAATAGCGAGTAATAGATATAAAATTTTTTGATTTAGTCATTATTATTATTATTATTATTATTATTATTATTATTATTATTATTATTATTATTATTATGATTATTATGTTACCTTTCGTTTTGAAATACAGTTCTAGTGAAAAAGGAATTTCCATGGAATTCCGTGATGTTTGACGACGACCTTTTCTCAACAAATTCTTTTTCGTGTATAATTTTAATTTTAAATACAATTTTAAATGGGTGGTTTTATGATTATCGTTATAGTTAATAATAAAATTTTTATAATCTTCATTTTTATTCGAGTAAAATTGTGATTTAATGATGCAGCGACGATAGAAATATTTTATTAACCGACGGACACCGCACCGAATATATATATATATTTATATATATTTATATTATGATTTGTTAATTGTAATTTTGTAACTCATACCAGGTCATTAGTACAGGTTTTTATGACTTTCTCAGATTTTCACTTTTTAATCGCCACACATTAATGCAATATCGGTTACGAATTGCTTGAAATGGTGATAGTAGCATTATAAATATTATTATCATTATTTTTACTTTTATTATCATCATCATCGTCACTTTTATCTGCCGTGCTGGTAAAATACACAGATTTTTGTCGGCATAGATTGATGATAGAAATCTTTAAATATTAATTGTAAGATTATTTGTTAGTAGAAAAAAGTGAATTTATAAATAAAAAATAAATAAATTTCAAACTCGAATGTAATTTTATTTCAAATGTATGTTGCATAAATTGATGAATGCAGATATTTGTGCTTAATACGATTAAAATAAAAATAAATAAATTTTAACTTGAATAATTTTTTAATTTTTATTTATATTTTCTAATTCAGTGAATGTGTGTGTGTATTTGCATATGTGTTTAATATGAATAAAATAAATAAATATTAATTATGCATTAAAAAATAAAAAAATAAAAATGAATTTATAACAAAAAAAATTAAAAAAATAAATTTCAATTTGATTATTATTTTATTTCAAATTATATGTTGCATGGATTGGTGAATGCAGATATTTGTGCTTAATATGATGAAAATAAATAAATAAATTTTAACTTGAATATTTTCTAATCTTATATTATATATATATATATATATATGTGTGTGTGTGTGTGTGTGTTTAATATGAATTTAATAAATAAACATAAATAAATAAAAATGAATTTAAAAAAATAAAAAAATATAAATAAATTTCAACTTGATTATTATTTTATTTCAAATATATATTTCATAGATTGGTGAATGCAGGTATATGTGTATATGTGTGTTTGTATTAAATATGATAGACATAGGATGATGCTTAGGTAAGAAATTGGACATAACAAAGTTGCTGACAATTGCACATAAAACCATGGGCGAGCAAAGTACACACGGTTTCTCACACTATTATATCACGGATCCCATTGTACCGCGTATCGGCAACTTCAAAGCTGTCTAATGCAAATGCTGCATGTGTTTTTGAGATCAAAGAAGCCGTAGCATGCGCAAAACTATCCTTAATACATACGATACACAAAAAAAAGATAAAAGATGACCAATAATCCGTGGGACTTTGATTTCGTATTATTTATCAATTTAATTATTTTAGTATTTCTAGGAATTTTTTAATTTCCCAAAACGATTGAGAAGTTATCAGAAAAGGGTTGGGAGTTTTTTTGTTTATTTTTATTAAAAAATATTCATTGTGTTGACAATCAATAAAAATTGTTTATTTATTTGAGAGTAAACAAAATTTGTTTGTGAAATTTTTCAATAATACACATGAAAATTCTCAGAATCGCTGGTAGCGTATTCATAGCGCTTGGTCAAGGAAGGAGACGTTGATAGAAAGAAATGGTAAAAATAATGTGAGGTTGCTGAACTCAACAAATAGAACTAACTATTTAGATTCATTTTTAGGAAACTAAAAATAGATTTTGTGAATTGTGACCAAAAGTTTGTGAATTATTTGTCCAACACGGTTTGCGTCTACTCACAGTTATATACGCATAAGTGAAGTATTTTTTTATTGTGGGTTTAAAGTTCCTAATGGAAATTATTGTGTCAATAAATTCATTCAGAGTACTGAAACAATTTTTGCATCATGGTACTAAAAAACCAATCGGCCGGACATTCTATCTATGGTTATATGATATTATAGCATGTGGTTCTGCAAAGCTTTTAGTAAATATTAGTTATGTACTGCTATGATAGGGGAAGTGGTCATTGTGTGGTCCTTGAATGAGAATTAACGCCAGCAATGCCAAAATAAAAGATGAATCGAGTGTTTGGGAGCTTGTATTTTAGTTGAATATATATTGCTGCCGGCAGAAGAGACCCATTCTGATATTTATGAAATTGTGAAACAACTGTAGTAATCTTCCTTATTATGTTACGCTCAATTTGACATTAAATTTGATTAAAATTTTTCCTCTAATAGTTGCAGTTCATTCATAATAAACTAAGCAGGTGACAATACTTTCTGATTACCCTGGTAAATTATATAAAAAATACGCGTTGGCTGACAGTGCCAGTTTTTATTACGACATAGAAAAGTGTTAAACTGTTTGGTAGGGGATATTTCTTTTAAATTTAAAAAATAAGTATATACATTATTTTCATGCAAAAGTTAATCTAATGAAACTAGATCAATTTCAAAATGAGAAAAAAAAATCAAATAGTCATGGCCTTAGTGGTTATATAATTACTAATGAATACACGTCGTATAATATTGGCTTTTTAAATATAATTTTTAATGAATTGGATGATGACTGTTGAGCTGTGGAAATATACTGCAAATGCATGTTTTTAAAAAAAATCTAAATTATTTTATTATTGCAAAACTGTCATTTTAATTTTTTTTAAGCCATTTATAACAAATAAAAATGTAAAATAATTTCAAATGGTATGTGGAAGGCCAGTGACAAGGTAAATCTTTGTAAATGTTTACTCAAACTAAAATAATATTTAAAAAAATTGAACAAATATTTTATTGTATTTTTATTATCTTAGAAAATTATTATTATTGGTACCTCACTGCTTGCCCTGAAATTTTGATAATAATCGTTAAAATTTTAAAAATTTTGTGTAGACAGATGAAATAAAATTTCGTTACAAAGAAATTATAAAATGATACAAATGTGCAGTTATATTTTTGTTATGAATTTAATGAATTACACTGAAACTTTCTAATGAATGCATCTCAATGCAAGGCCGGCTGTAGAAAATTAACAATAATAAATGTATAATTATCTGAGAATTTCTTTTTATCGAAACCTTTCAAATAAATCATTTTGACACTATCAGTGATGAAGTGCAAAAATACACTCAAATACAATATGACCAGTTAATCGTCTGACTTTCATTCAGGAATTTGAGAATTAATGTTTTATTTATTCAAACAAAAGTTAAATTTAATAAAAAATTTAAAAAATTATCATGAAGTGTATTTTGGTGTAATGTAAAAAGTCAAATCGTGATTTTATTCTTAAACTAATTTATTATCATTGCTTTTATTATAATTATTATGCATCAGGTAATTCTTTGTGTTGATCAGGGGCGGCGCAATTTTTTTTGGCGCCCCTATGCAAACCTAAAATATGCGCCCCTTCATAATAAGGTATACTTTTCGTAACAACTAACAATACATGTATTATATAATTATATGATTTTTTCATTCGAACTGAATCTAACATACACAAGATTTTGAACACTATCACGAAGACAATGTGGAATCGAATAAATTCCCGTGTATTCTCGCCTTGAGGCAGTATGTACGATAGCAATGGAATTTGACAAAAACACCCGAAAATTGCGCTACCTGATAAAAGCGCTCCAGATAATAAAAATGTGATATTTTTGAGTTTTTGCTGATATTCATTTATTTGTGTTTGTTTTTCATGTTCATGTTTTTTATTCATTATAATTTTTAAAATTCGTCTCAAAGTTGGCGCCCCATCCAAGTATGTGCCGTCACGCGATGCTTAATATGCTTATCGCTTTGTGTCGCCTCTGGCGCTGATAATTTTAAAATCATACTAAGCATATAATTTTATTACATAAGATTTAAAATATTATGTATAACCAGAACACATTTAACAAAACAACTATTATTTATTAATCATTTAATCATTCCATCAATTTTATCGCTTCTGTTTCTGTCACTCGTCAAAAAACCTTCTCTTCGATTTCCCGCCAACTCTTTCAGTGCTTTGATTTTTAAATCTTATTTATTGTTAAAGCTTTTCATATGTTGAGTATGAGTTTTTACGATCGGATTTACGAAATTATATTTATAGAAGACAGTTTTCTGAATATAATTTGTATTTCTTCTTTAGTCTTGATAAGTACGCTACTCATAGTAATAAATAGTAGTCCCTGGCAAAATCACTCGCCTACTATTATAAAGCACCAACAAGGATTTTCCGAACCTCTTCTTCTATCCGTTTTAATGTTAAAATCTCATTTCGTCGCATCAATTTGACATGGAAAATTAGCTCAAAATATTCTTTAATTTTCTTAAAATGCATTGTTTTACTATTTATTATTATTATTATTATTATTATTATTTTTACAAGAAAGGACAATACAAACACACGTTTAAATATTATACAAAATTAATTTTTTTATAAATTTAATATAATTTAGATAATAATTTTTTTAATTTTATTATTATTTTTAACAAATATATTTATTTAAAAAATATATTTTAAAAATATTTTAATTTTGATGATTTAAATTAATCTAAGCAATTATTTTTCAACAATACACCCGTAGAAAAAAAACCAAATCTCCACAATTTACCAAACCAAACTATTTAAACTACAATCAGAACACATGGGCAGTACAAGAACATTTATCTTTGGATCAACTGACATTATCAGCAATTTTTCACAAAAAACATGTTTTAATAATTTATTAATAAATTTTATATATCAGAAATATTTTACTCATACAACCCTTGTTGTGCTAAAATTGGTTAATCTTCATTGTGTTTATTGATAGATTTCAAGTCTTGCTTAGATGGTATTCAGATCTTGGTTATGAATATTTGTGTCGTGGGTGCAATGCCACATGCATTGTAATGACTGCCCGTCATTTCCACTTTCAAACTCTAGATCACAGTCGAATTAGCGAAATTGATTAAAATTAATAAACAAATTTTGCACTACAAGATGAAAATAAATGTAAAATAGTTTTGTTTCAAAATTAAAAAAAATAAATTTAAAACTATTTTATGGAGAATTTATTAAAGTTTTGTTAGAATCTCGATTTTAGAAAATTTCTTAAAAATGGATTTTTCGAAACTTGAGATTTATTTATGACGGAATTTATGATACTTAGTAATATGTTTTTAAAATATAAAAGAAGAAATATGTTTAAATAAAATAAATTTATTCTATATAGTTTCAAGTTCAAATCTACCTGACAATTAAAGTGAGTCTGTCGCAATATACTTTAGTATAATATCTATGTTGGATTAGTGGTTTCTTTTATATTTTATAGTATGTCAAAATAAATTAGTTGTTAGTTCATTAGTTATTTTTCTTTTATTTTAACCGTTAAAACAACAAAAATAAACCATACAAAAACATTCCTGACCGACTATACACAATGTTTTGTACTGGAGACTTCGCTGGGCTCTTACACACCTTACTGATACATAAACATTTGATAAATTAATAAAATATAATTAACTTTAATTTTATAAAATTAAAAAAAGTCTGACAACAAAAGTCAAATATGTGCTAGACAGAAAACAACCCATGAACAGAGTTCTCATAGGTTTGGATAAACTCAGAATTTCTAGATGAAATAACTATAGAAGTTGTATTTATAATACTGGTATGATTGACCGATTTATTAAGTCAGTCAGTCTAACAATTACTCCAAAAGTGAATATAAAACTTCTTACGATGTCTTTACACTAGTATACTTTTAAATTTGGAAAGCCAATTTGCAAATCTTATTTTCAATTAAAAAATATTGATTTAAATCCGCGTTTTTAAAAAAAGAAATTAAATAATTTAAAAATCTAGTAAAAAATATTGTAAAATTAAATAAAAATGAAAAAAAATATTCGCTGAATATTTGTTTGTTTGTAGGCATACCTAAACTCCACATATTTTTCAAAGGATGAAAAAAAAATTAAAAATTTTATTGATTAAATCTTTTTGTTTTTAAATTCTTATAAAATATGGATCATGTAAAGGTGAAATCTTGAAAAACAGCTTGTTCAAGATTGACAACAATAGGCAACTATTTTTTGGTTATTATAATTTTATTTTTAATATTTTATAATTATTAATAAATAACTAAAATGTAAAATTAGTCTAAAATAAATACAATTTAATTAATTTTCATTCTCACATGTAATAAAAATCTATTGTTGGTTACAGTGCCGGATAACACATTTAGGGAGCCTGTGTGGCTGTGTCAAAAAAAATCTGATGCCCCTTTTGCCAGGCATAATTTTATCTCAAAAATTAAAACTCTGAAAACTACATTTTTAAAGAGTCTTTCCTATCGGTATTTATTCAAATTTGAGATCAATAGAATAATTGTATAATGATAAAAAAAGAGAAAAATACGCTTAACTTTTGAGAATCTGAAAAAGGCACGTCAGTTTCTATGATTCAATTCCGAGTGATAGTTAACATTTTTCGCTGTAAATCCCAATTTAAATAAATTCATTTTCTGACTGTTAAGTAATTCTTTTTCTTTCTTTTCAACTTTTCGCTTACGTTTTAGCGCTCCACTTAGATAAACACGCTTGTCTGACATTTTTTTTTATTTCCGATTGATAGTTAAATATTTTTAAATAATTTTTTTTAATATTAATCTGATTTATTTATTTAATTAATATTTTCTCTTGCTAATAAGAACTGGTGATGCTGTCATGAGGTATTTATTTTTTAAATAAAAAAATCACATTTTTGTGGTCATCCCCCCGGGGCCCCATAAAATCTTGGGGCCCTGTGCTAAGGTTGACACAATGGATAATCTGGCCTGATTGGTTGACTTACTGACTAATTGCTATTTATATTGAAAAATCATTCTGAAAAATATTTTGAAATCTCCAAAAATATTAAAAAAATTTTGGAAAATATTTATTTACAAATTTAAACTTAACTTTATGACGCTGTGATATTGTAAAAATATTTAATAAGTTTGATGTATTTAGTTTTTTGTTCTTTAATTACAGACGGGTATTTAGTGATACAATTGACCGACTTTACTGTAATTTTTTATGTTTTATAAAATTTCAAACACAATTCGATTAAAATAAACAATCAAAAAGTATATAATTTTTTGTAAGTGTCCCCTTATGATTAGGTTTTAAAGAAACCTTTTAGCTGAAAGAATTTTATCATCGGATATTTCCTAATGGACTGGATTTCAGATTTCATTAATTTCAACTCAACATCGTTGATACTTTTAAAATTTAAAAAAAAACAAAACAAAAACAGAGAAATTTGATAATTAGCTGATCCGGTGGAGGTACGAACTGCTAATTGAATAATTGGCTGTGGTTAATGAGCTGATGTGCCATTAGCTTGGGACAGAGTTTCATTGGAGTTGTAACAATTTCACGCCCGACTTGTCAGCCACGTCAATTTACGAAACCATAGAAAGTTTACATTAAAAAACGTTACACCGAACGTTGACTAGCAATTATCACGAAAACACACAAAAATAGTCGCTAATTTCATCGACATTTGAAATATTATTTGGTCACCAGTGATGGTTTTGACAATTTAGTGCGGCGGGAATCGACAAGAAAAAAAGATACATGAATCCACCGACGTGGAGCCACCACTGTGCCCAGGAAACAAAGCTTTGATTTTTGAGTTTATTTCGATGCAATTGAAAATTTTCTTTTCAAGGGAATACAGCTTTTTATGAAATATACCATTTTTGAAATTACCTTTTTTCGACATGCCCACTCCTAGACATCGGTTGAATCTGCAGCTTTTGCAAAGGTTCCGACTGCTGCTACCAGTCAAACAGCAATCGTTGTTTCCGGTTATACATGCCAAATGTTGTTTTGTACTTTCAGTTCTTCGGAAAAATCCCTGGAAATGAATTATTTTTTTATAAATGATATTGTATAAGAAGTCAAAAATTTAAGACGAATTGGATTAAAAATTGTGCGTATAATGTAGTTCAAATGTAAATATTAAAGGATGTGCTTTCTACCAACCTAGATGACATTGGTAATGCACAAAATAATATGATATGCGAAAATAATAATAAATATCATTTATTATTATTATTATTATTATTATTATTATTATTATTATTATTATTACAATTATTATTACTATTATTATTATTATTATTATTAATATTATTAATATTATTATTATTTTTATAGGTTGCGAAATGTTTACACATTTATGTTCTATGAAAAACCATATAATTTTAATTCATTATTTTACATTATATTATTCCTTAATGTTAATCAGGTCAAATATTATTTAAGTAATAATTATGTCCATAGTAAAAATAATGATTGGTGACAAATACTTGTTTTTAATTAAATCCAGTAAACCTATTTCATTAAATATTTTTAAAATGGTCTATTTTCATATCAGATTTTCAATCAGACATTTTACAGTGTAACAATTTTAATTTATTTAAAAACTATTTTGAAACTGAAAAAAACCAATAATAAAATTTAATTATAATGATAATTTATTTTTGCAATATATTTCGACAGCTAAGCTGTCATCATCAGACATTAAACAACTTTACAAAAAACGATAGGTTAATTAGTAATTACAAAGTTATATGTGCGGAATCCAATCTATCGTTCTTGGACATTAATATCAGTTATTGTAAATATATTAATGGTGTATATAAATTGATTAAGTTTCTCTATAATAATGGATATTTTAAGTTTTTTACATAGTTTGTGTGTGGAACTGCTAATAAGTATGTTAATAAGCTTATTGAGATTGATTTCATAATTCTACATGATGTTGATGCGTTTAATTCCCTCGAGAGTCGTTCTTTGATTAACACGGAAAACAATCTAATCTATATGACTGATGGTGCTCAATTAAAACTGCACTGATAGCAATAAATGAACTTTAAAAAAAAAAGTTTTCTGTTTAAAACAACCGCACTGTGGTGAAGTTAACGGCAATGAAAATAACAATATAATAAATGTAATAAACTTTTGATGCATAATTTATTATTTTTAATATTATTATTATTATTATTAACTGTGTATTTGTGTTTATTATAAAATTAAGATATTTTGTACAATTTTTCTATAGATAAAAATTAAAAATGAATATGTTTTGGGACGAATTTTTTCAAGTGAGAATATATGATTTAACTTTTCTTTGATGGCGTTTTCAGTAGTTCCATAAACAAGAGTTTTGTTTTTATCGTTGAGAAATTCTTAATTTTATAGCTTTTCGCGAGATATAATTTTTTTTTATCCATTGAGAATAATTTTATTTAAACAATACAAACATATGTATAATCTCCTTGATGAGGTTTAATAATATAAATACCTAGAATTTGAATATAATAATGACATTATATTACAACAATATACATTTTCTCGTCAATATAAATATTAAGTCCCAGAAAAAATTTGCTGTGGCCAATTCATTATTATATTCTTTTTTCAGTAAATTTTTACAATAAAAAATTATTTCTATCCTAATTAAAAAAAATTACCCTGAACTAAATCAGTGTTTCCCAAATATTTTCAAAAAAAATCACCCCCCCCTAAAATTTGTAATAATTTTTCAACGGCCGTATAATGTTGCTTGTCTTTTTCAAGGTTGATAATAAACATTTAATATAATTTTTTAGATTGTAAACATGTATCTTATAAGGTTAAAATTGAAAAAATATAAAATCTTCAGGATTTTCATGATGAATAGAAAATAAAGGAAGCTCTCAAAATTTTCAAATGTCCCCCATAGAAAAGTGGTAAGCTCTTCCACTTTAAGGAGAATGCACGTAGGGTTGGGCAAGAGTGGTAAATCGACTTGAAATCGGTTGACAATGAAATAGTTAAAATTCCCACATAAAATTTCAAATTGGGAAACGAATGAAAAATTCGCATGTAAATTTGTTACGAGAAAAATAAATTTCAAAAAATCCGCATAAAAAAGTGAAAATTCCTATCATTTGAACGCCGGCTAATGGTAAAAGTTCAAATTATTCATGTCTCACAACTAGAATATGGAAATTGTTGAATAGAAAATTCCAATTTCATATATATTTCATTGTATAAACTGTATCATTTGGACACCTGAATCATATACTTTGATCATTCTTGGTCACATTTACGTGATTGACGGGTTACGATAACATAAAGTTTTCTTTAACAAATTATAATGAGAAACTGTTTAAATGAACTTATAATATTTCATTTATAAATTTTTTGATAATATCTAGTGAACTATAAATTTGGTTTCTGTTGTCAACTGCATTATAGTATTCCTATCTTACTTGTGCTGATGTTATTGTAGCAAAATTGATGTAGAACTACACAAATACTTAAGGCCGAAGTATTTTTAATTCATACATCCAAATTAAATAAAAAATTATTTAAATAAGACACGCGTATTAAATCAGTAAAAATGTATAAGTCATGTAGTATATGCGCGAGAATCCTTATGTGACTTCTATGTTTTATTCTGTGTGGTTTATATAATACTACTATCAAAAAATGAAGTTTTACAACTTTTCTTTATGGGGTAAAATGGAGAAATCTAAATGCTTTTTCAATTAGAGCAAGATATTCACCACATATTTTAGTCCAAGAACTCAATATATTATTGGAGCTATTTCTATTGTTTTAAATTATGAATCCGAAGATAGTTCAATTAGTGATCCTTCTAAGTCGAGTTGCTGTAGTGGCCATGGAGAATTTCCCAGTATTTTCCATAAAATCAGCAGTTTTCAGATAAATTTGATAATGTTAATAACAACCTTATAATGAACGAAAATCAAAAAGTAATTTTGCCCGACAGTATCATACACCATCATTTAAAAGGTGTTGAACGTGTTAAGTTTGTGCCTCTCATTTTCAAACAGCAGTTTATATTAAAAGTTTAAAAGTAAACTTCATTTTTGTGGAATATTTTATTTTTATTTTTGTTGTAATTTAACACTAGATATGCAAAGGAATTAGAAAAACCTTGCATCCTTCACATGTAAGTGCTCCAAAATGAAATCCAGATGATTTTCCTCCACAAACTCGACAGGGTATTTTCGATATGTCAAATTTTGAATTGCCATTGTTTGGATCTGAAAATGCATTGTAAAATTAAAGTGAAAACAATTTTTAAATAATAAATTAATAGACTATTATAAAAGGTTTATAATAGAAATAGTAGTAGTAGTAGTAATAATAATAATAATAATAATAATTATAATAATAATAATAATAATAATAATAATAATAATAACAAAAATTATAATTATAAAATATTAATAATAGTTATAATAATAAAAAATTAATAATAACAATGATTATAAATAATAATAATAATAATAATAATAATAACAATAATAATAATAATAATAAAAATATTAATAATAATAATAATAAAAATATAAATAAAAATAATAATAATAATAATAATAATAATAATAATAATAATAATAATAATAATAATAATAATAATAATAATAATAATAATAATAACTATAGTAACCATACCAATTTCCGAGTTAGAAACTAATATAGATGTATAATTTCTAATATAGTATAATAATTTCTAAAATTTCTTTACAAAATATGACTATTTTGGCAATAGTTTAGAACTTAATTTCGTCATTTATGTTATTATAATTTACTTAAATGATATTTACTTTGGATATTTTGATGAATATTTTTTAATTATATTTTTACGCTTCAAGTAAATGCTTTAAGAATTTGCTCGTATGAAAGATTTTACAAACTATTTAAATTTAAAGAATAATAAATAGCCCTGAGAATATTTTTGGTTGGATCTCGAACTTACGTTAGTTAGCCCCTGTTCATATGGAGTTTATTACATGACCTTTCAAAAAAGTCAAAATTAGAAAAATCAATATATATTCCAGGGATTTATTAAAACAAAATCTTCAATAAGCGCAATAATGCCAAACAAATAGCCAGACCGAAATCTAAGTCGAATTAGCAACATAATTGTCAGCCTCGAGATTAGAAAAATGTGACGATCGTTTTCAACAGAAAAAATAACGAAAATTCGGTAGTTATTGCAACAAATATTATTATTTTAATGAGTTTTCCGAATGCGGTAGACCGTCAAGTATCGATACACTCGTTTTCAACACAAACGAATTCTTCAAATGAAAAACTTTTTCAGACTTTTTCACCAGATGATAAACCGTTCTGTTAAGTAATCTATAATTAAATCAACACTAACTTTGAAGAGCCATACCGATCGAAACGCACTTTTTGAATCGGCACGATTGGCATTTGATTCTGCCAGTCTTCAATTGAGCACACTGGCCGCCGGTGGGGCACGGAATAGTAAATTTGGTGGAATTCAGATTGTGCCTCATAAAGAATTTCTATAATTAAGAAATTTTTAATTAGAATTTGTTTGTTTTACGGATGCAACTATAGGTTCATTTTCTCAAGGATTTTGATTATATCATTATTAATTATTGTCGTTTTAATTTATATTTATTCCAGGCATCAAACTCACTTGTTGTTTTTAAAACTTACTCATTCTTTTAAGTTTAACCTTAAACAGGGTATTCCCCTACTGAAATCCGTACGAAACACTGCACAAATGAAAGGATATCACTGCCTTATTCTTTACTATTGGACTTTCTATCATTTTTTTTATTTTAAAAACAATAAATTTGAAATTTTTTTAAAAAATATAAATAACGTCTTTTATTTATTTATTATTATTATTATTATTATTATTATTATTATTATTATTATTATTATTATTATTATTATTATTATTATTATTATTATTATTATTATTATTATTACTATTATTATTACTATTATTATTATTATTATTATTATTATTATTATTATTATTATTATTATTATTATTATTATTATTGTTATTATTATTAATATTATTATAAAAATGAAAGACTTTACATAGCGAATTTTTTTATCTATCTTTAATTCCTTTAGGTCAAAAATTAGGACATATTAACTAATTTATAGAAAGTTAAGGTTTTTTTGTTAATATTTATTTTAACTTTTGTTCTATAAAAATAAAAAAATGGCATAGAATTTTGTTGTTTATTGATTATTACTGAAGAGCGATGAAAATTTATTTTGTTGTTATGAAGATTTCCTTACGTCTAAATTATAATGAATAAAAGTAAGTAACAAAAGACCAAATTCGGATAAATGAAAAAAAAATTTCAAAAAATGGTTGAAATTTTTAAAAGATCTGACAGAAGCAAAATCATAATTGAGGCCCTCGTAAAAAAACAAAAACTAAATTAATTTAAAATAATTAATAAATTAATTTGATTTAAATTTAAAAAATATGAAAATAATTTTTTTTATTAGAGGAATTAAATTAAAAGTTTTAGTGATATCAATATTTATATTTAAAATTGGCACTCCATTCAACCGTTCTTGAGTTATTGTAAATCTGATAAAAGTTTTCATCCTTTTAAAAACAAAAACTTCATTCTGTAATAAAACCGAAACACCTTGAAAAATTCTTAAGAATTTTTTCCTTTCAACTTATTATTAAGCGTTGCATATTGTTTTATGGGGAAATGCTTTAACATCTCAGTGAAATAATACAGTTCGTTTGTCTTCTCAGGAGGATTGGGATGTGATAAAGATAGTGTTAGTACCATGTACCCTTACCAAAACTAAAATAAATCGTGCGGAGATTACCAGAAATTGAAATGCAATGTTAGGACAGAAAGGTTGCCAGTGAACCAAATCGCTGTAAAGAAAAATAAAATCATTTAGAAAAATCACATAAAAGAATAGAGAAACAATTTGCAAATAAAAGATTCCAAATTCATGGGGGCAGATTACATTTAATAACTAAATATTGAAATCACTAATAATATTTTGTTTGGATAAAAATTCAGGCAATTTCAATCTCTTATAATGCGCCGAAAACAAATAGGAACCGCACGAAGACCTTCAAGAAATTTATTATAACATATTTTGAAAAATTTTAAAACAGATTTAATTAAATAAGCAACTCATATACGAATTTTTATTCCATGGCCTTCTGAATGCGAGAATTCGCCCTATTATGTATTCATTTTATGGGGTATGTTCTCTATCTTGATATATAATTTTAATTTTTTGGCTAATTTTTTAATTATTTTTCAACATTTAAAATATTACAATAATAAAGTACAAAACGAATATTTCCTAAAACGTTTCAATGAAGCACAATTGTTTTTCTGTATTATTATTTAAATTTATAATATTATAAAAATTTTGAATTTTAATTTTTGAATATGAATTTTATCAAATTTATTGTTATAATTTCTCTAAAATTCTACTATTTTACAAATTACAATTATTACATTAACAATGCATTTAGTTTATCTCTGCTTCTGGGCCCCTCAGTTGATGGTACATTGAAGTCAGCAGTGGAACTATGGGACGCTAAATCCTGCATAGAGGGGACCTATCAGCTACAGAGGTCCAAAATTATCATTATCTATCCAAATAAACCAATCCCAATGAAGGAACGCGATACCATAAATTATACAGAAGCCAATCAGAGAAAATATAGTGAAGATATCAAATGAATTTCCGCTTCAATTTTGTTATGGTAAAGGCAATACTGCACAATGAAATATCAAAAATAATATTCATTCGCGAAATCGCTGACCTTTTAATAATAAAATTGTCAACTAAAGCTGCAAGCATTCCACATGGAATAACAGTATTTTTATTGTTTTTCACTCTGGCTGTTCATGTTGAATCATCTGAACGACCTTTTCAAAACTCAAAATAATAAAAAATAATTTGCGAAATACCATTGGTAAAGACCGTTTAAGGGATTTTTCAATAATTTCGACGGAAGCTAAAGCGGTTAGAAAAATGTAAACGTGAAATATCCTTAGAGATTTTTCCCACATGAAATAAAAGAGGAAAGATTTTACTATTTAAGATCGGTATATAAAATAAATTTCTAATATAAGTAACTTTTTTGTTAAGGAGTCCAAATTTTGAAGTTCCACCACTAATTCACTTTATCATATATGGAATAATTTAGCCCGCATTCCATTCGCATGGGTATAACAGAAATGTGACAATTTCATTTAAATAATAAATTATCATCAATTATCAAAATGTTTCAAATTATTTTCGAAGTATTTCGAAACATGCTATGAATTTATATAAATTTAACATAAATTTTTAAAAGTCAGAGGCTTTTGCTTCCTGGACGCTTCGTGGTCCGAATGCATTTTCATTCACCCTGTGAACACTATATTATAAAATATATAAAAATTTATTTCAAATTACTTTTATTTGTCTGTTCATCGATGAATTTTTAGTTGCATATTTTACATTTTCCGCACTACTGCAAAAATAGGTTTATTAATTGCGTTTATTAGTCTTTTATCAAATTATATTTATTTAACGAGTGTAATTGGGTGGTTAATGTCATTTATATATTATTTGTAAACGTATAACTATATTCAGTGTCGTAACTAGCTGCCACATGCAAGATCTTATTTTGAGGTCCCATAATTATATTACAAAAAATTAACAGTAAAACAAAAGTGTTCATTGAGACTTAAATATCTATATTTACTATGTCCAGGTAACATACTCGGTTAACCAATAAATAAATCCAAAAACTGAAAATTTTCGGCAGTCTTTATCCGTTCCATTCATTCTGGGTCAGGTTACTGTATATTTTTCATGAGCCTATTTACTGAAACTGATAATATCTTTATAATAGTGAAAAGGCTGCACTGAAAATTTGTGAATATCAATTAAATATCTGATTCATTGTCAAACAATAAAAAAATTCTCTATGTCATTACAATGAAAAGCAATCAGAAAAAGCTCTTTTAATACAATAATAATATTATTTAATTCATTAAAAAAATAAAATAATTTTCTAACTTTTCTAAATAATGTATTAAATAAAAATAATTTTACGGGAAATAATATTCTTTTCTTGTAGAATTCATATTGTCTACAAGATAGATGTTGCGACACCTCCGTGCAACTTTCTAGGGAGTTAAGATTTTAGTTCATAAATTCAATAGAAATTATTAAAAAATCAGTTACATATTTTTCTGAGGACCTAACTGTTAATCTCCTCAAGTTTCAAAACGTTTCTAATTATTATGAACCTCATGAAACTTATGGAGACTAACGTCATATTTTATAAATATATAAATGCTATTTCAACGGTGACAATAATTTAGCTTATTATCACTGTATTACTTTTATGAATAAATGCTATGAGGTGAAATTCAAATAGGGCAATCATATTCGAAACTTAACAATAAAAGGCTTCTTTTACACACGAAAACCTCTATAGACATTTACAAGAATGTATAGTATTCCCACCTTACATGCTTCACATACGTATGCACCATGATGAAAACCAGCGGCCGATTCCCTACAAACTTGGCACAATTGACTTTCCATTTTCTGCTGGTAGTCATAAAACGCCGATTCTGGACTGGTAAAAGTCAAATGTTGTTCCGGAATTTCCGAAGTCTCATCTTTGTATTCGACTGCAGATGAAATATCTGAAAATTCAGTCGAATCTTTCATTGATGCAACCAGATTTTCGCATTTGACATCAGAAAGCGAATTGAATCTGAATTGAAATTATAATTTTAGATTGTATTCTTTTCAGGTTTACTTGTTATGATTAGCAATCATTTCGATATTGTCTGGCTCGAAACTTTCCGAGCTGTCTAAGGTTTTGAATTTATCAATGTAGTTCCAATCAGTGTTCCAGGTGTTGAGGTGGTGGGCGTAATCGTATTCGTCCATGTTCATTGTTATTGGGTAATCTTTAAGAAACCATGGAAATTTTAAATTTTCGTATTTTCTTTGATCAGGTATTTGATTAGTGAACAACCAGGATGATGTTTGGGATTTTAATTCGTTAAATCGTTGTTGAGTTTCCCAATCGAAGTTATTTTGGATACAGTCTTAAATTATTTCATTATATAATTATGTTTTAAACTTTACCTGTACATGTTTGTATATTATAGTCCATTAACTAGTATATCGACTTAAAGTCTTTAGTAATTATTTATAAAGTTATTTAATCTTGCGTGTTTTATTCAACTTATAAGTATTAAACGATGATTCGTTATTCTTACTAAATTTTGATTGGTTGGGAATACGAACCAATCAATTTATGATAACCAGATGGAATAAATATTAACAGGTTTCATTTTATTGGCAATGAGAAATTCGACACAGTTATTGGCCATCAATAATGACAACAGTAATGGTCTCTAAGGATGTTACAAAAAAAGGTTGAAATAAATATTAGTTTCAAAACGTTTTTATTATAGTAATAGAAATATTTATTTAGAATAATCTTTGTTTTAATATTGATAGAGATTCACTAATCATTAAAAAAAATCAGTTTTCTGGCAAAATATTGTTTTACAAAAATCAGAATATGGATATTAAATCACTTAATAACAAAATTTGTTGCATTGATAGTGCTATATAACAATAATAAATCACAATAAAATATTTTTTTAGTAAAATTCCATGAGTTGATATACTATCTGATTTATAGGTACGGTTGACTCTCGTTTATCCTATATGACACAGAAAAGAAAAACCCCAAATAATCATTTCAGGAAAAGTCGGTAAAATCAAAACTCAAAAAATTATATTTATTTTTAATTATAATATTACCATAAAATATTTTGTTTTATGTTCTGTCATCAACCGAAGATTCCTGTGATTTCAGAATTTTGTGTCACAAATTCCATGGTTTATTTTTTAATTCTTACCTAATAATGCTTAGTGGAATAATAAATTGTTTTTATATTTCATACGCTATTTAATTCATGTATTTCGAGAAATAATAAAAACATTGAAATTTTAATGTGAGCTAGAGATAATCGGGATTCTAAGTTTATATTTAATAATGCAAAGACTGCCTAAATTTTATGCTACAAAGGGTTTTTTCTATATTTTCAATATTTTCATATGGTCGATAATGGGATTATTAAGGTAGATGGTTATATACTCTAAAGGTAAATAAGGGTATATATATAAAGTCCCAGATTTGAGTTGTTCGTCATATATTGAACTCCATCCCAGAAAGTTTTCTGCATTTAGATGTGAAAACTTTTCAACATGTTCACTGGAGCACAATGCTTTTCTTTTTACTACTTATGCATGAATAGGTGTCATGGTGCTGTTGGGCTAAAAGCCACAATTAAAACAAAAATAAAATTAGTTAAAATCATTTGAATTATCAAAATGGTTGTTGAAAACATACCCATGCACCGCAAGCAGATATTAAAAATAAAATAAAAAATCAGTTAAAACAAAATAAAATATAACAAATATTAATAAATTTCTTAAAAAAGAACCTATAAATGTAGATAAAAACATAATGTAAAACATAAAACCGTCAAAACCTTGCAAAATAAGGTTTAGAAAATACACAGGCGGAAGTGGCAACCAAAAGCAAAATATTCGTACACCAATAAGGAAAATGGTTAGAAAAATAGCAGAAATTAAAACATGTAAGTGTAATGAAAAAAATATCAAAAGTAAAATAAAAATAAGGAGGAAATTAAAAAAATATCAAATTAAATTAAAAGCAATTAAAACCCCAAAAAATGACCGAAAAAGGCTTTAAATTGTCTGATTGGTCACACCCAAGCATGAAAACTATATAAACAACAGTCATTTTCATAACTTTTACACTTTATGCAAAACTTTTAAAAACTTTGAAATTCTCAGAATAATATTAATATTCGTAAGTGGTGTTATTTTTGTTATCTAATAAAATTTTTGTAATTTCTATGATTTTTAAAGTTTTAATTTATCATAGATGGCCGCGACACCTTTTTATTTATATACATTTCTTATTATATTAGTTTGTGAAAATAGTAAATCGAGATTCGATTCCCTCAGTTAAGTTTGAGGGATGTCGTACGTGTCGATTTATCGTTTTCTGCCCCTAAATGTTTGCTAGGACAAGTCAGCTTTGCACTGATCTCGAAAGTAGGACTTCGTTGTCTGTCACCAAGACGTTTATGAAAAGTGGACTGAGCGGTAAGAGGGGAAAATAAGGTGAAAATTCCTGTCTTTAGTGGTTTCACATTTGATAAATTTGTAGGTATCTGAATTCTAAAATAAGCATTCACAGATTCATGATTGCTTAGTCGGCCATTTAATTAACCCCAGTATGTTGCTATAGTCGTTGAAAATCAATTTTTTGTTTATAACCAACATGCATGCACTAGATAACGGGGTCGACAATGGCTTAAAATACAAAATAAGAGTTTGTGTATGGATGGATGCACCGGATTGGTCGGATATATTCTCAAGGTTTTGTGTGCGAGACATTTATTTGCTCCAGTGAATTTATAAATTAATTAATTAATTTAAATTATTTTTATTTTTTCTTGTTTTTCCTAAACAGCATAGATCCGAAAATTACTTTCCAAATTACAAAAGACAATTCGAAGCTATGAAAAATTTTAAAATACCAAAAATTACCTAAACTAATGAAATTGTACCGGCACTATCCATCTCAATAACAACGGAATTTCTTCATCTCCAATGCACGATCAAGTTATAACAATTACGTGCCAAATATGAACGTCTTCAGGGCACGTGGTTTGACACTGAGAAAGTTAACCACCTCCAACAACAGATCCATCGCCTAACCAGATGTCGTGATGATTGGATCGCCGAAAATCGAACTCAAAAGATCATCATAAGCTTTTAGAGCGCAGTATTGGTGGCCTCGTTCGCCGAAGTCGAGTTGAAGCGACAATTACCAGGCTGTAATTTGGTGATGGAGTTGAACTTAATCCCAGCACACCATATGCCCGACTAGGAAACCTCACATCAAGATAAAACTTCAAAAACAAGCAATAAACACTATCTCAGTAAAAACAGGCGATGCTGTGAACGTCGCCAGGCTGAGAATGCCTAGGAAATTCTGGCCCAAGCAGCACAGATAGCAGTGGAAGTGAATTCACTGACTCTATCCATCAACCAATCCGCATCTCCAATACTTTCAGAACCCTAGGATGAAATGAGTCTAATTCTGATCATCAGCCAAGTGCCGGTGCTCACGAGCGCGAAAATACGAGAAACCATCGAAACACACAGCTCCTCAAGTTCATTCGCGTATTGGGTGGATGATTTCGGCGACGAACAATGCCACACCATTCCTCGAGTGGGTAGTGTTATCATAAAGACATCCCGACGGAGAAAATTAACCGTTGACATGGATGAAGATGATAGGGTAGATCAAATCAATCTGAGTAGTGACTAGAATCAATTCGTCTAAACAAAACTAATCAATCCTCTAATTTTAATACTCAATGCTGTCGTTTCGTAGAATAATAAATGTCTAGAACTTGTTCATGTAAAGAATTGAATGTGATGTGAATGGTTGAATATTAAATAAAAGCCTTGACATTTCCGCGTTTACGTTGAAATCAATCTCTTTTTCTATTAACTATGATATCAAATAAAGTTGTTCTATTCATTATAGTAATTATTAAAATTAAAAATTTCGTTAAATAATTTTTCTCAATGGTTATTATGAATATTATGCGTGAAAATATGATAATAAATGATTAGGGAATGATGCATTTGGGGGTGATTGAAAATAGGAATTTATTTTTTTCCTTATTTATTTATTATGTTTTGTTCGAGGAATTTAATTATATTGATAAATCGATACTTCGGGGAGTAACATAGTGATTAAATTCACTATTTAAAACAAACCAAGGTCATAACTTTTTTTCCAGTTAAAAAGTGGTGGGAAAATTTTGAAATAAGGGATTTAAAGTTAAAAACTAATTAAATATATTTTAAAAATTTTCGATAATGAGAAATGGAATATTGAACTTAAACATCGACATTTTTAAAGTTTCATAAAATAACTATTGAAATCAGATCTTGAGGTGTGTACATAAGATAAGGAAACATTGCGATTCGAATTGATCCTCCGATTTACAGTATGTTCCCTATTCACAGGCATAAAGACACAATATTCGGCCTAAGAGTAAGAAAAAATAAGAACAATCCGGGCTGACATGATAATTTATTTATTGAAATCATAATTGGTTTGGTCATGAAGCACGACTTTACATTTCATATTTTCTTAGATTTTTTATTTCATAGGGTCGAATTTTCTATGACGGCTTCGTTCCATTTGTCTCATTAGTGCTCTAGGTAATTGATTTGAAGACTCTTGAGTTTTAGCGCTCGGGTTATAGCTGAATTTTTGGCGGCTTAGATGCTCCTTGTAAATGGGAGATTAAAACTTTAATTTCACAATAAAACATAGTGCTACCTTTATTTTCATTGATCTCCTTCGGATTATTCCTCCTGGTCTTGTTTCGTCAATCGAAATCATTGTTGTTCGGCTTTTCATTCTTGGACTTCGCAGTCATCTGGATTGTGCTCTGTTGATTATTCATTAAAGTTGTTTGAAAATGAGACGAATTTTCATGTTATGGACTATATATCCAACGGCGTAGGCGTCACGTTTTTTTGTTGTTAACGAATCAGTATATTTTCTTCCATTACGATTGAATTGACCTTCGGAATTATTTCATCATAACCAAAATCTAGTAGAAAAATTTTGATTTCTTCTCCATACATTTTCTGTGCTACCGATCATCAATGATGTGTTGTGACATTGTTGAATTTTTTATCCTACAATTGATGAATTTGTAATAATTTATTTTTTGTCGATTTCAGAGGAATTTTTACTAATGAATCGTCTCTTCTCAGTTATAATTTCCTTTATTAGTTTTGATTAGTGGTGAGTGTATTTTATAAATTATTTATCTAATTATACTCACTAGATTCTTAGATGCTTGGATTTATGATTCAAATTGCCACGAAGTTATTATGTCATCTTTTGTTGGTCTATCATCCCAGTAATGTTCGATCTATATACGAAAACTTCATGTCATTCCACAGTGATTAGGAGGATTTTTATCTTTCGCGTGAGAGATGGAACCATTGGATCAATAGTATTTGTTTCGATTTAACATTAATTTTTTGTTGTTTTATTGTCAATTTTATTATTAACTTGAACGTTAGTGAATTTCAATGTTTTCATAATTTAATTAAGGGGATGTACGTTTCACTATTTCGGAATGGAAGGGGTCTATCTCTACTTCAGACAGTGTGTAGATTATGTTGTTGCAATCGTTTACTCTCGCGAAGTGGTTACTATTAATATTCTATATCAATTCACTTCATTTCTTAAATTATTGTCATAAATTTGATTTTTGCTGGGGTTTTAGACTAATATTTTTCGTTTAAATTGACTTAACATTAAATTATCGATATACTTATTCATTAGTCAGTCATACTCGCCGGTTAATATTTTATAACTTCCTCGTATTTTAGTTGGTTAGTCCGGTTCATTCCACCCTTCTTTATATTTGGCTCATTTTTAATAATTCGCGTGCTGATTTTTTGTTAATTAATTTATTATTAAATCTCTTAGGCATTTATTGAAAATCGTTTTAACTCTAATTATCTATTTGGATCGTTACTAAAGTGATTTAGTCGTTTAATTTACAATAAGGTAGATAATTACATTTTATGAAGACCTTTGACTTGGATTATCATTTTAGAATAGTCACTTGAAATAAATGATTTTCTACATTGCAACGATTTTTTCGCTCTTTTCCCGCATTCACTTCCTTTATTTAGTCTTAGGGTTAGATATATCGATATTATGATTTTATGAGTGCCTACTGGACTACTCGGTGTGAATGATTTTGAGCCGATAAGTATCATGATTTTAGGTCGAATTTTTGGGAGATGGATGACGAAGGGGCAGCCAAAAGACTGCTCCTCTATCTTCCATCTTCCCCTATAAGCGGCATGAATTGACGTTTGGGTTCTGGCGCCAGAACCTTCACGGGCATGAGATATTGGCGGATGAACCGCACTTACACATCTCGATAGGTATATAAAGTTTGTGACTTGCAGTGTGTTTTGGCTGTGGGCCGGAAAAAATTTGACATAATATGACATCTTTGGTAACACATATATTTCATGACACATGATTTAGTCATAGTATCTGACTCCCATCATTTATAATAAATCATCTTCTCATACGTATGTTCAAGTAGAGCTTACTTGAGATTGCTTGAAACGTAGTATGGAAAAATTTTCGATAGTTGGATTGTCCACTAGAAAGTTTGAATTTTGCTCACAAAAGTTTGCATGCATTAAAATTCTTTGAAAATGAATTGGTATATATACCTGTTCTGTGACCCTAACCTTGCGTGTTCTTTTTGATGCGTTTAAACAAAATTCGACCTTGATTTTATTTGTAATATCTAATTCTTATTTTTTCAATTTCTATATTAAATGAATAATTCTTCTTTTCTTTCTTAATAGAATATTTTTTATTGAAAATATTCATTTTTATTCGATTACTGCTTATTTTTATTAATTATCCCTTTTGCGGTCAAATTTTATGTTCTCTTGTTATTTTATGTTAAGTTCGCGCTGATCTTGGTGCGTTTTGTTATTATTTTAAATTACTTTTATGTTTTTGATTTTATATTTTTATTGCATCTTTCTCATATTTTAAGGTTGTTGAGTTAATGTTTATGGGTCTGATTTTAAATCTGCCTGTTATATTTGCGTGCTATTTCAAATTCATTCAAACAAAATCCAGCGCTGGCCCAACAAAAGTGATAGAGAAATAAAATAATGCACATTAACACAACCCATAATAAAAAATACAGTAATAAAACATCAATAAATATTTGAAAATCATTACTTTCAAGTTAATCTTTTTGATTAGTATCATTTAATTATAGGGTAATCAATAAACGAAATAATGTCTTCATTAATTTCAGATTAGTCGCCAGATTCTGAAGCCCTGATGCATTCTTTAATTTTTACCTCAGACATATCTTCTAATTTATCAATCAAAAAGTTGATTATATATACCAGGGCTTCTTAAACCATGGGTCGCGACCCATTTGGGGTCGCGTAGCAAAATTCTGGGGTCACGAGAGATAAAAATACAATTTAACAGAAAATGTTTTTTAACTTGTAAAATTATTGTTATAAAGATAAAATAACAATTATCGTAGATAAATATATCATAAAATCTTCTAGTTCGTAAAGATTGTTTGTACCTGCATTTCTATTAAGAGTATTGTAATAACTTGAATAACATTTACTATGAATTAGAATTAGAAGATGTTATAGGAATTTTAAAAAAATATAAATTTATTTTTCTTTTATATTTGTATGGGGTTGTCAAGAAACTCGCAATCATAAATGGAATCGTGAATTACAAAAGTTTAAGAAGCTCTGATATATACTAAAAAAGATTAATAGAGATTTAAATATTCATATTTTACCTTTTCTGACATTGTTATTATCATAATTTAAATGGATAAAAAAAATTTGTTTATATCTTTACTAGTTTTCACATTATTAAAATTAATAATTTATTATCTAAGCATTGGTTCTTAACCGGTGTTCCGTAGAATTAGGTGAATTGTTTCACCAAATTTAGATATTCAGAAATATATGGTATTTTATAATTCAATTTCATTTCATTTTTACATTGAAAGGTTTTCAAATTACAAATTCACGGGTATTTTTACAAAAAATTCTCGCGGTGTAGGGGGATACTTCACTCTATGCAACACCAACCATAACGTTTAGGTAGTAGTTGCGCTTCACTTTCGGTATTCCTTCAAAAACTTTGAGATAACAAAGTGTTTCTTCAAATCGCATGTTGTCTTCATTTAATTGTTGGTCCAAAACAAAGGGCTTCAAAATTTGTTAGAGTGTATCAGTAGCATAGGATATAAACACAACACCAATATAACTCAACACAAATTGATGACACCAAATAAACAACCTAAAATCAAAGATATACAGAAAAAGTTAAAATGAAATAAAATAAAATTATTCACAAAATGCACCAAGATTAGCACGAAATTTACATAAACACAACATGAAAACAGTTTGACTAGTTTGACTACAAATTTGTCAAATTTATAAAAACATAAACTACAAAATATTTTTTAAAAATAAAATAATTTTGATTAGAAAATTTTAATTAAAAAATAATAAATAAATTTCTGTAATAAAAAAAATAAATTTAATATAGAAAATTCTAGAAGATCAAATTTTGTTTTACTACATCAACTATGGTGCGATTCTTGTTTCAATTACCTAAATAATAAAATATTATAATTTAATCAAAATAATAATATAGCTCTATATATTATATACTATTGAAAATAATTATCAAAGTCACAGTCAAAGTTTTTTAAATGTTTCATGTAAATGAAACCTATGTTGATTCGTGACCATTTAATTTCATCATCAAATAGTTCATAACATATTCACTTGAATAATTTTTTCTCTTTTGTTTTTAATTGCTTCTACAATAGTATGAAAATCTAAACTTTTAAGACCTTCTACAACTATTTTACCACTTTATTTTGTATTGCGCATAGTTGGGAATATATCTCTATATATTATATACTATTGAAAATAATTATCAAAGTCACAGTCAAAGTTTTTTAAATGTTTCATGTAATTAATTTCATCATCAAATAGTTCATAACATATTCACTTGAATAATTTTTTCTCTTTTGTTTTTAATTGCTTCTACAATAGTATGAAAATCTAAACTTTTAAGACATTCTACAACTATTTTACCACTTTATTTTGTATTACGCATAGTTGGGAATAATTCAGGCTCGTATATACATGACATATCTAATAGCCTTGCTAAATTGTTCAAATTAATAGATGATCCGATATCAGTAAATACTGAGAGATTATGAAGTTGAATATCTTTGATAATATATTTTTAAATTTCAATATTGATTAGTTTACTATAGCCCATTATACAATATTTACATTATACAATTACCATTTTTGAAAAATATAGTAGTACATTTTACCGTAAAGGATTTTGTTTTATGTTTTATCGAATAATCCATAAAATATTCCCTTGAATGAATTTTTCTTTTTTCCTGTTGTATAATTTGAGAATGATGTTAAATAACTTTTTTCTGTGCTATTGACAAGACACTGTAGAATAAAAATTACTTCATCAGTTTCTTTTTTAGAGATTAACCAATTGATAAAATATATTGATTGTCATTTATAAATAATTGTTGGATTGTGTGTCTAGTTATATTATTGCTGTTGAGAATATTGGTTAAAATATAAAAGAATCTTGCTATCTTTCTAATCCCAAATTAGAGATTAGTGCTGATATTGCCTCAAATGTCTAGCCAATAAAGTTCACAGGCACATCAAAGCGCCCATAGGCAGCATTCTTAATTGTGAAAACTAAAAGTATTATACATTGACATTGTTTGCTTATGTAAGAAAATTGAAATCAGATATTTATTTATAATAAATAGAGAAACTTCATAACCGAGGTCAAGGCATTGAAAGATATTTTTTCAACAAGTTAAAGGTTCAACACAATTACAAAATGGATATTCCGAATTTGTTATCTTGAATTGCGGATAAGTAACAATGGTAAACAGTTTATTTAAGAATCATTCGCTCAATTTTGCAGAAGACTTGGATTCAAGCACATGTGAACTACTGTCTTCCTCGTAAAAAACGCATAGGCGCTATGTTCGAGGAATACGCCCACTGAGCGTTATATTCGAATAAAGCGCCCTGGGCAATTTATTCGAATATACTAAAAAAATTAGTCGAAAATGGTTTTCTAGGGAAATTTTTGTTTGAGGTTTTAAATGCACGCTGTTTTACAGGGGAATTGGGGGAAAGTTAAAGTTCATTATTTTTTAAATTTAAATAGAAAATAAGCACATTTTAGACATGTAATAAAAATAATTGTAATTGAAATAAAACTATAATAAATAATTTAAACATTTGGAATTAGTTTTATTACAAAGTAAGTGATTAAAATGCTATTGGTTTTTAAAACAAATAATACTTATATGATTTCAAGGTAATTGAAACTAATAATTAATATTAATTATTATGTTTAAACCCAAAATTTAAATATGAAAGGTAAAAGAAAGTCATATTCTATCAATTTTAAAATGCAACTAATTAAAGAATAGATCGCGAACATTTCTGGACATGCTTTAGGTAAAAAATATGGTTTAACAACATCAATAACCCGTGCCTGAATCAAAGACCAATCAAACATTTTTAAAACATCATCAAATCCGGAAATTTCAAAACGAGTCACAAGACGATTGTCAGGTGGGGTTCGCAACAAGGAATTTGGAGAACTGGTAGATGAACTAATAAAGTGAAACACGGATAGAAATAAAAAAGGTTTTCGTGTAAAGTATAATTATTTTCGATAAATGGCGCTAAATATAAAACAAAATTAAAAATTCAGAAAAATATACTAATTTTAAAGCATCAACTGGCTGGCTTGATAAATTCAAGAATCGGTGTAAATTAGTTTAGAGGCGACAAATCTCTTCTAGGTGCATACCGGAAGATTCTGATAGAGGAATACTTAAAATCATTCACACTTTTACATATTAACCATTTATAATTACCAATATTTAAAAGAATTGTTATTTTTGTTTATTTGTTGGAATAATCGATGACTTAATGTTGCGAAAACTAACGAGCCTTTTTTATTTTTAAGTCGTTACGAAAATTCAACATGAATTTCTATTTAAATTATCTTGTGTTTAAATAATTAGTTATTTAGCTCATTTATGAAATAAATCTTAATGGAATTTAATTCTTTTAAAAATGAGTTGGATTTAACTGGCAATCACGCCGAAAATAAGAACATCAACACAGTTTCAAAATCCATGAAATCATTAACGGAATGTCTGCCAAAACAAGATTATACTGAGAACAGTCAAAATTCCTGGACGTGTGCGAAATAAACTATATAACGAATAATTTTCCACACTGGTTCAGACAGTTAAACTAATTAGAAAATCTTCCAATAATCCTTTTTCTTTAAATGTATTTTATTGCATAGAAACATGCCAATTTTTAGCTGCAATAAACATGGAACAACCTTTAAGTTCTAAATTAAACCCTAAAAACAAAAACACGTATAATGGGATTAAAACGAACCTTGTTTATGAGAGTGCAATGAAATAACGATTTATTTATGTTAAAGTTGTCTGATGCATCTAGTGTAGTCTACACCAGTGCTTCTCAAAGTGGTGGTCCGCGGACCGGTGCCGAAGAGACTGCTTGCGAGACTGATTTTTCGACCATGTTTGTAATTTAAATAAAATACCGGAGTAGTTTGGATATTAGTGCTCCATTGCAAGTGGCATTATCCACAATTGAACCTCGAATTGACAAACTAATTTAAATAAAACAGGCTCATCTGTCAGAGTAGTGAATTCGTGAATAAATTTTTACATTGTTTATTTGTTACTTTTTAAATAAATATTATTAATTAAAATTTATGTTTTAGGATTTGGAAAAAAATAGCCGGTCCGCGACACAAAAGAGATTGATAAACACTGGTCTACACTATTTAGGTTGAGAAGTAAAAATTAACCATAATATATTATGATTGTATTCTTATCTTGTTTACTTCAAAATAAGAATAATTGTCTTATTTTGACTATTTTTAGTACCAAGAAATCAACTTCAGGATCTTCTTATAGGGCCCCATCATTCCCCACCTTGATCATAATAACAACCACACAACAAGAATTGACGGTTGTTTATATACCGCTTTTTTTCACGTTTAACTCCATTTTTTATTTGATTGAATAAAAGAAAATTAAATGTTATTTTACTGTTTGAATTTAGATTTTTAACTATTTTATTTAATTTGTAATATTTTTGAATTAAAAATTTTAAGTATTTATTTAAAAATTTTTAAAAATTTTACATAGTAAAATTTTAAGCATCGCCTAAAATAAACGTTCAATCAGCAACAAATTTATAGAAATTATTTAATTAAATCATAACTATTACATCATAACTTTTTCCGTATATATCATTTGACAAAAGATTATGATGGCAGACTTACGATGAGAATAATTTTCTCCAATTATATTTCGTTTATTAGGCTTTCTCGAGTTTTTATTTATTTTTATTATTAATTTTTTCACAAAATTATTTTAATAAACAAACTTTAAATTATAATAATTCAATTTAAAGTTTTTCGATTCTATTACAATTTTGATTTAAATATTCTAAATATCTTTTTTTTTGTTTTTAATAGAATCTAGTTTCTACTAAATTAATTTTAAGTTTTATACTAGATTTTGGAGATTTTTGATTTTAACTTTCACATTTAATTTAATGTCATGTTCGTGATGTACTTAAAGGGTTTTCATAAGTTGTAATTAAATTTATTTTATTCTTTATTGTTATTTTCTTAATACTCTATATTACTTTGAATTATTTGGTGTTTAAGGAGTAATTTAATTCATTGTCTTAATAAAACAAATCATGAAAGTGCTTTGTTTTGTCACAACAATATAAACTAAATTTTGTAGTCAACCCGCTTAAAGTTTTTACACTTTTTCTGCAATTATTTTTTTAAATATAGTCTAAACTTATTTTGAGTAATTTTGTTTTAAGATTCATGATTCAATGATTTATTTATACGTGTAACTTATTTTGCGGTCTTTCATACATCGTAATTTTAATATTTTACATCCTTTTCTTCAACTTGATTTTTTATGGTTGAGGTCTCATATAACAAACGCAATATAATTATATTAATAAAATAGCGTACATGTGCTTCGAACACAAATCAGAATAAAGGAAATTATTTAATTGTGATGAAGTTAAATTGGCAATAAAAAGAAGTAAAGAATAATTTAAAATTCTTCATCCCAACCCGAATATTCATCTGGAGGCAATTCATCTTCATCTTGAAAATCATCAAAGTTTGAATGATCGGTTGAACTGGTAACCTAAAATAATGTGGAAATCAAATTTTACGGAAATACTATAATTAATAATAAAATATATAATCTCAAAGTACATTTTATTAATTGTTAACTTAACATTAACATAAATAAAAAGAATAAAGCGTTTGCATTTACTGGTAAAATAAAAATACAAATAACATTTACCCTTACATTCCCACATAGTTGAAAAATGTCTCGCGAAAATATAAAAACTAAAAAACTCATTAAAACGTTATAAATACAGGAATAAACTTATTGTTTTATCCATAAAATATTTTTTTGGTCTTTTTTTAATCATTTTTTTCTTCTCTTAATATTTCATTTATTTTTATTCTGACAAAAGATCATAAATAATTTCTGCGCAACACAAATTTATGACTAAACCAATAACATTTGATAATGGGAAAGCTAAAAACTCATATTTGCATATCAGAATTGTAATGATGAATATTTGTTGCAAAATTGAAAATTTTGTGATTGTATATTTTCTTTTCTTTTTTCTTGCATAAATAAAGTCTTTCTGATTTGAAACTGTTAAGTTATAATATTAAATGTTGTTTATTTTTTAGGGTCAGAAATATTTTAAAATAATCACACTTTTATGATGACATATGATGAAATATTAATTTAATATTACCGACGTCACACTTAAATTTATAAAAATATGTGTATTATAGTTGTCAGAGGCCAAACAGTTATGATTTCTCAAAAGAGATTGTGTAATTTTTACATCTGCGTATTTTGCATACACAGTGTGCAGACATTACTAGTCTGTGACGTAAGTATTAAATAAATATTGTCTTTTAAAAAACATTTGTATTCTTAATAAATTGTTGAGAACTTCTTCATTTTTTTCAGGGAACAATATGCTAAGTAATAAAAAATTACCAAAATTGAAAATAAGTTATCTGACAATAAATAATTATGGAGTTCTGATGATACAGCTCTAAATACATCAATTATTTAAAATAAAATAATTTAAGAGTAATTTATAAATAAAACCAGCCCAAATTTTATACATAATACCCTGAAAGTTTTAGAAAAGGAACCAATAATTAAGTGGACGAATTCAAGACTTTAAAGATTTGTACGCAAACATTTTGGAATTTCGCAGACACGATTGTTGGAAAATCCACATTGGAGATTAGTAAAAAAATTAGTAACAGCAATCCCGAAGCCTAATTTATAGGAAGATTTGTTTTGAACAACAAACAGTGGGACATAAAAATCAGAGGAGAGAAAAGTTTTCAGCAGTACTTTCGTTGAATAATTAATGAAGCGAAAAGAAGGATGCTCATTGAAAAGGGTATTTGGAGAAGATATAACATATAAAAATAGATCTCAGGGATTAAATAAGAATATATTTATCCTAAGTCTTAGAATGCTATTGCAGGGTAAATTATTATTATTATAAATAAAATCATAGTTATATAATAATAGTTATATTATCTTAAGTGAAGGCAAAGCTTAAGGTCGCTTTTACCCACCTCTTAAACCCCAAAATCAACAGCTTTATTGCCCATGTGTGTACAAGAGCTATCAGACTCTTATAAAATGTTAAACAGGGATCCATTTGACCCAGTTCTTTAAATCTTGTAAAATTATACATTGACCTATTTTTTTTAAATTTGATTCTAAATAAAGAATATAGGAAAATAATCTGTCTTTGTTTTTATTTATGAACGACTATTAGTGAACAAAATATTCAGAATATATATACTGAAAATAATCACTTAAAAAAGGCTGTGCTGAAAATTCGTGAATATCAAAAAAAACATCGATGCCATTACTGATTCATAGTCAAAAGTAGTGTGCTATAAACTGATTGAAAAAAACGAGGAAATCGAATTATTGAGGATCTACTCGTATCTGTTTATATTGTTCTAAAGATTTTAATATGAGTTATGTTCGTGATAAGACACATATAGTGTTTGTCCAAATTGGCTTTTTCGTAGGTGAATGAAAAACATGTTCTATATCTATTTAGGCATTTACAGATCTCAAAAGCTTGTAGCTATTCAGAGCAGCAATATTATAAAAATTTATAAAAAATAACCATTGGTCATCGATAAGTTTTTTTTCCAAGAATATTCTTTAATCCTTTTGTCAGCATTATCTATCAGAATGTTCTTTAACTGCATAATAACAAATTTCTTTGTTTTAGAGACAAAAAACCAATGCCAACTTTCTTTGCAAAATTTTTTCTGTCAATTTCATCGAAGCAAAAAATATAAATAATTTTCATAGAGTTCTGAGAGAGATAATTTGACCCGCAAGGTGTTTTATCCTTTTAAAAAAAACAAAATAGAAGCACCCAATTCAGAAATAAGCCGGGATTTGTTGCAGTCAATTTAAAATTGCATTGAATCTCGGGAAAATGAAAACATTACGGATTTAATAAAATGTCTTGTTGATCCATCTTCAACAAATGGTCCAACAAAATCTATTCATAGTTTTGCTACCGCTCTTATGAAGAGACTTTTTCCTAATGAAACTATGCAACAATCGGACGGTGAAGAAGAAATTCCGTGTGAAGGATCAGCAACTGTAGTTGAATCAGAAATAGAATTAATTGAAGAACTCAATTCATATATTTCAAATGCATCCAACATTTAACTGGTAGGAATATCAACAACTAATAGTACTTTAAACCAAAAATATAGCATTTAAAAAAACTCTTGAAAGAACACAAAATCTTGAATTGTTGTATATGGCACTAAAAACAGCGAAGCCAACTTCAAAAGAATCAAAGAGAACTTTTTCAGTTTCTGGAAATTTCTTTACCAAAATTAGATCTCGTCTTTCTTGTGCATCACTTAATGGATTACTGTTCTTGAAATACTATTATTTAAATGAAAAAATTTAATTACGTATGCATTTTAAATTTTATTAATAAAAAATAAAAGCATTCATATTGAAGTTCAATAGTTTTTGTTTATATTTATACGGTTATCCGGTATCCGACGGATAATTCTGAAATTACTATCCGATAACCTCGGTTAAAGAAAACTCGGATATTTGGGAACTCTACTTGCCATTCTCTATTTCCTCTGTTTGTCCTCTACAATGAACTACGAAAATAACTTTATCCGGTATTTCAGTTCAGGATAGTATTCATTGTGTTATCTCAGATTTATCTGGTTTGGTGAGTTATAAGTAATAAAAAGGCATCAGTCAAAAATTCTTAATAACAGCTCACCAACCGTCAAATGACTACCTGAAATAGAGCCATTTGGAACTATCCTTTCTATTCTAAGATTATTTTATTGATGAATGAATTCCTTTTAGTTAATATTTAAAAAAACCTAAATTATCATATTATGAATTTAAATGTTTTATATTCATTAATTAAAGAAAAATATATACAATATTTGTATCCAAATTTAGAAATTATTTTAAGAATATTTTTGTCAACACCAGCATCCAACTGTTCATCAGAGAGGTCTTTTACAGCACTCAAAGGAATAAAAATTTACTTAAGATCAACTTTGGGCGATGAAAAATTGAATGCTTTTACAATTTTATCAATTGAAAACAATCTCAGAAAAATGAAATTTTTGATGGGTTTATTAAATTGAAATTAAGAAGAAAATTTTAATAAATAATATTAATTTAGAAAAAGAAAGATGTATTTGTTTTATTTTCCTATAAATAAATATTAATTAGTTATTTAGGTTCAAATTTACAAAAATTGCCTATGGCGCAAAATAGTTAAATCTGGCCTGATATTCTTGCAGCAAAAATCATCAAATCGTCCTGCAAGATCAATTAAAGTATTAAATTTCTTGACATTGAGACTTCGACTTTTCCTGCCATTTTGCTTGGTTAAAATGATGTTTGATAAATGTCAAATGAATTAATCAAAAAATTACATGGAAGGTAAGAGTTAACAGATATATACAAGTTAGACTATTTTATTGAAAAAGTTAAAATAATTATTATCAAAAATGTCTACCGCTACAGTCACTTAGTTGCATTAGTGGCCAGTAAATGGAAATTCCGATTAGTCAACTTCAAATGAGTTCGATTTACAATATTAATACAAATATCGTGATTATAATGACTTATGCTTATACATATTATAAAATTATAATTAATAAGACAGTTGAAGTAAATTTTTTTATCGAATCAAGATGAAAAACTTTATTTCCTGTTATTTCTTCTTTTGATGAACTTATTAACGAAAATATCACTGTATTTTAATATTTGCTTCGTGTTATACATATACAAGAGGGAAAATACTTCGCAAAAGTGTTATTTAATAGTAGAACACTTGTAAAATAACCTTAGAAGCAAAAAAAAACTATTTTAAATCCGGAAACTGATTTTCATTCACTAATCTTTTCTTGTAAAACAAAAAATTACATAATTGATAACTTGGTAAAAACTCATAGAAAAGCAATTAATTTTCAGACATTTCCAACAAAACCCTTATATCTTTTGAGACTTTATTCATTAATTATAATTTATTAATATTATTACTTTTGGATGAAATGGTGACACCAAATCCTGTTTTCTGATACTTTCCCAGTCGAAGCCTTGAAAATACCTGAATGTAAGTGCTTTTTAATTAGTTAGGAATAACTAATTGTATGACTTATGGGATTTGATTTCCTCTAGACCACCAGCGCCGTTACCAAGCCTTTCGGCTGCATTGAATTTGCATAGAGCCTGAATAAAACTTGACGCTCGAAATGTAATTCGACGGTTGTGAAATATATCTGTTGCTTCTATCCCTTTGAGAATAAGTGTATATATCTTCATTGGATCATTTCCCGTAAAAGGAGGTCTAAATAATTATCAATGTTAATAGAATATAGAGCTTCTGAAAATACCAATATTAGAACGTAGTTGAAAATTCCGCATCAAAAAAGTTACGAAAAATCTTTATTATTCAAGTAAACATTCATATGTATTACAATGATCAAAAAGGTGATAGAGGGCATGAATACAAAATGCTCAATGTATCTGAACCTTTGAACATGCAGCACAGAATAAATGAAATAATGACTAAGCCTGAGGACAATTTCTTTTCAAAAAATATAACTTTTACGAACAGTAACCTTTTAGAAACTTTATTAGGTGTATTTTTTTCATTAAGACCTATTCCCACTATCAAATATAGTGAAGTTATGAAACTACAATATAATATTGCATAATCATAATAACCAAACTGGTGATTCATTGTAAATTTTTGAAAGCCATCCGTTTTGTAAGATTCCTTTTAAGTTTAGTACAGTAATACATTCTTACGCAAAAGGTATGTGAGTTTATAAAGGATTCGATACATGAGTCGATGCATTATGTTTTTAGAGTACAAGTACGCAATTGTAGGCAGTATGAATTGAATATAAAATGCTGTGATTGTATACCATATTTTCGTGTCTACATGAAAGGGGTTGTCGAAATCCGTATTATAATCAAGGAAAATTAACTAATTATAAAATATGCAACCAAAAAAATGAAACACTTCTTTTTTGTTTTAAAAGAACGTTTCTAGAAATAGAGACTTTACCATCCGTTCTACATTCGTTAAAGAAATATTAACACTTGAGCCGTTTATTAACCTTCACTCTGTGCATTGAAAATTTTCCGGCGTCCGTACATAAGGGTCAATGGACTTATATTGAAGTTTATCTATAGCAGTCAGAGAAAGATTTAAGGTTGAAACACCAAAATTTAGCAAATTTGAAAAGCATTAAACATTGTAAAAGATGCATAAATTTATCTGAGTTTTAATATTGAAAAATTGTTATATTTTTAAAGAACCAATTAGAAATTGAGAGAGAAAGGGAGAGAGATTTCATAAATTTTGTATTGAAGTGAACATGATCTATTTTAGCTCGAAATAATTCATTTAAAACTGGAGAGGTTTTATCTATTTATTTATTTGAATTATAAATAATTTTTTCTTAAAAAATACAACTATAATTTATGCTGCTACCAAGAAATCACCGTTTTACACTTAATAATTATAATTAGGGTAAACATGGGTAAATCCGTGATATTTGGAAATAATTTTAATTTTTGACACGGAAAATTAAAACATAGACTTGAAAAAATTATGTAAATATCTACTATCATTTTTGAAAATTTCTTTAAGTGTTCTTTTTTTAATACCTAAAATCAAAAAAGGTTCTATATGTGTAATTTCGTGACAACATATTTTCAGAATGGTCAATTTCATGATAAATTAACGGACAATTCATAATAGTATGACTATTCATAATAGTATAACCATCTTTTTTCTAAAGGTCATACTAATAAATAGTATAACTATTCTTATAATGACTTAACTGTTTGAATATTTTATTTATTTTAATCCAAATAGTATGACCAAATTAAATTTAGAACTAAGGAAACATCTCTGTTGGTCCTACTATTAGAAGTTTTCAGTTATTTATAATATTTAAACAACAATAAATCCTGATTAATTAATAAAAACATTAAAAACATTTATGAATAAAATAATACATAATGTTAAGAACATTTAATCACAAAAAAAGATATAGTCAGACTTATTCTATATGTCAGGGTAATAATTTAATCAAGTAATTCTTTTAATGAAAATTTTTATATATCATATGTAAAACTTCATGGTTATGTTTTTCTTTGGTTCTAACGGATTTATTCGAGTTTACCCTGTAATAATAATTATTATTATTATTAAAATTTCCTATTCCATCAAAAGTATAGCTGATTTTACATTACTTTAAACATTCAGTGTTTTAATATATTATATAAATATAATTCTAAGTGTAACGAAAAAATTAGCTATTATGAAATTATTTGAGGCCCTCTAGGATCAGATATATATTAAAATAAGTAATTAGAAAAAAATATTTTATTTTATAAAATTTATGATCTTTATACTAAATTAAAACAATAGAAAATTCAGAAAATTTCTCTATAAATATTTTTTAAAATTTTTATTTTCAAAGTAAACAATAATCTTTTAAATGACGAATTAGTTGACAGTGAAAATATTTGAACAAAATTAATTTTTCTTTCAATTAATTGAAATTAATTTACAAGAAATAAATGAGTATTAGAAAACTTAAGTAATTTATTTTTGGATTATTGTGTTTTATCTTAAAATATTTGTTAGAATTTAAACATCAGTTAATTAAACTTTATTTATTCCGTATTAAATCTGTTAAAAGCCGACAATTACTACTTAAATTCACTCGTAGTATTTGTAGTTGAATAGCAAATCATCAAAAACCTATTAAGTCAGAATTAGGTGTAATGTATATCATTTAATGGATATAGAAGAACCCGATGCATTTTCCATTTGTCCCACGGTTCTGACTACATGCCGCTAATAAGTACGCATCAAGAGGTGTAAACATTTTTTCTACTTGCAGCAAATAAAAATTTGTTCCTATACGAGAAGAATGTTTGCATAAGTCCTCGTCTGCCTGAATTGTCACTAAATTGTCACAATAGTGTAAAGTATTGTAATATATTCAATATTGCAACAATGAAATTTATAAAAGTTTATCAAAGATCTTTTGAAAAATTTAATTATTTAAAATTTATTTTTTATATATATAACATTATATTTTAAGAACCTCTATTTGTTTTCACCTCTGATTTATTTTTATTTTTCAATTACATTAAGAATTTTAAAATATTTGACTATGATCAGTATCGATGTTTTATTGATATTCACAAATTTTCGGCACAGCATTTTTTAAGTGATTTTATTGTTATTGTTATTTTGATTTAACTTAGTTTCAAATTTTTCATTTTCCTTTAATATTTTATTAATTTTTATTCACAAATTTAATCCGTGAATCCAGAACAATAAATATTTTATATAACAATTTACATTACTAAAACAAAATATTGTGAATTTCTTTCTATAAAAAAATTTATTAAAAATTAAAACAATCAATGACAATAACAATATTGTTGCAAAATACATTGAAATAATAAAATACTTACGTTCCAGTTAAGAGCTCATACGTAAGTATTCCGACCGACCAATAATCGGAAGTGAAATCGTGACTTTTATTAAGTATTATTTCAGGGGATACATATTCGGGTGTTCCACAAAATGTCCAAGTCCGCTTACCTATTCCGATTCTTTTTGCGAAACCAAAATCACACTAAAGTATTAATTTTTCATTAATATATATATATATATATATATATATATATATATATATTACTATTTATTATTGTAATGGATATTATTATTATTATTAATTATTATTATTATTATTATTATTATTATTATTATTATTATTATTATTATTATTATTATTATTATTATTATTATTATTATTATTATTATTATTATTATTATTATTATTATTATTATTATTATTATTATTATTATTATTATTATTATTATTATTATTATTATATAAGGACTCATGCAAATTGTTAAATTTTGAACGAGAAAATTATTTTAAGTACATATTTTAATTTTACCTCTTGGAAATTTTGTTACACAATAAAACCTACAGTTTATTAATTTGATGAGGAAAGAAAAACATGATGTTATTCTTCTTCAAAATCATCAATTGTTGTCAAGTTTGACTTATTTTGGATTTTCTTTCGTGAAAATTTTTTTAATATTACAATTTGAAAAATCCTTATATTTTGTTTGCACGGCCCAGCGACTTTAATGCTACAATTCATTAAAATAATTTCATATTTCATTAATGAAAAGTTTGAAATTGTTTTTTATTTATTAAACAAGATACGTTTGCATTTGAGAGGAAAGGATGTAATAAAATGTAATATTAAAAATGTATATTAATTATGACCAAGACAATAAACTTACAAAATAAGTCATCTCGCAATACTTTATTTTATTTGTCCTTTAAAGAAATATTTGCGCAAATGAATGCACATTTTGAAACGTGTGGATTTCTCTATGATTTAAGAAATTATTATCTAATTATTATTTTTAAAAAATGAGTTAAAATTTATTAATATAAATAATTATGAGTTTTCTTATGGAGTTTTGTAAAATTTTTTGAATAAAAATTTTAAAAACAAATATACTTAGTCCAAGCCAGTCGTCATTAGAGAATGAAACTTTTCGAAGGAAAATTTCATTAAAATCTGTTAAAATCTGAGAATAACCATATTGAGCAACGAGTTTATTTTTACTGCAGTTTGTTTAAATGACAATGTTAATTCAAACAAAATTAGTTCGACAACTATTTTAGCTGAATAATAAGCTTTAACACGTTGAAAACCGCATTTCAAAATCGTATTTCTCACATGGACCGGGATTTTTTTATCGGTCATTACGTATATTATTTTTAGTGTACAATAATTTGAGGTAGACATTATTTAACCTCTAGATTTATTTCAAATAAAAGGCCAACGGTTGGTCACCCGATCCTCAAGTAAAGCATGTCGTGTGCCCAACCGTGAGCACGCTGGCCGGTAATGTTGGTGCGGAGTGATCCACCGGTGACCATGCGGTCTTTAACCTTTAACTCAATGAAGAGTATCATTAAAATCCTTTTTTGTTCTTTTCATTTTTTGGATATTTTATTTACTTTCATTATAACTATAGATTAAAAATTAATTTTTTAGTGAAACACAAATTTTCAGTATTGCATTTGCATTGTAATAAATTATAATAAATCATTAGTTTTCATAGAATCAAGAAAAATGATTTTTGTCATTGTTAAGTGTTAGAGGTTATTAACCAATTTAAACAAGAAAATTTGAAAATTTGTCTTTTTTATCAAAACATTATTATATTAACCATATTTTCCTTGTCCTTCATTTTACTTTTTGAATGATATTTTATTGTTTTTATTTCTATCACGGAAGTTCGAGTTTTTCGAGTTCTCAATGTTACTGTTCATCCACACTTTAAAATCATCATTTTTTAAAGTTAACATAATTTAGAGACTATTTAAATTTTAGAGCAATTCTTCTTTGTTAAATGAATCTAACAATGAATTTATCTTTAATATAATTATATACACAAAAGTTTCTAATATTAAATATTATTCACAAGAGTAAAGAATGTTAAAAATTATATATCTTCTAATTTTGATGAGTAAAAGAACTATCAAGTTTAAACACCTCAAATCCTCCCTCAGCAAACGAAATAATTGAGAAATAAATTAGAACGATATTATATATTTATACTAAAACTCTAATATCAGTAAAAAATATAATAAATTTTATAGAAAGTCTGAAATAATGGTTTAATACGTTCAAGAAGTCAAGGATATTCCAGTATCTGTCATACTCACCCTCTAACAGTAGGTTGCTAGTGGCAACAGTTGAATAATTTAAGTCAGAAACTCCATAATTTCCCAAAAAATATAATTTTCAATGAAAGAAATTGACTTCAAAAACGGAGTCATTCATGCAAATAAGAAAGACCAATTAATACAAATTTCCATAAATAACCTTAAAGGACAGCAAATAAGACCTTAAGTGAATTTGACAAATTTATAGATGAAATAGAAATGCCTCAAGTGAAATTCAAGTCAATCAAAAATAAAAATAATTAATTTAATTTAATGCATCAAACACTACTAAAATTTAGTTTCTCTTTTACTACATCATTTTTATATGTTCAAGAATTGTGGAAAATATATTAAGAGTTGACAAATTCTCATATATTTTCCTAAAAAGATTAATTAATTAATTAATTTAATAAAATATTTCGATAATTTCATTATTCATGAAAGTTTATTATGAAAAGCTATTATTTGTTACTGAAAAAATTATTTCATCATTCTATTATGTTATCAAAAATAATATTAATGCCACTTAAACTTAATGTCACTTGAATTTGTTTTTGTCCAATAGAATCTATTCAAAATAAATTTATTTATTTACAATTAAACTATTGACTAGATTAAGGGTGTGGAACCTGCGGCCTCAAAGCCGCCTGTGACTTCTGTTGTATAATAAAAATTTTATTTTAATTTAGAATCTACTGATAAATTATAACTAAATATGTAGTACCTGCAACATTTAATTTTAAATAAATTACAAATGCTTTATTAAAAATAACAAATATTTAAATTTGTTTAAATATTTTCAATTTTTAAAGTGATCGCTACATTTTTCATTTTTAAAATATACCAACTACTCTTGAATATCATCAATCATTCATCGACAATGTTTAATATTCAAATTCAGCCGTTCAAATTCAGATCCTAGCTTCCGAGAAGCTTATAATAAATGGATTGATTCACAGGAAATATTAGCAAGGCAGAACAATCTCGAAAACGGGCACAATTTAATTTTTTAATGGCAAATCGGTATTCGATCAATGCAAATGTCATTACAGAACTCACAAATCAGGTAAGACATTTATCGCATCAGTCAACATTATCCTTCAAGCCTCAACAGCCACATCAGCCTCATATTCGATCACAGTTACTCCTTATTCTCGAAAGTTCTAATTGAATGATAAATTTTCAACGCTATGTCAAGTCGATCATGAATCGAATCAACCAAATTCTGCGTGGTTTTGTTCCGAATATATTTTGGATGTTATTGTTGATTTATTAAAATGGATAATTTAAATTTGCATTAATCAAACTTTGATTGAATTAATTTAAGTTTCATTTATTTTCATTTTGACAAAAGATTAAATTAATCATACTCAACACAAATTATTGTTATTGATAAAGGAAAAGATGAAAATTTGTGTTGAGTATAATAAAACAATATTTGATCCTTTATCAAAATTAAAATAATTGAAATTTCAAAATACCGATCGAATGTGACTAAAAAATTAAGAATTTTACTGAAAATTAACTTTTGTTTTAATTTGCGTTTTTTGAATTCAAAAGTTTATAAAATTGAATTTAATCATAAAATTTGAAATTATTTAGAAATTAAACGATTTTTTTATTTGCAATTTGTCAAAGTAAACTAAAAGAAAAAAGAGAAAAGTTTAATAAATAGATTAGAAGTTTCATTATCTGTTGAGTTTGACAGTAATAAATAGGTCTGATTGAATCACGAGGCTGTAGCTGTCACATTATAAAACATAATGTTCATCAGAAATATCAAAATTAGAATGTTCATTTTTTGTGGTTTTTATGAAAATAGTTTTAAAAATTTTTAAAAAATGTTTTTATTTTAAAGATTTTAATACAATTTGATGACTATTATTATTAGTTAATTTGTTTATGTGTTTTCTAGCTGAAAAAAGGCTGATGAACGTTCAAAATATATTGCAAGTGTTGTTCAATATAATTAGTTAGCGTTTTTTATTATTATAACTTTGTCATTTTTCTTTGATTATTATTTTATTATTATTATTATTATTATTATTATTATTATTATTATTATTATTATTATTATTATTATTATTATTATTATTATTATTATAAGAGTGGTAAAACTCTGAGACCTTACCAATTTCAGATATCCTGAAGTTGTGATCAAAAGATTTTCTGGCTTTAAATCTCGATAAATAATTCCTCTAGAATGAAGGTAATCAAATGCTTCAAGGACACATCCAAGGCAGAACTTCGTAATTATGTCATCGAAATGTATTCTGAATATAAAAAATACTCAACTCTAATGTGTACATTTTGTTAAAATAATTTTTAATAAAATGTTAAGTTAATTTCTTAATGTTAATCGTTTAATAAAGCCTTTTAATGTTATTTGTTTAAATGTTTTCTAAAGTTTGTATTATTTCAATCTTTCGTAAATTTTAATTTGGCCAGATCCAACACTATGAGAAATATTTTAAAACTCTTAGTTAAGTTATTATATTTTTCCCTCTGTAACTCAAATGAATTATTTGTTATATACAACTATACTTTCGAGAAATGACGGTTTTACTTATTTTTAAACGAAAGTTGTTCTCAGACTTTCTGGGGTATTTCTCATAGTGTAGGACCCTAGCCGTATCCATTTGAGTATCAGTCTCTCTGTGAGATTTAGTAAAATTCATTGAGTAAAATGCCGAAGTTACCAAGTGCGCTATAATTAAATATTTTCTCATTTTATTGGACATGAAGAAATGTTTCATCATTATGATTCTAAAATATTACTCCAATACTCAATTTATCCCCCTGGCGCTAAATATGAGTAAGATAAGATCTCTCATCATCCTATAAATTATATACCCCCACCAAAATGTGAATGTTTTAAAGTATCTATAATAAAGTCAATTTCACGTAGCCAGATAAAATCATCAACCACTTGTAACAATTTTATTGTTAGAGCAACCGGGAAACAAAGATTAATTGTTTAAATATATGAAAGCAAATAATTGTGACTCGAATAAAAGATTGAAAAACTTACTTATCTCGTAAGCATGTCCATAATTCTCCACCGAGGCAAACTTCCATGAGCATATAGACAAATTTAACATCTTTGAATGTGTTATATAACCTATTATTAATAAAATTTTTATTTTCTCAGCAAAACTTTAATTTTCAACCTGCAAATAAAAATTGATCGGCATTCCAATAAAATCTTTTTCTCTGAAATTACATGATCTTGTTGTTTTGTCTGGACAATGTGGTACTTTTTCATACATTTCAGAGCATAAGTTGACTGATGGTCGTGTGACAATCGAACCTTATTATAAAAGGAAACGAGATTAAAAAAATCAGGAAGTAATCACTTTTATTATATTTTAACAAGCTTTCATTACCTTTTAAAATCCAATTTGACGATGTTTGAAATGCGATGAAAGTATATGAAGATAAACAAATCTTGTTTTAATCAGTATATTTTGATTTTATATCGTGTTGTTTAGTATCTCTTGTTGATAGCACTACGGACAAGGGGCAATATTGAAGTGATAACCTCGATTCATCAAGAAGTTTGGTAAAAAGAGAGAAAATTATCGAGAGAAGACTATATTATTAATAATAATAGAGTAAATCAATCCTAAAGATAGCACTTAATATTTACCAATTTAAAGAGGGAATTTCAAAACAAAATAATTTATAAATTTTACAATATATCAACAAACTAATTTCTTTACATGATACTTTATTGTATAGCTTCATTCTTTATTTTTATCTTTCTAAAGACACTTCATTTAAAGAAGCACATAATATTAATTGAATCGGAATCATTTCTTTACTATTGAATGTTTCATTGTTGTATCCTTTATATATATATTTAATAATAATTTATTTGTATTAATTTTTTATTTATAACTAGATTTTTGTTTAAATATATAAATACATATTTAAAAAAATTTTTTAGTTATAAATAAAAAGATTAATACAAAAAAATTATTTTTAAATTTTAAAAATACTTAAATTACAAGTAAATTTTCATTTTATTTATATAATACTTTTTCAAAAATAAAAAATATAAAAAAATAAAAAATTTCAAATGCAAAAAAACATCTGATTATGATAAAAATTTCATTAATTTTTTAATTAAACAATTTGCTCAAGTCAATTCTACCACTTTTAGATAAAAAAAAATAGTATCCGTCTAATTCATCACCCAAAATTATATGAGTAGTTGGAAAAATTCATTGTATTTACTTGGTGTAATTTCCATCGTACGCATGGTAGGCTTTTGTAACACACAGCCGCGAACCTTATAAAAAATTAGATTTTCCTTTCTGATAAGATATTTTTTCATTATATTAAAAACCTTATAATAAACCAAAAAACTTTGCCAAAAGAACTTGTTTTTCTCTCCAAGTAAACATTTTGTCATTTATCAGTAATTCTGGTCAACTTTTTAACCAGGCACCAGAAAATGGCTTTAAAATTTTTATTAAATGTCGATAATTATTTTTCGTTTTTGTTTTAAATTCGTCAAATTATATTTTTTCAATTTTTAAAAACCTCATAAATTAAAAATGAAAAAACAAATTCAACTTAACAAATAAATTTATTGCTGAAGAATCTATTTGAAAATCTAAATAATAATAAACCATTTCGCTGATTTTATTTCCCATTGAGAAGTAGAAATGACAGGAAGCCCCTCAATTAGACTATCTAAGCTGACACTATCATTACTGACACTTGTAGCTGTATATATCAAAATAAGATATCTGTTAAATTTGTTCCTGATTTTCCCAGACGAATTCTATCATTTTTGCTATTCAATAAAACAAAATAAAAATGAAAATCGCGTTATGAATTATTAAATTAATTTTATTAAAAATTATAATTATTATATATCAGATAAGTGAATAACAAAATAAGCCTTTGCTGCAAATAAATAATTGAAGATTCAATTCCGCAAGAAACTGAAGAGGATTATTTAATAATCGAAACATTTTTCAACAATATAATTATTACTTCGCAGCAAGGGATTATTTTGTTATTCACTTATCTGATATATTAATTTATGATGTTATCAAGGAATCATCGTTTATACATTTAATTATTATAATAATTATCTAAAGAAATGAGGACATATAATTACATCTCCAAGAATATGACGGATAATATTATTTTCAGGTGAGAAATATTCATTTTAATGTAATTTAGACAGGAACAACTTTATTTAAATTCAAAAACCGCAATACTTTATTATTAAAAAACAAAAAATGAATAATAAAATTATTGAATAATATAAATAAGTTATAGAATATTATAAAAAAATATTATTACTCATTTAAAATATGATAATAATTAATTTAATTCAAAAACTAAAATATAGTATAATAAACATAATATTACTTTGTTAGAAACAAAATTGAAAAAAAATACAATTTTAAAGAAATGTTTTGAATGTCACTGACCATTCATGAGCCACTAGACCAGTGGTTCTTAACCTTTTTAGCTACCAGCACCCCTAAAGGGTTCAAACAAAATTCTCGCACCCCTTACCGAAAATAAGGAATTATATAAATTGAAAAAAACCAATGCACAATATATTTTTTATTAATATTATGTGCATAACAATTTTTTAAAAATCTTCACAATAATTGATTAAAATAAAGAAAATATAAAAATCACTATAAAAATGCATTTGAATTTTTTGAATCTTGGAAAGAATATATGTTCTTTAATTTCTATCTAAAATTTATATTCTAAAATAATCAATTAAATTAAATAAAAAAGGGTTAGGTGTAGAGTTAGATCAGTTCTGGACCAAAAAAATCCAGTTAAGGTTAGTATTTTGTATTTTTTTAAATTCGAACCCGGGAGGTACTTAGGAGCATAAGTACTTACTAATTACAGTAAATTTGTAAAATTGTAAACTCGCACCCCCATATATACTAGATCGCACCCCCGGGGGTGCGAGCACCCCTGGTTAAGAACCACTGCACTAGACGAACCTCTCCGAACACAAAAAATTATAAATAAATCGAAGTGATACATATAAGTGTATAAGTTTATAAATTGTTTATAAACAAATCATTTTTTGAAATTCATATCATGCAATCAGCATTAATTTCCAAATAAAACTGATATAAAAAATGGAACACATATTTTTGCTTACAAAAGGGTTAAATCGTGGTAGTTTGTTTGGGTTCAGATGACCATCCAACCGTGTGTTGGCGAATGTGAAATTAACCACTCAAAGCTTTTATTCTCAACACTTGATTACCTCAATCATATAGTTGACGAAACTCATTAAGAAATATGTAAACTGGATTCAAAAGATTTATGACATGCCCGTTCTTTATAAATTAAACTTCAAGTTGGTTAAAAATAAATTAAAAAGCCATCCTCCGTCGTACAATAACTTATCAAACAGTAAGTAACCTGTAATATGATATAATTCCAAATTAATCTGAAACATTTATCAATGACATCTATTTTTTCGGTTTCTTCAAACTATTTCTGATGATTCGACTTCTTCTACAATTTCAGCAACTTTTTTAACTTCAGCGACAATTTTGGTGACTTCGTTGGATATGTTTGACTTGGATTTTTGAATTTTGAAAATTGAATATTTAAGTGTATAAATAAACAAAAATATTTTATTTACTTAATATAATATGTAATTTTTAATATTTAAATATCTTATAAATAATAATAAATTTTATATGATAATTATAATATTGTGACTGGCACATAACAATTCAGACATGATTCGGCTTTATCACTGATCAGATTATTAACATTTCTTTATAAAAAAGACTTCATTCATTTACAATCTTTTATTTTCAAAAACTTAAATACAAAAGTCCATTTTTAAAATCTCTGAATTACACAACACTTAAACAAAAAGATCACTGGTGAATTTACACACTAAAACCATTAATTTTTAATATTTTCTAAATTTTCCAAACAAATTTGAAAATAAATGAGTTTAAGCTATATTCAGTTAAAGAGTCTTTTTTTTATATTTTTTTAATATTTTTTTATATTTTTTTTATATTTTTTTTATATTCATTTTTTTATTCTTTTTTTCTATATTAAGTCTTTTTTGAATATTTATTATTTAAAAAACGGTCAATGCAACACAATATCTTTATAAATTGAGAAGGTTGTCATTATTTTTAAATATTGTAAAAGACATAATCTTAAATATCTTAAAGGGAAGAAAAATGAACTTACGCCACTTTCATGATATTGAATGTAAAGAAATTACGCATTTAATCATATTTTAACAAGAAATAAAAGTCGTCTTTATTTGATTATGTATAAAGACTTCAAAGAATAATAAGAGCTTATGGTGTTCTTTTCATTATTTGAATAAATTACCATTATTATTCAATATATTATTATAATTTATTTATTTTTAACATATTTTTTCCTATTATTATTATTGTTATTATTATTATTATTATTATTATTATTATTATTATTATTATTATTATTATTATTATTATTATTATTATTATTATTATTATTATTATTATTATTATTATTATTATTATTATATTTATTATTATTATTATTATTATTATTATTATTATTATTATTATTATTATTATTATTATTTTTTGTAATTTCAAATAAATAATTACCAATTCAACTCTTCCGAAACCTCCGACTCCTAAAGTACAAACTAGTTCCAAATCTTTCAGTTTGACATTTACTAATTTCTCCATTTCTGCATCATTACAAATTGAAACCTTTGAACTTGAACCAAAATAAAATTTTTAAAATATATTTCATTGTTTTTGTACCTTGATTTAGAAAGGAGATGTTTCTCGTCTTCGTAATTCTTGTTTTTCAGTTCATTTAAATCACCTATTAGTTCCAAGAATGGTCTATTAAAATATTAATTAAAATAATTAATCTAATTAATATCGGTAATTTTACTTGCGATAAAGACAAAGAACGTCTGTCACTGAGCTATTGGCATAAACATTGGCAGTTCTCGTTTCGGCCCTGGAAAATCAACAATCTATGTTGTCATTCCACTCATTTTATTTTTAAAAAATATTTAATGAAATGCTTAATTAAAAAGGAAACTCACGATAACAAAGCCTTTTCTCCAAAATATTCTCCCATAGTTAGAGTTCGAATGACTTGCTCTTCTCCGTCATATCTTTGAGTAACTTTAACCTTAATTTTATATCAAAGGCATTTTATAAGAAAGGTATTATCTAAAAAATAATTGTACAATACTTTCGTCATTTACGCATCATTGACTCCTATCTTCATAAGCTTCAAATTTATTTCTGTTTTTGAGTTGTTTTATTATAGATATTTTTATTATAGATAAATGATAAATATATTGAATTTAAAAAAAAAATTTCCAAAAATGTTTATCGTGATATTAAATAAAACATTGGAATTAATACTAATAGAGAAGAGTACAAACAATTATATTATAAAACTAAAAAAAGGTTTAAATTCTCTTTTAAAAACCACTGAGAAAAGTTCTCATTACGCACATTTGCACAGCCTGGTGTAAAAACAACTGGTACCAAAGAACTTTAAGCTATCAGCATGTCGTGACAACCTGTGAAACCATTCTCTTCTTTATTAGTACAAAATTATTCACCGATGGGTAACATGAGGTTTAAAGTGTTAAAAGTGGTTATTAACGACTATTAAACCAGACACAATTTTATTTGTCAGCAATCAAAACCAAATACATAAATTATTAGTGAACATTTATATTTTGGTCTTGTTTATGTTCTTAAATTTTGATGCTTTTCATGTGTTGGTCCGTCTATCTGCATAACCTTATTAATTGAATAAACTAGTACTTCACTACAAAATTTAAGTAATGTAAATACAGTTTATATTATTTTTTCAAGTATATAAAGTTTCTTTATAAAATTATGGAAATTTTTCTGCCTTAAAATAAAATATTGAACAATTATTTTATACTAAAAATACTTATGTTCTACACTACACCATTTCAAAATTAAATTTGCTATAAGCATAAAATTATGCACACTGTTTTATGCATGAACACATACTTATAAGTAACATCAAAAATAACCAATCAAATTACAAATGCGCACACTATTTTGAGTTAAATGTATTGTAACCTGTATCAATAAACAAAATATGTCAGATTTAATTTAGAATTAAGATAAAATTTTTACTGTTCAAAAACTTATGTAAACTTTGAATCACTTAAGTTAAACAAAATTTATTTAATTATAATGTATTTTTAAACAATTTATTTAGATTAAACAAAAAAGCTTTCAACCGGATTGATTGAAATTTTAAGAAATATTCAATATTTGAAGAATGAGATGGAATAGGTTTTAAAATAAATGAATACACAAAATTTCACAGGAAACGGTATATTGATTTTGAGTTTTACTAATTATTATTTAAAAAAATTATATTATATATATATATATATATATGTGTAAAAGTTTAATAAACATTTTAAAAAATAATCAAAGTAAAACTGTTAATGATTTAGAAGTAGAACCGTTAAAAAAATATTATCCCTTTTAATAATTTATCATGTGGAATATCTCCAATTTTTTGACTCAAGACACCAACATGACGATTACTACTAATTTGTCACCCTCTCAAATTACAAGAGTGTATCTCAGCGCAGCTTTCTCTACATATTGAAAGTTTACATGCATTTTTTATTATGTGTTGTGTTTGTGATCATTAATATTGTTCAATTCCTTCGGGCGAAATTATTTAATAATTCGAGTACAGAAATGACGGAAAGTCTCTCCAATATATGTGGTATTATTGCAAGTAATTTTTATATTAATCTCTTTTTAAAAAAACTAATCTAGCAAAATAAAAATTCAGAAAAATCAAGGAACCAGAAATATAAATTAAATAACGACTGATTTTTAATCTCAATGATAAATGTTACAGAATAATTTAAAATAATTGTTTTAATGTATTTATAATTAAAATCTTACTGATCCAGATTGAATAATGAAGAAACAGTCTGCAGATTCACCTTGTCGGATAATACATTCTCCTTCTTCGTGTCTCTGCAACTCCAATAGCTCGACCAGTTTATTTAACTTAATTTCCGGTAATCCTTTAAGAAGGGGAACACTAAAACAAAAGATTTATCTCTACCATTATTAAAAATCAAATAAATTAAATCCGATTTTTCTAATAATTACTCTTTAATACTGGCGTTGACTTTTATCATTATCTGTTTAAAATAATTTTATATTAACCACTCATTAAGAATGTTCTCTCTATTTGTCAAACTTTTTATCTATCTATATTCTATATTTTTAAGAATGTCCATGAAAATGTATGATAGTGAGAAAACAAGGACCAAAAAAATTCTTATGTAGATATTATTTAATAAAATTTTGTGAGAAAGTTCTTTAACAAAAACTTTTTTCCTGTTTCGACTGTCGGTTTTGTTTAATAATATTTTAAATAACGAAAAATAAACTAATTTTAATAAAAAAAATTTCTTTAAATGTATAAATTCACTTTTAAATAGAGTATGATAAATACGTATATGACAATTTCTGATTTCTCTCCTTTATTTTTGCTATTTTGGGATTTTGATTATTGTAAGAAGAATAAAAATTACAATATCTGAAGAATTTATAAATGAAAGACAGACCATGTGTGTCTGCAGCGCATGTATCATTGGGATAAATAATAAGCAATGATGTAATAAGAGGACCTAGATAATCAAAATAACCAATCAAACATGCAGGCAATCATAAGCATTAATTATAAGGGTTTACATATAGGGGACAGGGAAATCAATTATCCCAATAATATTACATCTCAATTATTATGTGACTTGTTGTTTTAACAATGTAATTTGTCACTAACGTAATTTATAAATTTTTAGATTTATTTGTAATTCTACTTCATAATAGATTTATTTCATTTAATAAATTTATTTTTTATTTATGTTTTTTGCAGAGGAAAAGTGCTATTTATCTTATTTGTTTGCAAATAACACTTTTCTGTATTTAAAGTTTACAAGGAAAAGTAAATCAAGAAGTATATATGTTTTAAGAAAATTTTGAGATTGCAGAATGAAAAACTTTTCAAGAATATAACTTGTATAAGCTATAAAAACGTTGATAAATGTACAGTAAAGATGTGTAATAATGAACTTGGATTTCTGAAAAAATACTTTAAATGCAAATAAAATTAAGGGTATTGCTGTAAATTAGAGTTACGTTTTTACATATTTATATTTCTGGCCACTGCGGCTCTTTGATTTGTAACGGAAGGAATTTGGAATTTAATAATTACATTTGGAAAAAAAATTTATCTTTCTCAAACTGTTAGAGGGAATTTTTAGTTTGAAACCATACAATATAGGCTTCCAACCTGTGGGTCGAGATTCAAAAAAAATGTCCACGTGTCGCTGAAACCTTCTGAAATATACTTAAAATAATAAAAAGATTTTTTTTTAAGTTCAATTTTCAGAAATGTTTACCAAAAAATATGACAAAGTTTTGGGTTGATCAATTATTATTATTCAATTATATAAAATTTGTTACTAAAAAATTGTGGTACATATATATTGTTAGATATTTTAGAACTCATAATATTTAGCTGCAAACATGCAGTGAATAACTAACAACCCGATTAATTCCATAGTTAGAGTCACCGCAACTTGACAAAGTTTATCAATGGGTCACATCACCAGAAAGGTTGGGAACCACTGTCCTACAGTAAAATATTATGATATGTATAAAAAAACCATTTTAAGAGACACAAAAATTTTTTTTTCTTTTAAAATTTAGAATTTCTTTAATCAAGTGTATACCAATCGGGTTCTAGGCAGTAAAAAATTAATTCATTGCTGATTTAATTTTAAAATTTATATTTTGACAATAAGAAATCGACAAAAATACATAATTTGATGACAAAAAATTATGAATATTTTCAAATATTTATTAAATTTATTTATAAAAATTTTATAAAATATTTAATAGATAAAAATCAAAGTTATTTTTTTCAAAAATCATTTATCCCACTCTAACGATCAAACAAATCGAAATTAACAGATGTGTAATGAACCGTGTCTGTGGCATTTACGATCAATAAAAATGATCCAAGCACACACAAACACGCGTAAATGTCTAAAGGAATCTATTAAAATTTCAAAGGCGATTCAATTTGTTTTCTTACTGATTTTAATAGCAGATCCAAACAGTTTTGATCTACTAAAATATTGTATCAATTTTTTATTAATTGTGGGAAATATGAGAAAAATTTGAAAAGTATTTTTTATATTTTACAGAAATTCATTCTGCTAATTTGTCAGTAAAATTTGATGGAATGTCTGTCAAGTTTAATTTAATAATTTAAGGAAGTATCTTTTCAAAAATTTTATGTTGTTTGACTTTAAAAATACCAACGGAAAAATCCTTGTGCAGAAATTCCAGAACTGGAATCATTTGGACAACGCAATGAGAATGCCAACGTCAGCGAAAGTCGACTAGTGAGATTTGTTTGGTTAATTAGATTTCCCTAGGAAATTTTCCCAGCTAGTCGATTAAATGGCATTCTAGCTCAGAATTTGTCCAAATGTTAGAAGAAGCTAAAAATTATTTTATTTAGTTTTTGTTTGTAAATAATAAATATTCTGTTGGTTAATTGCAATTTAAATTGGTTTTCAAAAAAAATGAATAAAATTTTTATTTATTTTTGATTAAAAAATATATTTTGTTTAAATTTATAGAATTGTAAAAGGGAGATAATAATGCATCCAAATTTTGACATGCAATGAAAATGTTACTTAAGAAAATACAAGGGTCACCCAACTTTATAAGATTTATTAGTTCGTCAATATTGATGTAGATTTTATATTTTTAAGAAATAAGTGTTTTTTTATTTAAGCTTAGGATTCTTTTCAATAAGACTTCATTCCTTTTTATTAAATCAGTATAACAACTTTTAAATAAAAATATAATTTTAAAAATCAGCTTAATTCAATTAACGTTTTCCAGTATAATAATATTTAAACAAATTATAATAATTTTATGAACTATTTAAAATATTGTAAAATTTGAAACTGGTTTAATTTTCTTAATATAAAAGTGAGTTTTAATAAAATTTATCATGACACATTTTAGGAACATTTAACAATGTTTTCTGTTATTATTTAAATTCATGTTTTTAAATTGTTTTGTTTTAATTCTAAAATTTTAATTTTCTTGATGAATTTGATCAAGTTTATTGTTATAATTACTCTAGAATTTTGCATAATTAAATATTGCATTTTCCACTGAAAAAACATTCACGATTTCTTTTGATTTGGTACCGGTCCGGTAAATTCTTGATAAGAGTAACAATCTAAACGGAAGGAGAATTTTGTGTTATTATTGTGCTATTATTGTGTTTTTAATATTTAATAAAATCTGTAACAGATTTGAAATTTAGGTTTCAAAATTTTTAGATCGTAAGCAATAGCAGATTTCCATTGTTTATTTAGGCGTTAAGAAGGATTTCCATGAGAATTTTAATCCTAACAAATGCTCTGAAATAACAGGCAAATTTTTACTTTTCTTAATGGTTTTTAAGGATTCATTTCATTTCTTCATAATAGAAACATTGAAATGAATTTTCTTTTGGTACTTGGATGCTTTGCACATTTAATATTGTCGTCACTTGTCCAAGGTAAATATTTATGTGTGGGATAAAGTTTCTAAAATTCAAACTAGCTATATTGTTGGAGAATCAACTGGTAGCCCTTCCAAACAAGCTAAATAAAAAAGATGCTTTGAATTTTTGCAAAAGTCAATCATTGAACCTTGTCAAAATCCAAGACGACGCAACGAATGTAATACTGATTAATTTTATAATTATTTAATTGTAGATTTAGATATTAGTTTTAAAATTTGCTTTAAAAAGGAATCTTGGCTCTTATTGGATTGACGGTTCAGATGAGAACCATGAAGGTCAATGGACCTACAGTGATGGCACGAAACTAACATATAAGTAAAAATTGACTTTCCTTATTGTTTGTATTATGTTTTTTTCATTTGTTTGATGAAAAGCAAGTGGAACATATTTGAACCAAATAACCTTCTTGGAGAGCACTGCATTCATAGTTTAATTTATTTAAATGGAGTTTGGAATGACATTAATTGCGGACGGAACTTAGCTGTCATTTGTTATAAAAGTTTGTTGACTTCGAAACTCATGTCGACAACAACAACTATTGTTACAAAACCAACAAAATCAGGTATTTGAGTTTACTAGTCAATTGTCAAACATTATACAAAGTTTTACGTCTTATTAAATCAAAATTTTATAAAATATAAAGAAACTAAAGTACTTTTGGAGATTCATTAAAATTGAGTTTATCTTATGGAAATGTCAATTTTTATTCATCTCACCTGGTCCAAATGAAACCTTCAAATCATAAATGGAAGAGTAAGAATTAACTAATTAATATAACAAATATAAACATAGTGAACACAAGTTGATGCAAATCTAAATTGGAAAATTTAATATAATTTGGTTTGGTTATTTAAAAACAAATAAGGAAAAGATGAAAATGCTTTATTATAAACTTTGGAATGACAATATTAGGCATATTAAAACATTTTTGTTAATTAATTTATTTTTAATTTATATATAACAGAAGATTCTTGTTTTTCTAGTAGTTAATATTAAAAATTATTATTATTATTATTATTATTATTATTATTATTATTATTATTATTATTATTATTATTATTATTATTATTATTATTATTATTATTATTATTATTATTATTATTATTATTACTATATTATTATTATTATTATTATTATTGTTATTATTATTATTACTATTATTAATATGATTATTATTATTATTATTATTATTATTATTATTATTATTATTATTATTATTATTATTATTATTATTATTATTATTATTATTATTTTTCCAGAAAAAAGAGATTTACTTTAAAAAATTGAATTTTTCTTTAATTTATAAATATTTTATACTTTCCTTATATGGGTAATGTGATAGAAAGAAGTATGAGATATTTTGAATAGGTCTTTCATAACTTTTGAAATAGAAAGTTCTTATACACTATGCACTTTTAAGAATAACTTTATTGTAAAGAATTATGATTTTTGATATTGAGGTTTCAAGCGAACTCATCACAACTTTTAACTTTCAGAATCATTATGTTTAACATATTTTTCATTTTAAATAATTATACGTCAAAATTTTTTTATTAGCGTAAACCCAAACGTGGCATTTTTGATTTCAGCCGTTTCTTATTTTATATTCTTTTTGTTGAATTCTTTTTAATTTAGTCACCCAAACTAAATCGTCTTTGGAATCAATTTCAATATTTCTTACGTTCGAAAGGCTAAATTATAATGAAGCTGTAGAATTGTGCAGCAGTGACAGTTTAGATTTGATTCGGATTGAGGACGAAGAAGTTGATGTAAAATAATTTTGGGATTTTAAAGAAAAGGCTTTTACTACCTTTTATTTAGATGCATGTGTACAAAATGGTTTCAGCTAAAAAGTTAGGATTTTATTGGATTAATGGAATGTACAGTCCTACAAAATCAACTTGGTTGGATTCAAAAGGAAATCCGATTAAGTACAGGTACTGGAATTTTTGAAATAAATTTTGATATTATGTTGTTGATTAATTAGGAACTTTAAAATAGAAACCGGGAATAAAGTGGAATCGAATAAAAATTGCATTGAAGGAATGTTTTATGGTAATGAAACATGGCATCAAGCGAGCTGTGAATCAAAGAATTTGGTCATTTGTATGGAAAACAAAATCTTAAAAAATCCTTGAAAATATTTCGTTAACCAAAAATAAATAATTTAATGTGTTTTAAAATAAATTTATTTTTCAAAAGTAATAGTAATATTTAATAGTAATATTGTAATAGTAATATTTAATTTAATTTATAATTTAATTTATAAGCTTTTTTATTCAATAGCCTAAGAACTTTTTCCATTAAAATAAATACAATTTTGTTATGCATTGAATTTATATTATAATAATAATAATAATAATAATAATAATAATAATAATAATAATAATAATAATAATAATAATAATAATAATAATAATAATAATAATAATAATAATAATTTAATTAAAAGAAAACGCCAAAAAAACTCTTTGTACGACAAACCAACTAAAATTATTATGAATTAACTTATACTTTAAATAAATTATTGTTTTATATTAATTTAATTTTCTAATAAATAAAAACACTTAAAAAATATTTAAATACTTTTAACTAATTTTTTAAATATTTTTATAAAAACAATACACAAACATGATTTAACATACTCAAATTATTTTAAAACATTCAAAACATTCGTAGTCATAGCACTTTGTACATTAATCTTTGGATCCAATGACCTTATCACCAACGCTTCACTTGCTTCACCAGTCAAACTGTCGGAATATATCGTACGAAGAGTTTTTTATTGTCGTTTTCTTTTAATTAAATTGTTGACAAATTTATTTAGTTATTTATTAATAATAATTTAATTATTATTTATTGTTTATCATTATTGTAATAATAAAATTATAAGAGTAATAGAAACAGATAATTATAAAAAGTAAAAACCTTTTTAAAAACCGAAGAAGTTCTTCTTGTCTTTGAATTCCTGTTCTCATCATTATTGCCTGAAATACTTCTCTGTCTAGAACCCATAATTTTGCATCGGTTAATGCTGAAAAATAACTTTTAAATAATTTCATAAGGAAGATTGTTTTTAGCAAACCTTTGACTGAGGCGGTTCTTCGACAATTGTATAATAGAGCTAACTCGCCAAAACACCTATTACCATCCAGGTAGCATAATAAGCGCTCCGCTTTCCAAACTTCAAAGTCTCCACCTAACAATATGTATATATTTAATATTTTTTATTCATATGAATGTATATATTATTTATTTTTATAAATATTTATATCTGAGTTTGCTTCAATATAAATCCCATTAATTAAAAAAGAAATTCATTTAAATACGACTTCAAAAGCCTTCAAGATTTAAAATATGCGTACCGGTCATGAGAAAACGGGATAGTAAAGAGAAACCATCAAATGATTAAATGCATTGTAGCTGGCATAAACTGGCGACAAACTAGGTTTCAAAAAAACGGTGATTTGTAGGATCCAAGGCTAGTGCAAGATAAAAAGAGGCTTTTCCTTCTTTAGTACGAGCTGACTATTTTTTAATGATTCGGGGGGTGTTCGACATTAAATGTTTTTGTAATATAAAAAGAAAATTATCTCTTATCTATCTTTTCGATCTTATCTTTGACTTTCTTTTGTTTCTATTAATACTCATTCTTTTAAAATCAGCTCACTTAACTCCATTTTAAGTACAAAGTTTATATGATAACATAAATTGTCTAAATAAAGTTTTATAGTGATATTTAGTGCTGACGAGTCTACCATTAGAAATCGCATTGAATATCACTTCAAAGATTTTTTCAGTATGGTTTCCGAAACCTAAAACTATTTGATTATGTTTAATCACTTAACGCCATCGAGTACAAATATAAGCGTTTATGAGTTATATGCTATGAGTTCGTAATAAGCCTAATCTGCAAGATATCAAATGTATTTATATACATTTGATGAGTGGTAAATTTAAAGTGTGATGTTTTTATATGGTCTAGTGAAGACATGATTGGATTCTGAGGTTTGGTCACAAAGCTACTCGTGAGATTAAGCTTCTTAAGTTGTATCGATGAAAGTCAAATAATCTCGAAATTAGCCTGTCATTAAAAATAGATTTGAATGTCACTTTAAAATCTTTATTTTATTCATTTAGTCATTCGAAAACTAAAAGCAATTTAAATCTAGTAAGGCTGGAATACTAATTTAAACTGTAAGTAGCTCATTTTGTCACTTTAGTGATGCATGTTTGTACTAAACCATTTTATGAATATTATTCAAAATGAAAAAATTCTGTAATTTTGACCTAAATTTTAAATAAAATATATTTGATATTATATCAAAGAATTAGATTGATAAAATCAAATTTTTAAATATTTAACATATTAATAACTTTGTTTAAATTATTTCGTGAATTGAATTGAAAGAAAAGTTTTTAAAATATTTCCTTGAATGCTCAATTTATTGAATGTGAAAACTGAATTGAATGTGCAAAAATTCTCAATAGATAATTAATTAAATAACATTGTCAAATTAGTTTCCGGTAGTCAAAAATAAATTTTAAATATATTTCAAATTATTTCAACTTTGTTTTAATTTATACGATAAAATGTTATTTTAACAATGAGTTGCCGCTAAATTTTTTTTGTAATTATCTATCTTTGATTGATATTTCATTTATTTACATTATAACAAAAGATCAAAATTTGTGTTTCATAGAAAATTTAATTTTTATTCTTGTTTTTCATAATGGAAATAAATGAAATATCAAAAGAGACCAAAATAATAACAGATCTTTAACATAATGTTCGATTTTATTCATGAAGATCTGCGTTTAATATCAATTTATAAATGATAAAATCCACAAATTTCAAAAAAAGTTTTGTTGATGTCAAAATTATAAACTATTTTAACAATTAAATAAAGTTATATAAACATATAAAAAATATTGTTGATTCGATTTAAAAAAAATTAAATATCTTGTAGATAAGATATTTGAAAACATATAATATATATTAAAACTACATTAAAAATACTTTGACAATTTTTATAATTTTTATTTAAAATGAATGCATTGTGCGATTAAAAATTTCTTTTTAAAATATTTATGTAAACTGAAATAAAATTAAATATTAAATTAATATTAAATTAAATTAAATATCTTTTCGGGCTATATTAGAGCTCAATTATTTTTTTTTGTTAAGAATAGAAGTTAGATGAAACGCTTATTTTTTGAAACAATTTATATTGGCATTTATAATTACTATTATTATATTCATTATTATAAAGCTCATCGCGATTAAAACAAAATCAGAGATACTTGATTTTTATTATAACTATAAGTATTTCGATATTATATTAGGTTGGTGCATAAATTCGTCCTGTTATTTAGAACAAAATGAAACCAAAAATTTATTTATTAAAAATCACATTTAATCAGTTAAATATTTCCCGTTCAGTTCTATAACCTTTCTCAATCTCTCCGGCAGTTGCATAGTTCCGTGCTCATAGAAGCTCTGGAATTTCTGGCTGAAGAAGTGATCAAGGTGACTTTTCAACTCTTTCAACGAACAATTTGTTTTACAACCTAAGCTATTTTGAAGTGATCTAAATAGGGGATAATCGCATAGTGAAAGGTGGGGGAGTATGGTGGATGAAGCAAAACATCAAAATTGAGTTGTGATTAACTTTTTCGGGTGTCAAAGACACGTGTTGCCTAGAATTGTCTTGCTGGAGAACAAAACCCTTTATGTTGGCTAATGCAAGTTGCTTCTGTTTGATGGCTAGCTTCAATTCATTTAGTTGGGAGCAGTATATATTTGGATTTAATGTGTCGTTTTGAGAAAAGAGCTCATCCAAAATAACTCCTTTCCAGTCCCACTAAATGCATAACATTGCCTTCATCAGGTGCAAGCTGGCTTTGACAATAGTTAAAGGAGGTTCCCCTTCCGTAGACCAGAATTAATATAAGAAATTCGTTTTAACAAAAAATGGATCTATATTGTTATTGTTTAAAAGAGTTTTACATGCCTTATAAGCGTTCTTTCAAAAATTTTTCAGTTAATTTATACGGTACCTATACATAAACCTGGCTGTCCATTCCAAGTTTTCTCAATCGTCTGGAAACTGTAGAAAGAGTTGTTCTAAGAATTTCACTCATCTCTCAAGTTGTCTTATGTCCGACAAGTTCGATTAGCATCATTATTTTGTTGTCCGGAATGTCAACCTGTCTCCCAGAATGTGGTGCATAGGTAAGATTAAAATTATTTTGATTAAAATGTCGAAAACACTTATGACACGTGGGATTATCAACAGCATCATTGTTATATACATCACAAATGTCCTTTTTTGTCTGGGTAGCACTTTTCCGTTTCAGTAAGAAAAATAACATAAGGTGACATAAATGCTTCTTTTGTTCAGAGATTTAATTTGTTTGTAATTTTTTAAAAACATAAAGGGCTCAATAATTGATGAAATTTTCAAAATTGTACAAAGCTTACATTAAATTTCAATGAAATACACCTTCTATGATATAAAAAAGGACTTCGATCGCCTTATTTTATAAATGGATGCAAACACACCTTGGTGTTATTCATTGTCATTTCAATGAAACACATCTTTATTTTAGAAATAAAAAAGTGATAGAAAAATTAAATACAGTGCACAAACACAACTCATAATGTGAAATGCATTCAAACTTTCTATATGTAGAAACGTTTGAATGAGATACACTTCTAATAAAAATTTTCAATCCTAATCCGAGGACTTTACTTTGGGTTTTTGTAGAAATGAATGAATATTAACGTTAAATATATTTTATTGGCATAATCCTATTATAGTATGTTTTAAAAAAATAGTATATTTTTGAAAAAAAGTAACTTAGCAAAATATAAAAATAAATTTTGAAAATATGCAATAAAAACCCAATCAAATAAACATTAATATATTTATTAAAGGAAAATTGTTCTTAAACATATTAGCATCTCATTCAAAACATGAAACTTTTCACATTTTCTTCGAAACAAAAATTCAGATAGATATCCCGCCAAATAAAATTTCCGCGATCCAAATTGCATCATGCCAATACGAATTAGATTTCTGAATCTACCGGTACGCGGACAAAACATTACTTATGATTCTAGTGCCAGGACGAATGCGACTATTAATGATTCCCAATAAAGTTTCAACATTCCTATTTGGAACAGGCACGAAAAAAACATTTACCGCTTATCCTTTCATATGCCCCGAAAACCCAATTGTTTTTCTTTAATCTCCTTTGGTCGTATTTTCTCTTGAAAAAACAAGACTCGTTTTCGTCTATTCCGCCCAAGAAATCCAAATATTGTTCAATAGCAAGACAATAAATTTCTCTTAAATTCTTACATTTTTCTAGTAAAGCATTTTTATATACTTTAACATCCTCGTTTATTTCATTTTGTGGTAAGTTTTTTGACCAAAACAAAACAATCAAAAGCTGATCTTTAAAACTCAACTTGTTGCCGCTGAAATATGAAGCTTTTCTTACTGAAATAGTCTTTCTATAAAAAACACTACAGCTCCATAAAAATTCATCAATGACATTCTTGTTTTTATTAAGTTTCTTAAGTTCATTACAATTCGGTCATGTCATATTATTTTCTATAAGCCCAAAACTGGCAACCCATTCTAATATTTTAAGCTGGCTTCTTGGAAAAATTTTATAGAATATAGTCGTTGTAATCTTGGTGGTTTTGGCATATGGATTAAATATTATTTTTAAATTTAAATGCAGAGCATAGTTGACAATTTTTTTTAAAACATACTATATTATTGCATTTTAGTTATAATTAATAAAAATATTTCTAAAAAATTTCAGGTAACTCAGGTACTTACTTTACAAACTGCTTCTTCAATCAAACTTCTTCGATATACTCGTATCACTCTATTTGTTACTTAAACTTCTGTTTGCTTTTTTCCCTGTAATACTGTTTCTATACTTTTATAGTTTCTCCAAATGTTTCAGTTGGTTTTGACTCTCTCCTTTGGGATTTTCTATCAGTTTTTCTTCTCGGTTTTATTCTGATTTCTCCATTTGTGTAATTTGTTGCTATTTGAGATAATTCCGATTTTGTTTTCGTTTTCTTTTTTACAAAATCCGCTATTTCCATTCATTGCTGGTATCTTCAATAGCTGTCAAGATATGCAACTATTTTTTCCTTTTTTTATTTTTCAGACTTTTCTATAGTTTATTCGTTATGTTGACCAAGCTGTTGAGATTAAATAATTCTCTTTTCAGTTTATTGATTGTTTTCTTTTTTTGATTTGTACTTGTTAATTAAGAATGACCTTGTCATATTTTATTGTTTTATTTTATAGATTTTTGTTATTATCTTCTCATTTTCAATTCGTTTTCTGACTTCTTTTTATCAGCATTTTAGAACAGATTTCCCTTTATTTTGATACATTTTTCCAAAACATTTTATCCATTTCAATAATTATTTGTTTTATTGATTAGGTATTCTAAACAAAATCAAGAAATCAAAAAGTGACTACCAAAGGATTATGAGAGATTTTGTTATGAGAGATATTGTTAGATAATGTTGACTGTTCCTAAGAAAAAATGAATGAAAAGTAAATCTCTCCACTATAATTGATGAGAGGATATATTATATAGTTGATAATTTCATTTAGAATTTCCATTTTGCTAAAAGACAAAGAAGAATTACACGATTTTGAGTGAAGATCGGTTATAGGTGTAAGTTATATTAATAGCCAATCAGATTCAGGAAAAAGATTATTAAAACTAATTGCTTCATAATCGTATTTTGTTAGTTTTATTTTTTTTTCATGTTTGAAATTGTTTGGACTTAATGGATAGAAAAATATTTTAAAAATATGTTGTTTCAGGTCTATGTTTACTTAGACATATTTTAGTTCCGATGAAATAACGCATATAAATCAGCATCATAATAAATTACGTCTGTCCATTTTGTCAATTGGTACAATATTTCCAGTCTCTAAATACTTGTAATGAAATATCCCATAATAAGTCTCTGTCAAAAAGCAAAATGTAAGTGTTGCTTAAAAAATATTTCAGGTCTCTTTTCATTTCGCTTGAATAAAAATCTCTATGGTTGCTAACATGATGAATTCGGTTAAAGAAAATAATTCCTTCTGTGTCGGAATTACACATTGAAACTTTAATGAAAGTCAATTTAAATTTATCTCTACGAGAAAAGCTTTATTTTACAAAGCACTTCAAAATCAAGAACAGCCAAAGACATGTGAGACATCATTACCACATTAATCGCCTCATGGCATTTTTAAGAGTTGTAAAGTTGACATCCTTTACAGCCGGCGGCTAACTGCGTATATCATTTTCATGCAAACTGAACCACCAGAGCTGTGTTCTTAGATAAATTGGATGCTCTTCGGGTAACATGTCAGTTGGCAGCTGCCTGTACATGTGGCTTTTAACGTAGTAAAATAAGCTAGCAAAAATTCAAAGTTGAAACATAGAGTAGAGTAAACTTAGGGAAATGCTGCAAGGATTTACAGCCAATATCATCTGTCAGTGTGGAATATGAATGAAATTTTTCGGCGTGTGAACAAATAGCTTTTTAAGTCTCAAAATAGATAGTGAGCTTTTTTAATTTTATTTTGTTAATGTATGTAGAATACCTGAAAAATAAAAATAAACCATTATTTTTATAAGAATTCGAACATGTAACATCCGGTGATTGCACCAGGATCTCGATTTGGAAAAAGATTTCCAGTATTGAATGCACTACTACTAAAGAGTTAAAAAAATTTTAAAAATGTATTCTATAAATTTAGAAAATCAATTAAATCTTTAAATTAATATTTTTTATAATTATTTATTTAAACATCACCAACTTTCGGCAACATATAAGTGATCTCCTTCTTCTCCTTCAATGATGACATAACAGCCTCTGTCAATTTGCCTTTCATACATATATTCAATCATTTCATCCACTTGATAAGTTGGCAAGTTGCTGAGGAGAAGATTTTTCAAAATGGATTCTCGTAAAAGGGATTTGATACTGAATAAAGATAAATTATCAAACGGCACATTTATATAATTAGAAATATATATTGTTTGATATTAATAATATCTATTTGTCATATAAATTGATAATATCATATTATCAATTTACATGACAAATAGAGAGACAGATTTTAAATTAAAATTATGGTGTCATGATGTTATGTACCATCCTTACATTCACCTAATTGTTCCAAGCTTATAAAATGGTTTGACTCTTTAATTTTAAAGATTCTCTCATTATTAGGTCGGGGATTCAAGAGATCAATTATCTAAAGTTTTGCGATTTTTAATCATTTCCTCCCAATAGCTTTCCTTAAATAATAGTTTCCCTTGATATCTGTATAATTATGTTCTTCATTTTAAAGCGTGTTCTGAAAAGTATTATTCGCAACCCCTTTCATGTGGATCTTGGTGATCTTTGGACAGTATTTATGCTTGTCGTAAATGATTCAATTTCATTTTCAAATTTTGCTTTATGGCCTCGTATGGTTATCAGAAAATCTTATTTTTGGTTCACTTTCGATTTGTTTTTGTTTTCTTTTAACATTGCATTTATTTTGATTATGATTATAGATCAAAAATTATTTTTTTACGGGACACGAATCTCTGGTATGGTTATTATTAAGGTGACCAACTATACTCATATACTGATTTTTGTGCTATTTTTTCGCAAACCGTACTCTTTTCAAATCCTGTACTCTGAATGTCTCATTTGTATAATTTTATACTGATTTGTATTTCTAAAACATTTTTTTAGATTATTTTATTTCAGTTTTATTAATTAAATATTTAAAATTATTTTGACAGTGATTTGAATTTCACGCGCGCATATTGCTTAATATCAGATTATAATATCTATTTAAAATAAAAATAAAAAATATATTACTAATATAATTTTTAGATTATTAGTTCAAATATGATCGATAACAAAAGAAGGAAAAATCGTTTAAACGAAAATTAAAAAAAAGAGTTTCCGTTCATTGTAGTTAAAAGTCGAAATGATGACTCCTTGGTTAAAATTTAACCAAAGTGTACTCTTTGAACAAAAAATAGTTGGTCACCTTACTATTATCAAGTGTTATTAAGGCAGTGGAGAAATTTTGTGTTACGTAGGATTAATGTTTTTGCATAAGTTGATGTAATATTTTTTGTATTACATGTTTGAAAATTTTGATAAAGTCCGCTTATTAAAAAATATAATTAATGTAAACTAATTTTTATTTATTAAAAAAAAAATTATTTTTTAGAATTTTATTTTCCTTTTATCTAAAAATATAATATAATTTTATTAAATTATTAAATTTTAAAAATATTGCCACTTAAAAATATTTCTGTAGAATCTATATAATTTCACTGCTTCCGGTGATAATTTTATCATATTAATTTGTAGAACTCGTTAAGGTTGTGAAAATAAAATGAATATTAATTAACTGAAGTAAAACAATTTTTACACAATTTATCATCATAATTTTACAATCAAAATTTATCTTTTGACTAATAGCTGATCAACATGGATTAATAATATAAATTATAAATTATATTATTCACGAATGTCTGATTCTAATTAAAGAATAAATTAGACGAAACATAACGTGATATCGAGTGCAATTCCCAATAGTAGACTAGTTTTGAGCTAATGGCTCTCATCAGTACTATGCGGGAGGCACTCAGATTTCTATTCGCCCCAGGTAAGTGTACAACAGTGTCAAATTAACTCTGCTTTACATTGAATAATTTAAATTTAAGTTTCCTTGGTCGTCTGATAGATTGTAACCAGTTTCTATGTTTCACTTGTAGTGCGCAGAGGTAAGATTTAATCTACCATTGTATCTACCATCGTCTTTTTTTTGCCTCAAAGCCAAACATTACAAACTTATTTGGTGTCCAGTGAAGCTGGATAAGTGTATGTTATGTAATAATATCATACGCATTTAAACCCAAAAAACTCTTGGCAGTTGTCATTCAGAACATCTCATTTTTGTAAGTCCTTTTGATAAGTAATAATTTATTCAATTAAATTTTTCTTTTTTTTTATTTTCAAATCTTCTCACTTCTGATTTTAATTTTACAATGAGATTTCCGGGAAATAATTGTTCAAAACTGTTGTTTAAATATTCTAATATAATTCAGTATTTTGAAAAATAAATCCTAGGATAAATTCGTTCTTTTTTATAATTATATTTTTCAATTTTTCGTAATTTTATTCTAACTTGTCAGCAACTTAAATTCATACATATTTATGGGTGATGTAAATTTAAGAGCAAAGACAGTATTAATTAAGTCTCCGGGGAGAGAGTTTGCTAAAAAACATTTTAATTAATATTAAGCGTCAGGTTTCCAGAAAGATATTCTTTCTGTATTAAATTTTGAATGGGTTATCAAAATTCAGGAGTCTTTTCCAGCCACTCTGTTTTTATTGAATAAAATATTTTAAAATAAAATTTGTTATTTGAAAATTTTAATTTTTAAAAATTCTATATTGTATTTTTTAGTGAGGAATATAATAAATTCATGTTACCTAAAACTCTTACAATGAACTTATCCTCCTGTCTAAGTCCTTGAATTTGTTTCATTTATATTTAAATCTTTAATAGATAATATTAGAAGCTATAGCCTTTAATTCTTCACTTATAGTTCCAAAATTAATTTCAGTACAAAGTTGTAATAATATAATAATAATATTTTTAATTATTATAATTTAAACAATATTTTTAAAGATAAGCACTAATTATTTAATATTTACAATAAAAATTTTAATCATGCATCATTCATAAAAACTGTAAAATTTCAAACTTTAAACATTTGAAAATTAAAAATAATTTTTATATAAATAATAAGGTACTTTTAAAATACTATGCTATTAAATTTCCAAATAATTTCGATTTAAAATTTTATGTTTTTTTTCTCTTCGTAGATATTTCGCTTTCCATTTTGAAATTTATTGCAAAATTTATCTATGGGAAAATCATCGGTTATAACAGGCATGTGCAACCCACGGCTCATGAGTACATGTGGCTCGTTCGATATTTTTTTGAGCCTCACACAACCTTTTTCATTTTAATATACTTTTTACTCTCCACTTTCTGGAAATAAAAATATATTAATTGTGGATGATATTTTTTTTGGGAAAGTTGCGAAATTCTATATATTCAAAATTTTTTAGTTTTGCAATATCGTGGGTGATTCTGAAAAACCTGTTATGGTCCTTATAAAAATTGACAGTTTATAGTAGAATCTTAAATTTTTATATGGACCATAACAAGTTTTTAAAATATCAGGTTTTACAGAATCACTCCAAATGTTACAAAACTGTAATAATTTATCTATTTTTTCAACTATCTCATGATTACTCCTAAAATATTCGAAATGGCTCAAACAACCAAATGTGCAATAACTTAAATTAGTGTTTCTCCACTTTTTTAAATTACGGAATTATTAAATATCAAATAGCCATATAAAACTAAATAAAACTTCATAAACGTGAAGTCAATCGTTGTAGTGCAATAATAATCTAAATGGATGATAATTAATTTATAATTGTTTATTATTATAAGTGAGTGAATAATTTCAGTATATATTATTTTTGCGGACTAGTGAAACTCTCCAGGGAAGAAAACACTGATCAGTGATTGAGAATTACAGACCTTTATTACTCAAAACTTAGTTTAAATGAACTTATAATTTTAGTTACTCATATTTATTCATACACCATTTCCAAATTGAAACTACTGTAAGCAAACAATTTGTTCGTCATATTCATGTGGCATTTTTGTAATTAGAAAGAAAAATAATTAAAACATAATTAGGTTAAAAATTTTAACTTAAAATTGTGTGATCATTTATCAGTTGGTTTTCGCAGATAAAACAGGATATTTTTCCCATTTGTCCAGTGGATCTGACTAGATACCACTATAAAGTATGATTGCATTTATCTAGCAGTGTACACAATTATTTGCTTATAACCTGTTGAATATGGAAATGGTATATTTTGAAATTTTTCTTTTAATTTTTATTGGTTTTAATTTAAATTTATTAAATTTTTCTTTCGTTTACAGATCAAAATTCAAAATAATAATATTTTCCTGGACTCCAGCAATTGTACAACAAAACAATGATAATTTCTCAGTATCAGCTTATTTTAAATTAAATTAAAAACATATTGTGGACCCTGATTTAAGTTTTATTAATTAAATGAAAACATTCGATAAAAACAGAAAGAAATCTTAAAAAGAAGAATTATTAGAATAGAAATAATTAACAATAGCGTGAAGGATATAGTGGTTGTAATTAAACTACATTTGTTTCAACTGAATAACAACTTAAAATCAATTAACTTTTATTATAGGACATATATACTTAACCCTTTCTAAGGTGGTGGCAATATACTCTACACCATTTTAAACTAATAAAAATATCTAAGTGTAACGCTGTCGGTAATCATTTTTACTTTTGGTACAATCATATTGCCACCCTTTCTCCGCACGACAGGTTTTTCACCATTTGAGATAATTTATGGGCGAAATGTTAATTTACACTCAAATTTGAAGCAATCAGATATATCTAGAAGAGAATTGATGGAAAATTGGAAACATAACTCAGATAAAGCTGCAGATAATATGAGAGCTATGGACACGGCAAAGAGAGGCGCTCGTGTTTTTGAGGTTCGGGATGAGGTATTAGTACGCAAGGAACCGCATAAACGACACAAAGATGATATGCAGTACGAAGGCCCATACAAAATCGTCAGTTTTTTATCTCCGCATCAAGTCGAACTTCATTCCCAAGACTGAACGAAAGAAAGAATAATCGAGTGGCTAAATTAGTGGAGAAAATCTTAAGAAATGGAGAGTTAAGATATTTAAATTATCTTGTGTTTAAATAATTAGTTATTTAGCACTTTTATGAAATAAATCTTTATAGGATTTAATTCTTTTAAAAATGAGTTGGATTTAACTATTATTATTATTATTTTATTATTTTTATCATTTTTATTATTAACCCTTTCGTCCCTGAAGGGTTGTATCTTTATCTGTGTGTACCACTCGGTACAAAAGGGTTAATGAAGGCAGCCCTATTTGGATGTAATTTTTTTTATGAAATTTTAAATAAATCAAAAATATATTTGTTCTAATTTTATTTGTGTATTTCTTCAATAAAGTTTTCTTTTAGTGATCCAAAATCAAAAAATTCTTGTTAGAAGTAAAAAAATTAATATAATAGGCGACGAATATTTATTCAAGTATATATCTCAAACAAGTTTTCATTCTTGATCAGATTGTTCTTCATCCGAATCTCAAACCATTTGATTGAATAAATCTTTAAACCGAAATCACAAGAAATTTAATTAAAAATGTATGTCTTTTTGTTTTGTTACATAAAAAATATAAAATTACCTAACAGGCTTTTAAAGTGCTGTTACTAATTTTTTATTATTATTACTATTATTATTACTATTTTGTGCTCAGTTTTAAAAACGGTTTGGAAGTTATAATAAAAAATTCCAATAATTTCTACTGGTACTTTAACGGTGAATTAATAAAATTGTAATGATATTAGTAAATTAATTATTTATTCCATAATAATTAAATTTAGTAGATTTTTATCAAAACACTTAAGTCGTACAAAATATTTTTTATTAAAAATTCTTTTTGCTTTAATTTTTCTTGTTAAATTTATTAACTGAAGTCAATTTGCATTTAATGTTCAAAAAATTCTCTACTAAACTAGCAGTCACAGTCCGTTCTACAACAGAACTATTGGACTAGAAAAAAACTAGAAAAGTGTAGAAAATAGAAAAATGTTTTCGTAATTCAATCATCAGCTAAATTTTTAATATAAAATGCATTCAATTGAAGCGTGATAATTTGTATTATTCAAAAAAAATTTTTTTAAGTAATATTTTTGTTTTATTAATTTTATATTAGTATTGTAATATATGTATTTCACCTAAAACCCTTTGAGTAATCATTATGTAGTAGTCTGGTTTTATATAGCACAAATTTAAAACTATATCTTATAAAAAGACTTTATTAAAACAAAAAATTGTTAGTGTGTAATCATGCGAGCGTTATGTAATGAGTGTTGTAACATTGAGCCCTGTGTAAAACCCTATAATTATGTAATATTGTATATGATTATGTCACAGCTACCCAATGATTGTGATATTACACTGCTTAAATTGAATATTTTCAAATAATTTTGTTAGAATTATCCAAGCTATGATTGCAAAAAATAGAATTTAATATTAATTTAACAAAATTAATAAAATAAAAACAAATAATAATTAATAGAATTTAGCAAAAGTGGTAAAATTATTTATCCAAATAACTAATCACAAAATGATTGTAATTGTAAATGAGATTTTCGTGTATAATAAATTGAAAAATACGGTTTATTAATTACCTTGATTAAACAAATATAAATAATTGTACTCCACATTTTATCACTAAATTCAATTAAAAAATGAATCATTTCCAACGAGGAATTTTATTTTAAATTTTATACAATTTCGAATTTGTTTGGGACTTTGCCTAACATTCTTTGCTGATTAAATTTTTTTACATCTGATTTTTTTCGGGCCTTTACAGTAAATAGGAAAGGAAAACTGACCTCGAAATGTTAATTTATTTCTCTGATGACATTTCTATTTTCTAAGAGGAATTAAATAAGTAGTCTATTTAAGATAGAGAAAAACGGTATGGCATTGATAGAGCGCTGCCGTATTTTAGCTCCCAGAGATAACATTGACGATATTCAGATATAAAATCGGGCAAACAAGGGCAAGAAAATGGGGAGAATATATATTACTGAAAGCAATAGAATCCCAAATGCAGATAGCTCTTAGCAAGTTGTAGTGCTAATGAGTGCTACAATAGTATATTAAGTGAAATTATTGAATAATAGAAATGTGAACATTACGTTATGTATGATATGAAAACGAAAATCGTGTTATAATTTGTTTCAGTAAAGTCGCAGAAATTGTCACAAAAGGTAAATCAAATTTTTAAAACACAAAAAATAAGTAGTAACAGGCAGCGAATTTTAATGAATTAATTTTTGATTTATTTTTTTGAGGGCTTCTCTACTTCAATTCAAATTGTGCTTTGTGATTATCATTGCATGGAATAAGCCAATTTATAATGCAAGTTAGTGTACAAACCAAATAGATGAGTCATAATTTGTCAAAAAGTTTTTTTAAATTACAAATTTGCAAAAATTAAGGTTTTTGGAATTTTTTACAATTTAAAGTAAGCTTTAATAATTTTTTCCCTAAATTTAATGTTTTATATCATTCAACGCGTACTATTTTTTATTTATGCATTTTGAGAAAAAATGGTGAATGTTTAGAAAATAATGTCTTTTTTACGTTTATCTCTTCAAATTTGTAAATTATAATAAAATGAAGTTTTTTTCGTCTTTTTTTATAATATCTCTTGATTTTCTTGACAACTCATCGAGTACTAAGATTGAATTCAGTAGAGTTTTTTGTATTACATTTTTATATTTCATTGTTTATTCAAAAATTATAAAATAACTTTATTCATGGAATATTTCTGTACATCGAAAATTTTTAAGCTCTTTTTACTAGATGTTGTGTTTGTGTGTTCAATTTATTTTTTCAATTACTGTTTATATTTATACTGTTTTTGGCAACTTTATAAATAAGCACAAATGTAATACAATATTTTCACGTCTTAAATGAGCTTCACTTTAGAGTATTTAAAATACCGATATTGAACTGAGATCAAAGAAGGAAAATTGTTAAGCTTATTTACGCGATAATAGTTTGTTTAAATGGTTTCATACTTATTATATTTTCTGGATAAAAAGCGAACTTTGTTATAGGAAAACTAAGTTCATACTACTGTTGAGGTCCCGGGTTTTATCTCTTACTGGTTGCTGTTGCTATAAATATGTAATCGGATATTCATTTAGGTTGATCGGCTTTAGTTGCCAAAGGATGAAAACTGATATTTCGATATGGTACCGTGATAGAGTGTTACTTAAGTGTCACGTTGGTGCTGTACGACGGAGTAAAAACCCTTGAGTAGATAGGTAATACACGATGCAGCTATTACTCGGGGGATCTTCCTACTAACGCTGTTAATAGGAGACCTTACGTCATATTTGGTAATATTTAAATTAAATCTTCTTATTTATTATAAATTTCAGGTCATTTGTGCTTTTTTTAAAATATGAGATTGATAAAATTTTTATTTAAATATAAATTTTCAAGTTTCTTATGTTTCTATTCACAAATAATTTCGGGAATTTTTTTATGCGATCGCAGTAACTTTTTCTTCTTTTAATGACTTTGATCAATCTTTTTTATCAATTTCTAAAAATATTTTGCTTTAAAATTATTATTTCACTTATTAATAACGTGTTTCAATACTTTTCTTATATATTTTCCATAATTTCCGGTAATATATCAGCAATTCTGAATTTCTATAAAAGTTTTAAATTGGAATTTTAATAAATAAATTATAATTTCATTGCTCCTCTTTCCTCCTATCTTACTCATGGAAAGGTAGAATGGGATGAATCGTTGGAAATGTCATCAAAGTTTAATTTTTTGAATAATTAAAAATGCCAATAATAAATTATTGCTTTCAAAAATTGTGTTCCATCGTATGTATTTTAAGGTTTTTAATGTATTTTTAACGCCAAAAATATGTTTCAGCTCTTCTATTTTAAATTTATTTAATTACACTGATGTTTATAATTTGTCTCTTAAATTCAAATAGGTGTATATTTTTTGTATATATGAATTAATTATTTTTTATAGTAGATCATAATTTGTGAGGTAACTGATGGTAATTTATGAAATATGGTGTGTCGATCTAGTGTTAAAGATTTGTAATATTTGATTATTATCTCTTTTTAATCTAATTTCCTGGGTTTTTCACGGTTTTAGATTTTTTTATAATAATTTGAAATCTGTTTCGTGTGAGTCTGCTTGCTTTTCTTATTTAAATAATACTGTATTTAATTATTTTTTTATCTGTTCTGTTGCTCATATGCGTTTATTTGATGTGGATTCACGTTTGTTTTCTATTTGCAGTACATGCGTTTTTGGCCTTTGACTTTAACATATTTACTGTGTTTAACGATGGTTACTTTTATTAACATATGCGAAAATAGACATTATTAATATTTCAAAAGTTCTGTCATTGATGAAATTCTCAATGGCATAATTATTAATGATAAATCACATTATTAATACTCATTTTGATTACATACATATAAGTTTCCAAAATTAGTATATTTACCATGAGGATTATGCAAAATTCAAATCAATTAGTTAAATTTATTTAAAATAAAGTTATAATTTCGGATAAGTACTAGGATGTGTCCCATTCAGATACAGTTTAGTCAAAAAGCGAGATCACACGCAGTGTTGGACCAATTTTAAAAGAAATATATGGTTAAATTGACAAAATAAAAATATAATTACTCATAAAAATATTAAAACCATCTTACAAATTCTAAATTAAATTAATTAAATTAATTGAAACATTATGAGAAAATTTAATTTTATTAAAATGAAAAATATTTTCAAAAATTTGAAAATATATAATTATAATACATTGTCTATGGAAGCATGGATTCAGGTCCCACTTTCGTTTCTATGTTATCCATGAAATTTAATACTATTATCAAATTGGTTAAAAAGAATTAAAATTATAGTAATTCAAAAATTATTTTTTTCTAAATGTCATAGAAACTATATTAATTTTTAATATTTAACATTTGAATATAAGTATTAAATATTTAAAATGCGAATTTTGTATAATGATTGACAACAATGGTGTGTGTATTTGTAGAGTTTTTTGAAGATCAGAAGCAAGTTAAAGAGAAACCAATATTTTTTGAGTAGAATAATTTTATTTTTTTAAATAATAAATGCTAGAAATATTTTTGACTAAGAGATTTGTCAAATATTTAATTTAAAAAATTATTCAATTTTTTCATTCAATTTATTCATTTTGTCGAATTTCGTCTATTAATTTCATTTTCCAAATCGATTTTGTCGCTGCCAATCCACTTCAGTTGCAAACAATTCATACAATTTATTGTTTATTTTAAAAACTAAAACTTTAAATTGTTTGTTTATCTGAATATTGAAAAAAATATTTTCTTATAAAATAGTTTCTTTTTGTTTAAGATCGAATTTCCGTGAAAGTTTTATAATTATTCAACACTAAATTGGAGTTCAATTTATAATTAATACTTCGTGATAAAGTTTCATTTTAAAAACTGAAAATAATATCACTTGGGAAAAAATAATTAAATGGTCTAAAGTAGTTATTTTCATTGTTACTAAAAAATATAATAATAATAATAATAATAATAATAATAATAATAATAATAATAATAATAATAATAATAATAATAATAATAATAATAATAATAATAATAATAATAATAATAATAATAATAATAATAATAATAATAATAATAATAATAATAATAATAATAATAATAATAATAATAATAATAATAATAATAATAATAATAATAATAATAATAATAATAGAAAATGATGGTTTTTGGTAGCAGCATAAATTAAATGTTTAGCAAGTAGATGCAAAGATAACTCTTTGTGTCAAAATTTTTACTTAATAAATATTTTGCAGCAAATGCTTTTTTTTCTGCTTGTTCTATTTAAATGGGAATTTTCACTCATGAAATAATGGTTTTCAATAAAATAAGAAACCTAACTAGTGTTTGTAATCTTTCTAATCTTTTTGTATTTTCCTATTTTTTTAGTTGTTTTAATGACTATATTTTTATTATTTAAACTAAAATTATTTTGAGAAATCGTTATTTTATTAAATTTATTTCTATATTTAAAATGCAAAATTTGTGTTGTAAGTGAAGTGTCGTTGATAAGATGATTACTTGCAAAAATTAATATGTAATATTCTGTGAAAAGTTGTGTTTTGAATGTTTATAAAAACCTCGGATGTTAAATTGAGTGTATGTTGATTGTTATTGTTTTCCCATGTATTGAATGGTTAAATTATAAAGTTTTACAATTTTATTTTTTTAAAAATTTAATTTATAGATTAATTGTTAAATTAAAATTAAAAATATATTTTGTGTAGTTTGCTTATTATATATACATATATTTAAAAATTAAAAACAATTGACTACTAAAGAAGAAGACAATTTTTGTGTTTACATTTAAAAATCCCTTAGAAATAATCCTTTATAATCTTCCGATTGTCTTGTCAGAAATATGTCATGAATAACAAAAAAAATATTCTAAAAATAATCAGTTTTTTAAAGAATATTTACACAATTAGTCAAAAATTTTAAAAATTGAGTCAATTTTATGTTAATATTTTTTTGAAAACAATAAAACCCGACAAATTTATTTCTTTATATTTAGATTAAATTGGATTGAAATTTAAATGTTATCAAAATATGAATTATTTATGAATTGTTTAAATTAAAAAATATTGTTAAAATTGCTGATGGCAAAAAAATAATTTTATTATTTTCAATTTCATTTCAGTGAATTCAAGCTGATTTTATTATTTAAATCATTTTGTTTTAATTAAACTCAAAATAAAACTTGTAAAACATCTGTGTATTCCAAACACTAGGAAATATTTCATAACATTTATATTTATTAATGTATACTATATTATGAATTAATTCATTTTAATAGCGTTTGTTGTTTTATTTTCTTTCATAACTAAAATATGTCAAATTTCTCAATCTATTTTACGTGGAAGATCCGAAAATTTAACATTTTATAAGAAAATAAATATTTGTGAATTTTTCAACATAACTTCTTAATGCATAATAATATATTAATAAATCTTTTTTTCGTATATAATTCATTTATAAACTAATAGTCCACTAATAAACACAAATTCAGACAAAAATTGTGTTCACTGATATTAATCAATTCTCTTAGTCAACGGGTAGTCATTCCAATGTATGTGGCATTGCACCCATGACATAAATATTCATAACTAAGATCTGAATACCATCTAAGCAAAACTTGAAACCTACCAATAAACACGATGACGATTTTATAAAGTAGATTTTTAATTCAAATAAACCATTAAATAAAGAAATAAATAATATAATTTATCTATCTATCAATATATATTACAACCAGGCTCTATCACATGAGGGCTAAAATGGCTACATGGCCTGGGCCTCCACTACAAAAAATGCCTCACATTATATATATATATATATATATATATATTTGCAATAATTACGACAGTTATTTATTAAAATTAGTTTTTGAAGTATTTTAATTATGATAAATAAAAGGTCAGCCAATAATAATTATTATATCATGAAAGTTTTTAATTTTTACATTAAATTAATTTTCCGGATGTATAAAGTATAAACTAGAAATTGTTGAAAATATTCAATATTTTTTTAAAATAATGTAAAAATGCAATGCACAAAAGCTCTGACTATTCAAAAGAAAAAACCTTTTTTCTAATTCTAATTTTTTACAAACTATAAATTTTTATTTTTAATTTTCACAAATTTCTTGTTTTAATTGTTTAAGGTTTTAATTGTTTATAAAAGAAAATGTTTAAAATTACTACAAAAAGAAAAAAAATTTTAAATACTGACTAGTTATAAAACTTTCAATATGTAACTCTAATAAATTCTGCAATTAATTTTTCATTTATTGATCGACTTCCATTACAATGGCAGCGATGGGAAATTATCGAATAGCCGGTATTGCTGGGATAATGATTGCAAAAGGGCAATCATTCAGTCCGTTAACTACTTTCTATTTCAATTCCAAAATCAGATTAAATGGCTTTTTGCATTTCATATTTGGTGAGTGATTTAGATAATAAATTTGTAAAAATATTTTTGCTTTAAATATTTGATTTTTTTAGCAGTTTCGGTAAAGACTGACAGTCTAGTCTGTAGCGGAATTAATAGCGGATTTATTGTCTGTAAAAGTCTACAAGAAGATATTTGACAGCAGATAGTTTTTTAATCAAAATGATGAAGGACTAAAAATAAAATATAATTAGATATGAATGTGTAGAATTTAATTACAAAACTTTAAAATTTGCATAATTCTCATCAGAAATATGTTTCTGGTGACAATATATTTGCTTGTTATTACAAATTTCAAGCAAGAAAACCGATATAACTCGAGTATGATAGAATAAAAATTAAAACTGATATTGCTTTTATGATTACAAACAGGCTCTATCACATGGGGGCTATAATGACCACATGGGTTGGGCCTCCACTACAAAAAATGCATCACATTTTGTAAAAAGAAATTAAATGCCTTATTAAATATTAATTATGGAAGACTTAGAAGTAGACTTCAGTCACTTGACCAGTATTTTTAAGTAATAGAATTGAATTGTAGAGTTGTAACTCATAAACCAAAATGAAATCAATTTCAAAGTTTAATTTTTGTCTGAATGCGGTTTAGCTCTATCTGTATAAAGTACAAATCGGATTTTGACTTATAGATTGACTATCTATGTTACTATAATATTATGTATAATAGTCAAAAAAGTGTTGATAAATAGGTTGAGTTGTTGATAAAGAATGGATATTCTAAATCATTTTTATTGTTGATGATAAAAGAAACTGTTGATAAATTGATTAAAAATCCTAAGGATCCATGTTGTGGAAAGTCTGAATGTAATTTGTCGGATGGGTGTGAATTGAGTGTTGATCTGGGTGATGGTAAAAATGGATATAAAAAAATTGAGCCTAAATATGTGTTAGTATTGCCGTACTCTGAAGGCTTTACAAATTATAAGAGGAAGTTGGGTAAACTGATAGGAAATTTAGAGTATAAGATCGTCTCTAATTCGTGTAAGGTACGCAATATGTTTATTAATAAATCAAAAACTTCGGTTGGATTGTGTTCTGATCTCGTTTATCAATTTACATGTAATGGGTGTAATGCCACATACATTGGAGGGACTTCCCGTCATTTCTGTACTCGAGTTCTAGAGCATTGTCGATTGAAGGGTTTGACCAATATTAGTGAACACAATAGAGGCTGTAAAAGTGATATAGGAATGTCTGATTTTAGAATTTTGTTGAGAAGTTTTAATAGTTATTGGGAACGAGTGATATGTGAAGCATTTCTGATAAGGTCATTGGATCCAAAGATTAATGTGCAGAGTGCTGTGACTACGAATGTTTTGAATGTTTTTAAATAGTTTACGTATGTTAAATCATGTTTGTTTTTTTAATATTATTAAAATAATTGAAAATTTTAAATTACATTAATTTTTAAAAATTAGAATAAGTAAAATAAATTTTAAAATTTTAAATTAATTTAAAATATATTTTTAAAAATATTTATTTATTAAAAAATTAAATTAATAAAAAATAATTTGTTTAAATTAAATGTTAATTCATAATATTTTTAGTTGGTTTTGAGTACCTGAAGATGATAGCTGTGCTATCGAAATATATTGTACGAAAGGTTTTTTATTGGCGTTATCTTTTAATTAAATCGTTGCCAAATTTATTTAATTATTTATTAATAGTCAATAACTCAATATTACGTCATTTCTGTATAAGCTGTCTTTTTTGATGATGCGTATTATTCTATTTCTCATACAATTCATATGATTAATTTTTTGATCATATTCATTTATCCATATGTTAATTATAACATCAAAGTTGTGTTAAATGTTTTTAAATTATATATTTTAGGCCCGGTCAAGGGCATCATAATTTTTAAATCGCTCACGCTTCTTCTAACCTGTGCAAGGGCCTGATTACAACAAACTACTTTTCTGTTGAGTTTAGTTTCAATTGAAGAATTATTTTAATAATCTTTATAAATAATAAGTTTACTGTAGTATTTTAAAAATTTTCCTCGTGTACAAGATGTTTTTAAACTTAAACAAGCTATTTCGATAAATGAGAAAGCAGAGACTAGCGGTAAATTATATGTCTTCTAAAACTGTATAAAAATTTCAAGACACTTACACACTTATACAACTAGAAATTATTTGTTGTTGTTCAGCAGGTATTATTAATATTGATAGAATTTAGATTTAAAAATAAAGACATAAAATATACTACTTATAAAACCACTTATAAATAAAAGATTTGAGTTTAGTAAAAATCAGCGGAAAATAACAAACGAAAATTTGGAAACCATCATGACTGATGGGATTTAATAAAAAATATAGTTATTTATAAGTTTTTCAATTGTTGACATAAATCTAAGTCCAAAATTTATTTAAAACAAATGATACTTAAACATTTAAATATCAAATAAAACTACATCTTATTTTAATATTACTCTCCCCTACTTTAAAAAACATGCCACTTTTTAAGCCACTCTATTCTTAGTACTTTGAGGGTGTCTTTGTTCTGTAGCTCCACTTGATGGGCAGAGATCAATTTTCTGATTTTATATGGCCCTTTGTATTGCATTCCATCTTTGGTTCTATTTTGTGGTTCTTTTCGCACTAAAACATTCTCTCTGATCTCAAAGTGTCGCATACCTCGGTTGATTACGTCTTTGTTTCTCATCTTTTCTGCGGCTTTTTGTGCATTTTCTTTAACTGATTTTGCAATATCTTGATTTGTTCTTGGTGCTGCAAAGCTAGAATGCAGATTAATTTTCCTTCCATAAATTATCTCGAATAGCCTGTTGTACTTTGCTGCGTTGTATTAATACAAAACTCAATCTTCGGTAGGATTTCCAGCCAATTTTTCTCTTCACTAACTCCAACCAAGGATTTTGTTATTATGTCCCTCATCGTTCTTATTGTGCGCTCAAATAATCCATTTTAAAGGTTTTGATAAGGTGAACTAAATTCTTGGTGAATCCTAAGTGCACCCAATTTTTCTTTCAGAAACGCACTTTTAAAGCACTTTCCTCTATCTGAAATATACTCCTTGGCTTTTCAAATTTATAAATCTATTGATGTAACAATACTCGATATATAGCTTTATCATCTTGTTTTGAAGTAGCAGTTAAACTGACAAATTTTCTTCATCTTTTGAAATTGCTTTCTTGATCTTCAAATACTTGATGCATTACTTCTGTCTTTTGAATCATACAAGTGTGCTTTACTCTGGCTTTAGCTTCCTTATCATTTTCGTGTCTTGTTTGACACTTCGAGCATAACATTCTGCCGATCCTAGATAATCCATCAGCATTTGAATGATCTTCACTTTTACGGTATTTTAATTCAAAATCGTATTCTGATAAATTCGCCATCCAAGTTTGAAATTATGGACTTATTGCTTTTTTCGTTGTATTGAGAAATATCAATGCCTTGTGATTAGGGTTTCCAAAACGGATATATCCGTATCCGGTATCCACGATTATTTATACTCTTAACCGTATCCGATATCCGCGAAAAATCCCACTGTTATCAATTTAAAATTTTTAAATTAAGTCTGGTAAGTTTTCTCATCAAAGTGATTTTAATAATATTTTTAAAAATTTTAATTTTTTACAAATATGTAGTAAGCCATGCCTTTTTGTCATTTTTCAATTTTATGAACATTTATTTAAGAAGAAAATAGAATAGTTAGAAAAAGTCATTGTAAGTTAATATTTATAAAAAGTTTTGGTAAGTTATCGAATTAAAATATTTTTAAAAAATTTATTATTCCTAAAAAATTTCACTAAAAATACCAGTATCAACGGTTTGGGATTATTTTGAGAAACTGGTAAAAGAAAACAAATTAAAAAAAAATTCACTAAAATTAAATGAAAAACAATAATTTGGCCCCGGTTTCTGATAATTGTGTTGTTGTTTATAAAGGACAGAATTAAATTGTTGAATAAAATAAAATTTTGAAAATTGACTGAATTTTAATATTATTAAATTTGTGATTAGTGTGTATTTCAAGCACTTTTACACTTACGAATCACCCAAGCTTTTATTCGGTCTTTTACCAAAACTTCTATTTTACCTTCCATATGTATAGGTTGCCTTTTAGGGTCTTGTATAATTGGCCGTCCATTTATTTTCATTTCATGACTACTTAGGTCTGTGAACCTGAGATAAAATTTTGACGCCATAAATATATTCCAAAATTTTACTAACATCTTTTCAATCTTTGGATTTTTTCTTTGTTTAGAAACGACATTGCTTTTTTCATTCTTTCCAAATCTGAATAATTTGATTAACTAAAGTTGCTTCAATATTATTTATTTCTAAAGGTTTGATTCCAAATAGCTCCATTGTGTCCACACCCCAAATAAACTCTGGTTTAATTTTTTCAACTATGATTATGCTAATTTTACGTACTTTTCCATTACTTAAAATAATAGTACTACATAGTGGGTTTTCGTTTTCAGATGAAAATACTCCCCGAAGAGTAATTCCACTCTCATCGACACTTTGTTTCCTTACTTTTTCCAACATTTATCTGCTCATTACTGTTACAGAAGCACTTGAATTCCACAACATTTTAACATCCACTTTATTTACTGTCATTACACTTCATTCCTTATATCTATCGTCTCATACCTCACAACCCTCTTTACATCATTTCGTTTTTTATCTAAATTCAATTGCTCAATCACATTGACGAAATGAAAGCAATGGAATCCTCCGTGTTTTTTCAATGTTTTCTTTCCGGCTCGATTTTTCTGTCTCACTATCATATAAATTATTATTATAGAATGATGAGCCTAAATTTGCGTTGGCATTATCGTACTCGGAAAGTTTTAAAAATTATAAGAAAGCGATAAATAAGCATTTCAAAAATTTAGATAATAAGATCGTTTGTAGTTCGTATAAGGTACATAATATGTTTATTAATAAGTCTAAAACTCTGGTTGGATTCTGTTCGGATCTCGTTTATCAATTTATAAATATTGAATGTAATACCACATACATTGGAGAAACGTATGTACTCGGGTTCTTGAACATAGTCAAATGATTAGATTAATCAATATTAGTGAGCATAATATGAGCATAATAGTAAAATAGGCATGTCTGATATTAAAATTTTATTAAAAATGTTTAATATTTTTAAGAAACGTACTACACCTGACGAGTTGTTAATAAGGTCATTGGGCCCAAAATTTATTGAGCAAAATGATATGAATAAGAATGTTTTGAATGTTTGCAAATAGTGAGGTTGATAAATTTTGGATAAGTAATAATTTTTTTGTTTTAAAATAAATTTAATTTTTATTATTTAAAATATAAAATTTATTTAATTAATTAATAAAAATATATTTTTTATAAAAGTAAATTTAAATGATTTACAATTTATTTTAAAAAAGATATAAAATTAATAATTTGCTTAAATATGTAAATTAAAATACCATAATATTTTTTGGCTGTGTTTTTATCTGATAATGACAGTGAATCTGTCAAAACGTGTACTGTAAAACCTGAGTTTGGATAGCACTTTCTTGCAATTTAATCATTACTATGTTTATTTAACTATTTATTTAGTAATAATAATAATAATAATAATAATAATAATAATAATAAATGTATAAAAATAAATTATAATATAGAATAATGTCCTTTATTTAAATTATATAGTATCAAATTTTAGAAAATTATATGTAAAAAATTAAAAAATATTTTGAGTTATTAAAACTTTGATAGCAGGAAAAAATAGTCATAAGGAGACTTCAAATATTTAAAAGTAACATTTCTCGTAACAATTTTGTCCTTGAAATATGACATAAATATGTTTTTATTACTGCTATTTTTACATGAATAGTCTAAAATAAATTAATAACAGGCCGTTGTATGGATATTGATACAATGCATAAAATTGTAAGATAGATATAAATATATGCTACTTTATCATCGATGTAAAAGCGATAAAAAACTATCTTTCGATTCATTTTGTCTGCTTACATGAATTTCACAAAAATATATAAATTATACACGCAATCAAACAATTTCTCTAAAAAAGATCACTGATTTTTTTTCAAAAAATTTATAGAAAATATTTTAGCTAAGATTTATTACAACTTAGGGAGCTATCAATATGGAATAATTGTATCAGTATAAGTTTATATATATATTATGTTAAAAGAAACCTTTATGTTCCAATTTCCATTACAAAATTATATTAATTTTTTTTTATTAAAAGTTAATAAATAAAAAATTTTTTTTATTATTTAATGCCTAGTAAAAAAAATTTCAAATGAACAGTTATTAATTAAAATACGATACAAAAACTATTAATAAAAACTTATGTCTAAATTTCTAATACTATTGTGTTGAAAATGAAAATGGTCAGTGAAACAATAGAAAATGCAAGACTAATACAATACATAGCTAATATAATTTAGTAAATCAGTAAATTTTTCTATTTATAAAAAATATTTCCCAGTTAATAATTGTAGAATTTTAGTTTAACATTTAGAGGCCTATAGGTAAACATAATATTTTCTACAAAATTTGACTATGAATCAGATTACCTTAAATAAATCTGATTCATAGTCAAATTTTGTAGAAAATATTATGTCACTTATAAAGAAATCAGAGGTGAAAACAAAAAAAGTCCTTATAATGTATAGGTAAACATATAAAACACCTGACCAATATGTGTCGCAACAAAGTTCAATTAATTTGTTGAATAATATATTTCAGTTATTGTCTTGGCTGGGCATGCTTCCCTATATGCACTGAGTGAAACGGTATGTCCGGAATTATTTTCAAACGTGAGGTAAAGGATTTATAGTATTAATACTCGTATCCAAGGCCTTTTCCTCGCTTCAAATAAGGATTAAAAATTAAATAGTATAAGCAAGTGATACTTATCTAACATTTGATGAATGTTCTGTCTATCATTTGTGGTAATTTTTAAACCCTTTAACCGCTTCAGCAAAATTCTTAATCTTGAAGAATTATTTATCCTAAGGAAAATGATAAAGATTGTTGAGATTTATATATTAGCTGATCACGCAGGGTAGTTCACAATATCATTTAAATGGTTTTATTAATGTCAACCTTATAAAATTCAATAGTTCAAGCCGACTATAGTTGGGGTTAATTGGTAATGGGGTTAAGATAATTTTGATCTAGTAATTACATTTTTAAAAAATTTTTATTACTTTATTTAGATTATAAAAAACTTGGATTAGTTTGAGAATAAATAGAATTTTTGTATTTAGAGTTGTAAACGGATCAGTAATTTTAAACAAATTGAATTTATTTAGTTCAGAATATTAACATAAACTTTATATAAAATTCAAATTTGACTTTTCTATAAAAATTATAAACATAATTTTAACAAATTTAATATATAAATTTTTATTTTTCATTATTTAGTTAAAGATTTTGAAAAATTCCATGTTTTTTAAAGATAATTCTGGCATTTAATTGAAAGCAAACATTGTAGAAAATTGTTAAATTTTTCTTGACTAACCTATTACTTTTTTTATATTTAATGAGCTTCAAATTTGTTTGATCTTTATTTGATTCTCCAGAAACTCCTTGTTTTTTTGATCGATTCTGAATTGAATTTACAGAACTTATCATGTCATTAGATTCTAAACTAATTTGAGTTTGATCAAGAACTGAAGTTAATTTATTAATTTCTCTTTGTAGTTCTTCAATTCGAATATTTTTCTCATTTAATTCTTCTTGAGTTAACTTCAATTGGTTGCGCAGATTTTCTATTTCCATTTCGTAAATTTCATCTCCAATAGGCCTTAATACCGAACTTATTTCTTTGTGTTTGAAGCAGCTTTCAATATGTTTGCTGTGGTATGGTCCCATGGCAGGTGGGAAATTTAGGCTTGGTTCCGAGTGAAAACCTCGATAAATTGAACTTTTATTTTCGGCAAAGTCTTTCCAACAACTACAAGAAAACCGGTAACTTGGTGTTACTGGCTGATTATTTTCATCGATGAAAAGCTGATATTTATTATTGTTACTGAGGCCGCATTCATTGCCGGAATAAGACACAGCGTTGTCAAGATTTAATTGGACTTGGTTTTGTAACAAATTCCCATGATGATTGATGGACTCAGTTATTGTTTGGATATCTGTTGTATTAAAACTTTCATTTCTACTGTGTGCTGATGAATTATTTGATGACTGGTTAACCAAATTGCTTCCCATGGAACGCGATAAATTGTCACTAGCTTCTCTAATTGCGAATCTCTCAACTACATGAAAAAAGGGATCATTATCGCTACTTTTATTACTGACAGCGCTCTGATATAATCCATGTGACATGTATCCAGTCGAAAGTTGAACATAAATTTAATCCACTTTTTAATGTTTATTTTCAATCCTTACCTGTTGAATATTGTGTGCAAAAGAAACACGAATCAAAAATTTTCTATGCTTCAAATCAAAATGAAAAGAGAATTTTTATTTTAAAAACATGAATTAATCAAAAAAACATACATACTCTATATAGTTTTCATTACACCGTCGAATTCAGTATTAGGGGTAGGAAAATAGCAATCAAGACAGAAATGAAAATAGGATTCAATATACAATATAGTACAACCAATAAAATTTTCTCAATTCATATTTTTTTCTAAATTTATTTTAAATATTAATTTAAAATGAATTATATAATATTTTATAAATGTATATGAGATTGCACCATATTATATTTTAATAGTATACGATTATACAACTATAAAATTTCAAATTTAGTAATAATTTAAAAATTAATTTATAATTAAGTAACACAATTAAAATTTTTAAATCAATAAACTTAAATATTCATTTAAAAAATTATATTTTAAAAAATAAATATATAAATTATATAAACACGAACTTCTAAAAATTAATTTAATAAAAATATTATATAAATTTACTTTCTTAAAATTTTGTTGTTTAAATTATCTGTTGGTTAGTTATTCTCCATTTTACATATTTCATCAGCATGTCTGTGCCTAACGTAGTTTACAACGTGAATGTGAAATCAAAATTCGAATTATTTTTAAATGATGATTTGTGTGAAGCAGAACCTGAAGAATTAGTTCGTAAAATAATTGAAGATAAGAAAAAGAAAGAAGTAGCATTGAAAGAAGCTAAGAAACAAAAACAAGTTGAAACTAAAAAAGCTGTCGCTAAATCTATTTCAGAACCTGAACAACCTAAATCAGAAGAAAAACGAAATGGTGATAAAGCACCTAGATTTCAAAATATCGACAAACGTGTTCCACAAAAACCTCGAACTGCTAATGAACGAGTTCCTCCTGCTAAAAGTGAAACTGGGTTTGATGAAAATAATAAAGATAACATAAGGGGTGGTAAAGGAAAGCGACCTGCTAGTAATGTTGTCCGTAAAGTTCACGGACGAGAATTTGATAGGCATTCGGGATCTGATAAAACGTAAGTATTATTAAGTAATGTCTTTATTTAAATATGTTAGTGGGATTAAAGCAACGGAAAAACGAGATGGGTCTGGTTCGCACAACTGGGGAAATGTTAAGGATATTGTAGAGTAAATTATTATTATTGTGTTAGTTTAGGTATAATGTGAATGTTGTGTAGTTTAGAAATTGAAGGATTGGATCAAATCAAAGATGAAGGGGTTCTTGAAAAGCCGGTAGATGGTGAAGTACTACCAGAAGCTGATAAAAAAGAGCCCGAGAAAACAATGACTATTTCTGAATGGAAAGCACTAAGTAAAGAAAATACTATTATATCGGCTAAAGTTCCCCCTCGTCCTGCAAATAATGGTGAAGATGTGTTTTCTGGAATGAATGTTTATAAGAAACGGATTAGTCATATAACTGATTCTGACACGGAAGTAGCTGTTCCTGAAGACGAAATTGATTCCAAAGGCCGTCGACAAATTAAAGTTAATGTTGAATTTTCTGGTAGAAACCGAAGAGGACGTGGGGCTTATACTAGTAATTTTTTATTAAGATTTATTTTAATTGCCAAATAGATTCTAGATTTAATAAGGAAGAAAAGAAAAGTTCTAATGTGGCAGATGTTTTACTAAATTTAGATGAAAATGAGTTTCCAACTTTGTCGTAAATAAATATCAGTATTGATCAAAGAAATCAGTAGTGATTGTTATAAGTAAAATAGGGTGCTTTTAACAAATATAAAATTGGAAACCCTGATTGGTTTTGTATATTAGGATTCACGGTGATTTCGTTGTTTAAATGGTTTTCTATTAATTATTTGCTAAAAACTTCAATTAGCCAAGTTGTATCCAAGTTTTTGTTATCGGTGGTGTTAGATATTGAGAGTTTTTTCATTTGTGTTATGAAAATGATAAGGTTAAAGTCTATCGAAAGTTTATATGGATTAATATGTAGTTATTTTAATTTACTATTAACTTTGTTTATAAATGTGAATCAATTAAAGCTAAAATAATTTTATTCCTAATTTGTGTATGATAATGAAATATTAATTTATCGATTTCATTACGCCAGGATTATATTAAGTTTTAATGGCATGTATTTTGTAGTGTCGCGACAATATTGAGTTATAAAGTTCTTGCCCATAAATTATTGCTTCCAATGGTTATTTTAGACAGCTTTTAGATAATCATTGAATTTCTAATTAACGATATATGGATAGCTTTAATCTCGATCGTGTTGCTTAGTCATTTACATAACATGTTTTAAATTTTGCTTAAAATTTATTTTGAAAGGAAATGTATATTGATTCAGACTTGTTCGATAAAATTTTTGGATATGAAACGATAAAGAATGAACAGAGATGTGTGTCGGCTTTAAAATTAAGCTTATCTATATGTATTGGATTATTAGACTTCATTACTTAATTTTCAAAATTCAAGTGAATAAGTTATGAAATCATTAGGATTTAGACTATTGGTTCTGAGTTGGAAATGTCGCAGTGCTATCACTAGAATGAAATAATTAATGGGCTTGTGGATTTTATATAAAAACCACATGTGGACGTTGCTAGGTAAGATTGAGAGTTACAACATACTAATCAAATTTGGAAAAGTGGTTTTGTTTTACCACATCAAAAATACACGTAGAAAACACTATATAAGTCGATGCCGAATAGACAAAAATAAGTATGAAAATGCAGCTTACTAAATTCCAGTATCGTTATAATTCAAACTTATCGCATAATGTTTTCTGAAAATTTGTTATTGAATCATTGTTTTTTATATCAAGAGTTAAATTATCAATAATTAATTTAATATGGAAATCACGATTGTTTCATTTTATCTGGATATAATAGCCATCTTCTATTTTCTGTTATTGTCTCAAATAATACTCAATAAAGGTATCATAATGTTGGGACAGCACACAAATAGCCTTGAGAATTGTTTGAATGCATCAGTAATACAGCACAAAAACCCAGCACCAAGATAACTTAAAATACAATATACAACACCAATTAAACCCTTTAAAATCTGAAAGAATATAAATAAGTATAAAATCAAAAAACATAAAAGTAAAATACAAAATGCATCAAGAACCGCACGAAATCTACATATAAAATAACATAATAACAAGAAAATTCGACCGTAAAATAACCATTTATACAAAAGTAAAAATAATCAATTAAATGAATAAAAACAAAATATTTTTGGCTGAATAAATTTAATTAAAAATGTTAAAAATAAAATACCAATTTAAATTAAGAAATTAGTAAAAATGTAATGTAGATAACACAAATAATTTCAAGGTCGAATTTTGTTTAATCGCAATAAAATTAACACGCAAGGTTAAGGCCAAGTTATAGGTATATATACTGATGTGTTTTGACAAATTTTCAGTCATATTTTTCGGAGAAAAAATTTTAGTCTGAAGTGAGTTGGTGTGCATTGCAGCTGTTAGCCGTGCATTCGGGCAATTAACACTAGCGGGTGTTTTGCCTGAACACGATAACTTTCAGCTGCTGTACACTCGAATTTATTGACCAATTGATCAAATGCTCTATGATAAAGCAATGAAAGATGTTTATGTCCTCATTTATGAACAAGGAATCATGATGCTATATGTATATTTGTGAACTTCGACAATTATATAAATAAACGGTTTTATGTATTCGAGACTTTTACCCGATTAGTACGGTAATATTATTTAGGGAACGGGTAGCGGAGAAAATTGCGAAATCGTTGCAACAGTTAAAATAAATAGCCATCGGAAAAAGATTAATCCGAACGACCAAAATCATGAAAAATAATGTTTTGATTAATATATGAGGATTAAGGAAATTATTTGAGTTGAGACGGTAAATAAGGGCGGAATACTGCGCAAATTTTCGTAAATGATTGAAACTTTTATCATAAAGTTGTAAAATAAAGGCGGAAAGCTGCCCAAATTTTCCAAATTAATTAAAATACTTCAGCGGATATTGTAAGGAAGAGGTGGAGCGCGGCTCAAAGTGTTGGTATAACAATCCGATAAACCGAAAGATAAGGGTGGAACGCTGCCAAAATCTTTTCGAATTCTGAAACTGTAAGATAAGGATGGATTACGGCTACAATTCTATATAGGTAAAATATCTCCACAAAGCGGAAGAATAAGGATGAATCCCTACGATAAATTTGATAATAACAATGATAATAATGAGGATAACCACAATAATAATAATGACCATGGTACTTATAATAAAAATGATAATAATTAGGATAACAATAATAGTAATAATAATAATAGTAGTAATAATAATGAATGTAATGGTAATTATATTAATAAAAATAATAATAAATGTAATAGTGGTAACAATTAATAAAGGTAATACATATAATAGTAACAATGATAACGCTAGTGACAATAATAGTAGACATAGTAGTTATAATAGAGATAAGGGTAAAAGAGATACTGAGTATGTTTAACATAATAAAGGGTGTACAGGCCATGGCAAAAGTCGATAATACGGACAACGATGAGAAGGATTATGGGAATGGACATGAAGATAAATGATATGAGAGTATAGGTTAATATTTGAAAGAGATAGAAGAATAATGGGACCTAAAAATCGAAATCGACCACAGGCCCTCTATCGGTAGCTCGTTGGACCCATGGATCGTTCGGTCAATTATAGCATTAGCAATAGCGCTCACTTTTTGCGGACGATCTACCCACTCGAATACAGTTCCAACATTGCTTAGCAACGGGTGCCGAGTGGTAAACGAAAGATATTTGTATGGAGTTGTCTGGGTAACAACCATATAGTCTCAAATATCAACACCCAGAAACCCACCAATAATATGAAAGAAGCACAAACTTTTCAATGGTATGCTGGGAACGTGATGGATTAAAAGTAAAATATGTCCGAGGCCACTTTCAAAGGAAACTTATCAGATACAAGCATATGAAATGTAACAATTGGTTACCCGTCAAAATGACGTCGGAAATGTTTTCCAATGGATGGTTTCCAGTGAAAGATGAGCCATGTTGCCAAGACTGCTAATACCCTGGCAAAACCTTGGGTTCAAGAGCTACTATAGAAGATATTCGTGCTCATTTTATTAGTGTCCCTCTATCATCAAATTTAAGTTAAAACAATATCGAATGAACAGATGAATTATATGAGATCTTTTCATGTGAAGCTTTGTGATTCAATGAAAAATACTTAAACAATGTGTTGACTATAAGCATCTTTTATTTAAGTTCTTAATACTCCGTAAACGTGGTTTTGGTTTGAAAAAATTAATTAAAATGTTATTTGAAAACAAAGTCATAATGTCATAAATTAACAAATAATATTTTATTTCTATTCAAAATTATTCGCTGTCAGCTTTCTCATTCGACCTAGCAGTCTAGCTGCTTTCAACTTTCTTGTTTTGCGTTCGAGTTTTCATGGACGCGGTTCATTTGGTTTTGATTTATTGGTAGGAGCTATAGGATAGATATCTTGCTGAACCATTAGGTTCTGAATTCCATGCGTGAGGAATATTCATTGCTTAAAATTGTGCTTTTGTGCTGCAAAATCTCACTTCTAGTTTTGTCCTTTAGTTTGAGTTGTTCGTTAACTCCTTGTAGTTTTCTAATCTGATAACCTTTTTTCTCTAGTGTTTATATTTTTCTATTCCTTGTGTTGTAGTTAAACCTTCCTTGTGACCAGCCACACTCTACCGAGGGTATTGCGTTGAGGTTATTGGGGAAAAGAGCGGGATCGGCGAACTACCATTTAATACTGCGGCCTCACCTCCGAATCACTAGCGCGAGACTAGATAGTGACATCTCATTTTATTATCTTGTTCCATGTGAGATCGCATAATAAAAAAATAAATAATAAAAATAAAATCCTAAAATATATCTAAAATCATTCATAAATCTTAAATAAAATCATTAAGAGTGATTGATTCCTGATCATGAGTTCTATTATCCTGAATTGTGACAAATGAATACCATGGACGAAAGCGTCTGTGATATTCATTTGACAACAATGAAATTTGAATAGAAGTCATTATACTTTTTCATAAATAAAAATCACGATTAAGTTATATGACAAAATTTAATAATAACTACAAGAGTTATAATCTTCAAATAAAACGTTTTCTGATAATAAAAATTAAAAATTGTCTAGACTTAATAAAGAAGAATTCTAACACCGACATTAATTAATAAAATTAAAATAACAAAGTTAACCAATCTTCTTTACTATTTTCCTTTTTGAAGGCAAAAATTAAATAATGTGCATTAATTTCTGTCGATCTGGCATCGACTTATATTGGGTGGTTTCTACGTACATTTTTGATGTGTTAAAACAAATCACCTACATAGTTTTCTCCAATTTCGTCACTTTTCTCCTACTTATCAGATTATACTCTTTCTTTTTTATGAAATCTTCGAATTACATTTAGAGTTTGATTCTTATACTTATTTTCTACAATGATATCATTTTCGATAAGTTTGGAACTGATTTGGTTAATTTTGATAATTAATTTTGTTTTAGTTTTCTTATTCTTTTTAACTATTTTTATTTATTTTTATCTTTTTTGTATCTTTTCTAATATTTTTATTAATTTTTAATCTCGTTTATCGTGACATTGATGATATTTGTTTAAATTTTGTTCTTTTAAGTTTCCCGTTGTAAAATTTTAAAGGTTGTTGTGCCAGATGAACAAAATTCAACATGTTTTATTTTTAACTCAACAGGTAGCCTTTGAACACTGAGGTATATCAGAGTATTGGCAGTTATTGAAATATTTTCATATGTGCGTATCTGATGGAATCCTCTCAAAAGTTAACCAGAGTATAAAGATAATCAAATCCGAGTCAAAAACCATGAAAAGAGTGAGAAAGATAAGCACCTGGCTACCAACCGAAGGAAGCCATCCTATCTTGATCAGTACAAGTTAGATTCGTAATTAAATTTAATTAAGAAATAAAATTAGTCTATATTTAATGATTATCGAAAAAAAGCAGAATTCAAATAATAGATCGGAAAAGAGCGACATTTCGTTATCACAATAAATATAGAACAAATTATTAGATTTTTTCACACATTTCATGTAAAATTCAAACAACATTATTAAAAATCACCAAAATTCATTTTCACTATTTAATTTCGTTTTAAATAGTGGTTTTTATAAATTTTTATAAAACTGTATTTCCCAAACTTTAAATTTTTGCCATTCGCGATTCTATTTACCAAATCTCTAATTTGTATTTCCTGTATTTTTAAAATTATTTTATTTTTATTTTTCCATTATCACCAAGATATTTCCAAAATTTATTGCTCTATGTTTGTTATTCACTAACAGTTGTTATTAATTTGATTTTGTTTTATGCTTTAAATTAAATTAATCTTTTATCTGTATTTTTGTGTTTGCTTGGTTTTAGTTGACTTAGTAATATTTGTCTTGTGTTACTGCAACATTAAAAAAATTATCCATGTCTCTGTCCTTGCTCAACAATCGATTTTTAAATAGTTTGTTTTAATTATGTGTTAGGACACAAACCTTTTGTTGGTGTACTGGAGATCTTTATTATCACTGAATACCAATTTTTACCAAAAACCACACTCCTCACCATTTTCTAGGGTTCAATTTCCCTCGCACACCACACAATTTACGGATCACCATCATACACCCATGGATTAATCCATGTTGGTAATGTTTATGATAGCAAATGCTATTGGAGCAGGTGAGCACTGTTGCCAATACTACTCCTCGAATAACCTTTGTTTCAGGTTCAAAGCGGCCGCTAGAAGGTCTTACGCGTTATTCCGTGTCCCTTGATCCCGAAATATACCTGGTTCCTTAAGTTAAGTAATGAACTTGATTGGGGAGGTATCGAATATCAATGATACTAATCAACTTATAAATTTTAACTACAGGGTATGTGATAATTATTTACTACGAAAAGAAAATTTATATATTAATTCAATTAATTCTACTATTAAGATTTAACCGCCTCTTATCTTATAATTACATCAAATTTGAAATTTTCTTCAGTTTAAAAATAAAATGTACTGTCTATTAATTTATTTTCATAAATTAAATATTGTAAAACAACAAAAATTTGTGAGATTTTATAATGTAAAACCACAGAGAATTGTCAAAATGTCATAGTCCAACAGAGAGGCCTGGTTATTCATCCCCATCGATGTCTACGGGCAGACAACGACGCTTGGGACATCGCAAGCGTGGATTTGATACTGGTTGTCTGGTTCCTCGCTCCGGTGCTATCGTTGGCTCAATCACCGAAATAATGATCGGTGATGAGCGTCCGCTTGTCGGGTAAGTTTCTCCGATCATTTCATTTGACACAGTGGCTATGTTGATGTGCACGGGGGACTCGCTGCCCGACGTGCTGATTGTAATTTGGGTTGGAGCGGGGTGCGAAAAAAGGGGTTGCATCAGCGCGTAAAATTTCTCTACGTCGGAAGTGCTAAGATTATTTTCCTCATAAGACGTACCTCGATATTCCGTTGCCTCTGAAGGTTCATCGTTTCGTAAGTTTACTTGTAACAGGGCATTTTCGGCCCTGCGTGTCTGCCTCCGGCAACGGTTCCGGTTGGGCTTATGTCATCGATTTCCTGGTGCATTTCCTACTGTGAACATAGTATTATTCTTGCCGGACATTTGATCTTCCGCATGAGATGGTAGACGGTGAGCAGGGATTATGTCAAACTCTTTCGCTAGTTTTCTGCTCGGTAGACGAGCTTGTAGTTCCCGTTCGGTAAACATTTGCCGGAGCGCAGCGCTCTGCTCGGATATCGTAATCCGCTGGCTCCGGGTTTCAATGATTAAGTCGTCACGGGCACGGGAGAGCCGCGAGATTTTCTGGTAGAGACCCTTGGTCGCTTCGGATAAACACCAAATGCCCTTCACTTTGTTATACTTGTCTTTGAGGATAGAATTTTCTCGCTTCAGTTTTTCTATCTTCTGAGCCATCGCCACTACGGACGGAGCAGGAGTGATTCTGGGAATCCTTGGCAAATTTGCTAACAAAGACATGGATAGATGGTGTCAAAAGAATGGACGGATAGAGAATTATTATGGGATTTGCACAAAATAATGAATGTAATTAGTTCTAAATCTGATCGACCTTGGATATCGGAAATATCGTGGAGTTTGAACGGATTGACGATACTTGCAGTAGCACTATTCGAGCAAGAGAAATTTCCAACAAAAGATTTATTTTAAGTCGAAGATCAATTCCAAAGTGGTGGATTATTTAGTATTCCGATTTTATTATGTAAATTTGTTTCTGTATATTGAAAATTATCTGATCTAGTTATATCGATTTCCTTCTACTATTTTAAACAAATTTTCGATTGAATTATATAAATTTACTGCAGTTATATTTTAGCATTAACCTGATTAGTCATATGGATTTACTTCTGTCGTTTTAAAAAAACTTTCTGACCTAATTATATTGATTTAGTGCGGTCATATTTTAGATAGTTAACGGATTTAGCTATATTGATTTTCTTATGCTAATTTAGGCAATCTTATGATTTAAATATAGTGGTTCACTATGGTTATATTTTAGACAATTTTCTGGTTTAATTTTTTTAATTTACTCCTATTATTTTGACCGATTATAAAAGGTAGACGGGGTCGGTAAATCAGCCTACAAAGAAAATTAATAGGTCACTTCACTATGATTGGACAATTTTTAGAAGTATTGTGTCAGGTCAAATCTAGGATGCTCGGTTATTTCCTACATTGTACCATCTCACTGATGCCTTCCTGAGTCCAACTTTACAACAAGCAATTTGACTTTAATATTCGTACGGTGATATTCTACCCTTAGCTACTCAGTCATGCCCTAACTTTAAAAAGGTTTTATAAAAAGTTTACTTAACGATCGATTAGCGATCACCCTTAGTTCCTTAAATGACGGCGCCCTTCTCATATTTTAATCTCTGCTCGTCTCGACCGACGTATCCATCAGCCGTTACGAGTTGTAAAACGGTGCCCTGTGGGTAAAGTCCTGTGTCTTACGACCAGGCCTCGCCGCGAACAACCGAGTTTTCAAGAGTGCGCGGCCTCAATCGCAACTAACGAAAGTTAACTCGTTAGCCAGATCACCAGCCTACCCTATTGAGAGCTATTTCCATACATAACTATAAATATTTGTCGGGACCTCTTTATTGTGAATAAGCATATATAAATTTATGAACATCCAAAACGTTAATAACAATTATTTATTTCATAAAAGAAAAGCATAAAATTACGGCATTAACATACGAAAATTCAATAAATTAATCGATCAAATTTCAATTTAAGTAGAGTTAAACTAGTGTTAGTTATTTGGTAGAGTTAAAATAATAACTTTGGTCACTATTTATATAGTAATTTTATGCGTGTGTGCGACCAATAGGCGATTTTTCGCCATTTAAGGGCTTTTCATTATTTTTATAATTTTTTTTTGTATTTTTCCTTATTTTTTGATATATTACTTTTGTTGATATCAGATTTATTTTTATTGCAATTTTTGTACAATGTTCTTTTTAGACCTTAAAATTTTGTTTCTTGGTCGCCGCTTCTGCCTAAAACCTTATTTTGCAAGGTTTTGGCAGTTTATTTTATTTCATGTTTCTTTTTGCCTCTGAATGCGTTAATCGATTTTATTAATATAGTTTAATTGATTTTGTTATATTTTAATTTGTTTATTTGGTGTTTTTATTTTATTTTTGGTTTCTGCTTGCGGTGCATGTGTACGTACAGTGACCATTTTCTTTATTTCTATTTTTGTTTTAACTCGTTTTACCATTATTTTTTGTTTTAATTTTGGCTTAAGCCCAACACTTAAAAAATCCAATACACGAAATATCGATATAATTGAGTGCTTTCTTCACGGAAAGATGTGGTTTCCATGAAAAAAAATTCACTCACAATAAAAAGTATTTTTGGAAATAAATAAAAATATACAATTTTTGTCGGCTGCACTACCTTAGATACTATCCTTGACCTTCTCCAGTTCGACCCATCGATTAATTGAGACAAATTTAAATATTAAAAATATACATAATGTGGATTTACAAAAGCGGCACCGTTATTCTAGAAAAATCTAACATTATTGTCACATCATATAATAATAATGGAAGAAAACGTGACAGAACTTATACTAAAGAACAGGAACTGTTGGCACTTCACACATGTTAATCCATCGAACTTTAAATTGCTAACCAAACCCCAACAACTTGTACCAGTTCAAATAATATATCGACAGATCATAATTTCATAAGTTACCAGGCTCTGCTGTCAAGGGGTTTGTTCGCCCTGGTTACCTCCGTTTTCTGTGGTTAAATTCCCCCACAAGAGTTTTATAATTTTTCAACCATAAAAGCAACTGAGAAAATATTTATATTCAAAATCACTCATACATCTATGATAATTTACACAAGAGTTTTCCCCAATTCAATTGGCTGCTGCTGCCACTCAGGACATTCTCAAACCATAAAATTAATTAAAAACTATTCTGGTTATTATTAAGATTTTTCAAAAAACAGTGGCAAAGACGGAGGAGCAGTTTGTCCGTATCGATTCAAAATTGGATTGGATTCGACTGTTGAAGCTGCCTGTGATTGGCGGGAATGGGCTCGGCCTCTGTAATCACTTGTGCTTGTACCTAGATTAGATAGCTTCCTACTCTGAATTCCCCCAATCGGTATTGATCCTGGTATATCGATTTCCTCTTCGAATTCCGGAGTTGGAGATGATCGACATTGTGATTTGGAAGCCAATTGATAGCTTGGACCATTGTCTAAATTGAACGGATCAGCTAAAGCGCCAAAACCAGCGGCATTTTCGTCGTCCAATCCAAATTGCTCATTGCAAAAGTTAATACTATTAGAATCAATCGACTCTCCAATGTAATAATTTTCTTGTTCCTGATTCTCATACTGCACTATAAGTTGATTGATAAGTTTTTTATCATCCTGAAAAAATTGTATTATTTTTTTTAAAGGATTTTAACCGCAGAATAATAAGGTGTTAAATTAGAATTAAATATTAACAATAAGTAACTTATGATCCACGATCAGCATTTATAATTTTTTGAATTTAGTCTACGATAACATGACTGGGAGAAATTTTACAGAATTACTTTTCTAAAATATATGAAGCTTATTTAAAATTAAGTTCATGTTTGATTGGACTTGAAATATAAATCCACAGATAAAAGAAGTAATAGCAAAAATAAGAGAAAAAAATTAAAGTAACCGTAGCTATTATGTAACCATGTGATACAAAGAATATAAGAAGCAAAAGAAAAAAATTCTAAAAATTTTTTTTTGCTCTAGTTAATTTTCAATGTGTCCTCAATTATTACTAATACAAAAAGGAATATAAAATCCTGTAGTTCTAAGATAACATTCTGAGCTGATTTTCAGCAATTCCGACAATCATTCCATATTGCTAACTTATACTAAATAAAATTCCAAAAGACTCAAAAACTAGTTTTATAAAATAATTTTTGTTTACAATAACATTTTTTCATAAATAATAAAAATCGCTATATATAGATTTCAATAATAACTAGAACTATGATGAAAAGTTTGCCATAGAGTATACATTTGCTCTACAGTTGCAAGTGAAATATTGTATATTTTAGTTGGAGATCAAATAATACTTACCTATATTCACATACAAATAATCAGCAACAAAGTTGTTTTTGTACAACAAAATAATATTTAAGTAAAATATTTAGAATTAAAGTCTAAAAATTGGGTTGCATTCAAATGACAGTGATATGCGATGGTTTGGAAAGAATTGAAGGTTATCTAGATTCCAAAGACATTTGAGAACTACATATTCATCTTCCAGGCGTTATTGCGCGCCCTTCAAATTTACTTTCCGTTTTACTCCATAGAAATAGCGTGTAATAATTTGTCTCATTGATATCAAAAAATTGTATTTCTTTTAGTTAATAAAATGAAAAAAGTACAACCTACAGAAAATTGGCTTGATAAGTTGGAACTTAATATGGAGGAGATTCTTCTGATTAATGTAAAACAGGAAGTACTAATAGTAAAGAGAATGTGAGAAACAGATACTAGTGTGGTAGTGATGACGATTTAGGTGTACATGTGCTTTATGGAAATCTCAAATTTTTTTAGACAAAACGTTAGATTTGCCTTAATTGTTATGATTTTAAGATACTAAACATTCAGATTTGAATTTTTGATTAAGTTTTAATAAATTTATTTTCTAATTATTCAATTACATTATAATCACCTGTAATTACTTTTAAAGATATACGGGAAATATAGTCATTTTATGGCTTTGAAGTAGTACATAGGGGTCGATTCCATCCAACACGCGTACTGAGACAATGATTTTAACGAGAATTCTCAAGGATTAAATGAAATAAAAAAATCTTTGTACATTACAATCTAGTAATTGTAAATCTAAAAACATATTCTGACCGTTATTATATTTTTCTAATTAAATTCCACTATATATCATGCGCACTCAAGACAATTTATTCTTTCAACTGAATTATTGAAAATTGCAATATCATTTTGGTTTAAACTATTTTCATAATCATCACAATTCAGTGGTGTATATGTAGATTTTTTATCATTTTGAGCTTCAAAAAGAGCATTTTGGAAATTATAGTATTACAATTTTCAAAACCGAAAAATATTTGACAAAAAATAACAAAAATAACACTTTATAACTGAAAGTGCTCATATTAAGGTGTGTATCAAAAATTGACAAAGTACAAAAATGCATAATTACATAAAATATCGCGAAGTACAAAACCTGAACATTGATTAATCAAAAACTAATTGGATAATATAAAAAGTGATTAATCGGTAAGCTAAACAAAACAATTTATGATTTTATAAAATAATTTAGTGAAATTTGTACTTATTCAATCGTAAATAAAATTGAAATGCTACATCTAAAAATAGATTGGAAAATTAGTGCAGTGTAAATATAGACTAGAGATTGAAAAACAAATTATATGTATTGTTTAATTTGTGAATGAAATTTTGAAATTAAATTTCAGTTTGATAACTAGAATACAAATTTAAATAATAGGAACAATAATGTTTTTTAATTTATAAAGTGAATATTAACAATAACAATCAACATTTTGTTAAGGCACAGATAAAACGCTACTAAATGAACTTGATCTAATTTGATTTAAATAGGAAGAAACATTGATTGCCGAAAACCAGATGAAGATAAATGAAAATAATCTTACTAAAACGAATTATTGTTTTTTCAATAAATTTGGTAGCCAAAAAATACGTTCTTATTGGGTTGAATAATTGAAAATAACTCAAAAATTGCATACACAAAAAATACAATTTGATGAGTTTTCATTGATTCTTCCAATAGGAATTTATGCTTTTAATGACTAAATTACATTTCAACATAATAAACATTCTAGGAAATTCGCATTAAAACATTAATTTTAAGTTCTATTAACATATTATGAAATTTGTTTTACGAATTGTATTGACCCATATATGCCCACAATTATGTCTTTAATTTTTTTTATCACTTCACTGCTGTCCACGTTATTTACTTTTGAAAATCAAATGTGCACTGCACTATTTAGATTATTATTCAGAACAATTGAGATAATAGAGTATGCTTTAAAAATTTTATTCCCAAAACAATAAAATCTCTTTGAAAACACTTAGGTCAGACAGAGAAAAAGGATTAGTAAAACTAGCATGTTTAAAGAACAATTATTTTCGGGAATAAAATTTTCTCACGAATATTAGAAAATATTTTTGGAATCTGAATTATAAGATCAGATAAAATTTGTGTCAAAAACATAATTGATGATAAATCACAAGGAATGACAATGATTCTGTTAACATTTATATACCTTCTAAACAATAAATATGCTAGCTCAAATCGTTTTTTTTTCTCCACACTCCTAACGATTTTTTGGTTTTATGTAATTTTTGAAAATTATGGAATGTATTCCTATTTATACAACGTAAGTTGTCTTTTTTATGCGGTTTTCTGAGGAACGTAACTATCACATAAAAAAAAGAATTTTCTGTTAAATAAATATATAAGCAATGAATATTATACAAGTTTAGTCATGTTTTAAAATCAGTTATATTTTAGTAATAAACAAGATTTCTTTCTAAGACAGAGTTTTAATTATAAAATGCTATTAGGTGGTCTTACAAAGAATCCCTTCTCTACCCGAAGCCTCAAAAGATCGATGAACAAATTTATTAATCAGAAGAAATTTGGATGACCGTGTCTCCAAGATGAACAATGCGCAGCAATCGAAGACGAAGTGCAACACAATGCCACAACTCTTTTAGAAGAATCTCAAGCTAAACCAGCATTTTCGACATATTCGTAATAAGCTTCAACTGTTATCTTACAAATTCCTTATTATGTTATAGCTCATTTATTTATAAGCTTTTGTTGAATAACATTTACTCGTAGGGTTAGGGTTTAAAGCACATTTATAGCAATAAAAACCTCAATTAAATTTACTAAGAAATTAAAAATTGAAATTTTATTATTTTTAATAACCTTATTTTTTAAGAGGGATTTAAAAAACAAACATAGTTTTTAAAACTCACTCATACATTCTATCACTTAGTTAAGGAATTACTTTGAAACGAACATTTCATTATTATTTTTGTATAATAGGTGACCAAGTTGAAACATTTCAAAAGTTAATTATAGTACCTTTGGTCGATCTGAGATTTTCAAAAAAGGCATTGTTCTCGACGACGAATCTATTTGCCAAATTTCAGCTCGATCCGATCACGGTTAGTGGGTTAAATCGCCGTTGCAAGATTTGCACGGTTCATTCAAACACACAAAGTGAAGTTAATACAGAGCAAAAAGACAAGTTTTTGAACAAATTAAACTTATTATCCAGACTTCATTCACACACTTAATTAAACTTTGAAAACATTTTAAATAGTCATGTAAATTATAAAATATAAAATCTTTCTAATTAAAATTAACATTTTAATCCTCCTTTAATTTTAACATTTTATATTTAACTAATTAAAGATTTTTTAAAAATATATACTTATATATAGACAAAGAGTTAAGTAAATATGCAATAAAACAAATTAATATTTTAAAGTCCTTAAAATTGAATGACACATATAATATTACATATAAATTACACATATAATACAAAAACCGAACCGGAAAAGAATTGGTTTTGTTAATTTCCACCCACGACGTGATCACACTATAGATCACGATTTTTATCACTTATGGGCGTAGAAGCCTTAAATTCATTAATATATATATATATATATATAAGATATTCCATTTATTTACAATTTTAACATGTTGACTTTCGATTGGATTTATTCGAAAAGAAATCTTTAAATAAATTGATTAAGAATCCTAAGCATCCATGTTAGAGAATGTCTGAGTGTAATTTGCCTAGTAAAGTTTATTGAATGGTGATGTTAATAACATCCATAGTGCATGTAAGAATGTTGGGCCTAAATTTGTATTGGTATTACCGAACTCAGAAAATTTAACAAATAATAAGAAGATAAAAAGCAGTTTGGAAATATAGATTATAAGATCGTTAAAAATTCGTTCAATATATCTCGTTAATCAATTTATAATGCCATATAAATTGGAGACTTCCCATCATATGTGAACTCGAATTCTTGAACATTGTCGACAGAATAGGTTCACTAATATTTGTGCTGTATGATTAAAATAGGCATATGGGATTTTAAACTTAATTTTTTTTAATAATTATTGGGAAAGTTATATATATATATATATAACGTTGTATCTAAAGAATTAAGTCCAAAACACTGTGAACACGTATATTTTGAATGTTTTTAAGTAGTTTGGTTGGTAAATTTGAAATAGATTTTGCAGTTGTTTTTGAGTACATTAAACCTCTCTGTGGGACTTTTGTGTAATAAACAAAAATAGTTTATTATGATTTTATCGTACTAATAATGCATGTAGAGGACATATTTCTGATTTATTACAAACTTCGCGATTTAACAGACAAAAGAGGAATGATAATTCAGAAAAATACAAATAATTGGGGTTTTTTACATATAAAAAAGTTAAAACTTGATTTTTTCATTTTTTTAAGTAATTTTTTTGTATTAATGTTTTAAAATCATTTGGATAATCGAGGTGTTAATGCAAATGAAAAAAAATAACACATCATAAAGTTTCGATTTTTATAAATTAAACGAATGAAGTCAAGCAATAATTTAAATGCAATTTTCTTGATTCTAATATTAATACATTGTTCTTCATGTATGTTTTGTAAAATGGGCCAAAATTGAATTTCTTATATAAATATTTTAACTTTTTCAGTATGAATGATATATATGCTCTACAACCAGTGCTATCAATGAGTCTTATGAATATTTGAAAAACAGGCACTACCATCTAAAGTACATTTAGTCGGAAAAATAGTCTAGGCCAGCTATGCAATAAAATGAGAATTTCGAGTGACAATCCGATGATATTTATCTTGCTTTAATCATTCTGAAAAATATAAATTATCACCGATGACTCGGGCGAAAATCAATGTGTTAAAAATCTTGATGAATTTCAGAATAATTAGGAAAACTACTTATGATACACGAAAGCCCATTTTATTGAAAAATACACCTGATAGAATAATATTTTTAAATGTTGACACTGAAAAACTTTATGTAAGAAGTTTAGTTTTCAATAACAATAATGATTCAAAAATTATTCATTTAGTGAAATTCAATACATAATTGTCATAGATTAATGTATATTAAACCGAATCATTTGTCGATAATAACAAGGTGTCTAATTTCTCCGTAATATGGAAAAACAAAATATAACAATTGACTGACGACATGAAACCGATTTGACCAAAAGAATAAATACTAATATTATAATATTTTATCAACTCACTAAAAACAATTAATTCCCCATAATTCTGAAATTATTCAAAACGTACTAAAACTACAAAGTATTTAGGAATAATTAATTATACTTAAATTTAAAGGTTCGGAGTCACATCAACTAACTTCTATTAACCTAAAAATAAGAAAAATTAAATTCAATAGATTTTAATTGAGTTTGAAATATTTGCTAAAGGGTATATTTTTTATCCAATTTAACATACATTTATTAGAACTCTTTATGGAAGTTATAGTGATAACATGACAAAATATTGCCTAGAGATAAAAAAAATTAAGGTGGATAATAATTAATCAAAATAATAAAAACAAAGGAGATTTTTATTATCTTAATTATTATTTCCCAACTTAGACTAAATTACTTTTAGAAAATTATTATGATTATTTTAAAATTGCGTATTAAAAAATCATTAAAAAAATCTGAAACCAGTTTATTTGTAAACAAAACACTGTTGAACCCCAATTCATGGACGTCAATAGAAATGTTTTCTGTAAAAAGGTACAAGTTTTTCCAATAAATTTTGCTAATCCACTCACATATTGAACACTTATTTAAGGACATGTTTACAACCCAACAAAATATTCAAGTGAATTTCATATGTAAGAATGCAAGAATTCAAGCTTTTAAAAATTCTGATTCATAGTTAAAAAATTTATTAATGTCATTGAACAATTAAAAATATTAATAATTCTACAATTTATGAAATTTCTAGTTTCGGTTCCTTTAAATAATGTAAATAAATTATGAAATAAACACCCAATAAAATTTTATTCTTAACCATAGATTTACGAAACCCATTAATTTGAAGGATTTCGAAGTAAATATTTTGTTCAATTAATTTTTGCATTTTAACTTGTCAATATAACAGGGTTCAGTAAAAATAGGTATGTAATCTTGTCTTGAAATTAAGTGCTAACAATATGAATAAACATTGAAATACTAGATAAAATTACAATTAATCGTAAAACGAAAAAGATTCTTGGTGACTTTTGTTTATATTTGTTTGTTATTAATACTTAATAAAGGCAAAGCTAAGCAAATGTGTTGAAAAAAAAATTGATACTTCGTCAAAAGAAAAGAAATTGTTGTGAGCCAATATTCTTTATCCGTAAAACGAAATTATTAATTTTTTATAAAAATTTTACGCTTTGTGCAGCTAAAAATGAATGATAACATGAAACTATTGCTGATTTTTAATCAAATGATTCATTAATAAAATCATATATGACAAGGAATATCTAAACTATTTAGGCGCCTAGTTGATAAATAGCTTTAGAAATATAATTGCTAATATACATTTAAAATAATTTGTCAAACTATACATTTATTTTGATGTTAAACTTCTACTCTAACAGATCGTACGTATCACATGTGATCAATAAAACAGTTATTAACTGTTAGCTCACATGCACCCAAATACTACCACTTGTATTTTTTATTTACTTAATTTTATTTTGAAATTCTCAATAGGAGCTAAATATTATTTCTTTTTTACGCACATGAAATAGAATAATATTTACTTAAATATTCACCTTTCAGTAGCTTAGCTGTTTTAATATATTTAAGAAGGCGAAAGTGTTTTGGATAACATGATCCAGGGTTCTCAAACAGTTTTGATCGGCAGGCGGATTAACATAATTTCGAAGTCCAAGGAACTAAAACACTATCAATTTTATGAGAAATTTCTTGTTATTAATAAGGAGAGGATATTTTTAGATGTCCAGAAAAAGTATTGAGCAATGGGATAAATTGAAGTATTTAAGAACTGATGGCGGTATAAACGTGTCGGACCAAAAAGAAGGCCTTTTTAGCAATTTAATCAAGGCATTACGAAACTACGATACAAAACCACTCGTTTTACATTGTATCAGGCATCAATAGACATTATTTATATATTTCAGTAGTCTTTATTATTGTTATTATTATTATTCACATGCACACACGAACGTTAATTCCATGAATTTATTCCAGAGTGACTTAACACATCAAACTTCAATTGGAAAAGTTTTATCCCATTTGTTTTATTTGCGAATAAAAAGTTTAAAAATAATTTCATTAAACTAAAACTTAACTTAAAAACCATTATCAGCATAAGCAAGTATTAACTATTTTCATCTGGCGCGATTTTTATTAAGCACATGTATATTTTTTAAATACGTTATTAAAGTGTAAATATGTCATATAATGTATGTTACAGTTAAAAGCATAAATACGAGTCAATGTATATAATCACTAGTTAGTGTATACAGACAGTTACACTCGACATTATTATTATCAGTCTATTAAATTATAAACTTTACATCATTACTAAATATATATATATATATATATATATATATATATATATATATGATTTCACAGTACAAAACTTATGAAATTAATTATTTTAATATATACTACTTATTTAACTCTATGGCAGCCAATTTGTTTTTGGTAAATTTAGCCCTGGTAATGAGCAATAACAAATCTTCACCAAGATACACATATTATATATCATTTCATTCAGCTTAACATGTTATAAAATATTCTGACAAGACTCATTACATAAAGATATAGTCATAGTTCATAAAAATATAACATCCGATAAATGAGAAAACATGGATCTGGTAGATGTGAAGATGAAAAGCCTCCCGATCGTAGTAGATCACATACATTCAAGCTATCACCACCAATTTCAATGTCATAAATCAAAGGCTCCTACTCCTCACTGTCGCTGTCATTTGTTGTATCAAGAACAGGGATGCCTAACCCACGGCCCACTTAAAGTTTTCAACTTTCTACATTATTTTAGACATTTAGACTATAGACTTTTAGTTGTTAAATTCTTGCAACTGAAAACATAATAACAAAAAAATAAAAGTAGTAACTACAATATATTTCGACAGACTCACTGCCATCTTCAGGTAGATTCGAACTGGAAACTAAATCGAATTAAATTGCTTTTTTCAAGCAAATTTTAAAAATGTTGACTATATCAAAGACTGTCTACTTGCCGCAGTTGAAGAAATCTGAGTCTTTTTACTCACATCCAACTGTAGAAAGATGAAACGTCAGATATATTGCTCGACTTGCTATTTTTATTAGGTCAAATGAATATTACTGAAGTACTCGAACTTTGAAAGGTACAAACATTGGAAAAGATATTAAGGATGCTGTCATAAATTGCGCGCAAAGTTATCAGATAGATTTGAAAAAGCTCGTAGGTATCGCAACAGATTGGACCCCTTCAATGGTTTGAAAAGATTTTGGTGTCGTTACATTAATTTTCGATCACATTAAAGCTTTAGGAAAAAGTTCAAATGATTTTGAAATGTTTTTTGTCATTGTTTTTTGCACCTCAAGAATCTATGTGCACAAGTGCTAAATATGTCTCATTCATTGAAGCATCATCAATTTCAAGAATATCTTAGTAAAGTAGAATCTGAATACGGCGATCTAATTTATTATACCAAATTCAGTGGTTAATTCGCGGAAACTGCTTATTGCGATTTTAAAAATTAAAACAAGAAATTGAATGAACAATTATGGCCATAATATAAGTGAACTTTCGGATGATCAATGGCTTATAGATGTTTTCTAACATACATAACAATGAAGCTGAATGAACTAAATCAAAAGTTACAAGGTGAAAAAAAGGTGAATAAACCAATTGTCATCAAGTTATAAAATCCTTTGTAACAAAGCTTCAGCTTTAAGGAAATCAATTACAGTCAAACACTTTAATTCATTTCCCATTATTAAAAGAGTATAGAAGTGACTATAAAATCTTCAAATATTCTATAGAAATCGCAAAACTACTTAAAGAATTCAATACCAGATTCTCATACATGCGAAAGTTTGAGAAAATGTTTAAAGTATTCTTAGCTCCATATAATATAGAGTTGGAAACAGCGTCTTCAAATTTACAAATGGAATTACAATCAATAATCAAAATAAAATGCCTGTGTGAAGGGAATAAGATTGAGTATTATAGAAAATATATCCTCGAAGATAAATTTCAAAATATAAAACGATTGACAATGTGCATTATATCAGCATTTAAACTACTTATCACTGAGAATATTTTTTCCCAAATTAAACCTGGTTAAAAAGAAGTGCCGCAGCAGGTTGCTCTATGAAAACATGAACAATTAACTACGATGCGCGTCGACTGAATTATTCATTGATATAAAAAAATCTCAAAAAAAATACAAAAACAAGTTTCACATTTATTGTAATAATAACATTTTTTGAATAATTTGTTGTTTTATTTTTATATGTTCGGCCCACTTCAGTTCAATAATTTTTTTGGCGCACCAACTGATTTTGGTTTGGCACCCTTGACCTAGAGCGTTCAGGGATCGTCTGTTCTAAATTACTTTCGTCTACTTGTCATGGGATTTATATGCCCAGATTTCAATAATAACACTTCAAAAACTACTAAAAAATAATCAAAACTTCAAAACAAAAACAACTTTTGACTAGATTCATCAGAAATGCATCAAGTTGCACCAATGAGCTATAAATATAACTGAATGGGTGCGTTTTATTAAACATGGACTCGTTTAACTTGTTGCTGTCGTATTCGACCGCATTGGCTGCCATAGAGTTAAATAGTTTTATTAAATATATATATATACGTATATAATGTGATATATGTGTTTCGCTCATCTATTATAATTTTCAATATTTTATTAATGGATATATTCAACGACAACTAACATGAATTTAAATTAAGATTTATTTATTCCCAATATTTCGAATTTTTCGTCAAATTTTCAGTATAATTCCCAATCAAATGAAAAAGTTCTTGACTTTTGATGATCTTTGTTTTACAAAAAAGTAGGTAGAGCACACTAATAATTTCCCAAAAATAACAAGTGTCAATTCACGTGAGTTGTGACCGAAGGAAATACGATATTATATTCTAACATGCCAATTTCGCCTAAATTTAAAAAAATAGGTGAATTTACCAGGTCTCAGTTAATTTAATGATTTTTGCTGAAAATTTTTCTTTTTGTTTTTTACCTATATTTAATTTTATTAAATTTGAAATTAAAAATTTATTATATTAAATACATCATTATAATTATGGCTAAATTAACCAGAGTTTCCCAAACCTTTATCGACACTGAACCATATTTTGGTTTAGGAGTATTATGTGGAACTCTAGATTTCAATAATTTTATATGGTCATAATGTAAATTTTTTATAAACCTTTATAAATATTAAATACATTCAAAAGCAATTAAAAATTAATATTATTAAAATATAGTTTTCAAATGTTTAAAAATAAAATATATTTTACATATTTCCTAAGTACATATCACAAACTGCAGAGTTATTAACAATTTTAATTTTATTTCGTAGTGAAACTCATTCAATATGCGGATAAATATACGTGTATGTGGGCCCACTTCCAAGTCTGAAAAAATGAAATATTTTCATTAATAAATGTAAATCAGAAAGCCGGAAACCGAAACTCCTTATAATCCTAACATTCAATAAAGCAATATTCAGTAACATTTTCACTTATAACATTTAATCAATTTTAATGCTAATCGAAAAAAATTTGTAGCTGTGGCATAAGACTACAAATAAATAATAAAATTAAGTATTTTAAATTAAAATCATTAAAATGAATTTCTCAAATGTGAGTCGATAATTAAAAACATAAAATTATTATCTATCAGATTGCCATCTGCCGTATGATGGGCCCGCTTTGAAAATCTTGCCGGAGGCCCAGAATTTGAAGTTACGCCACTGGTATAAGCTTGAATGACACTTATATGTCCGTAATAAATGAATTTTAATAGTCAGTAGTTAATTAAAATTTACATTTTTCATATAACGATACAAATTGAAATATTGGGTTTTAATTCACATATGACATTATAAAATATAACAGATAAGTGAATAACAATATAATTATTACTTCGCAGCAAGGGCTTATTTTGATATTCACTTATCTGTTATATTAATGTTTGCTGCTACCAAGGAATCACCGTTTTATACTTATACTATATTATAAAAAGTATAACACAGATGTGCTTTTTGTAGAAAAAGAAAACTAATGTACCCAATTTCTCACAAAAATTTATTTATTAGTTGATGTTTTCCCTGGAATTCAATATAGTCCGTTAAGAAACCCCGGGTTCCGCGAAATAAAAGAGTTTGTATCAAATAAATTTTTATAAATTTTTATTATAGGTAGAGCTTGACCGATTGCACTTTTTGCCGATTGTGAGATCTGCCGATTGTGGAGCCGATACCGATTGTCTACGAATTTTAAATTTTTTAATCCTTGCTTGTTTTTGTGTTTTCAGGTCTCATAGTCACACCGTCTCAATGCCAGGCAGAAATTCACTGATGACACAGACTACTAATCTACGACGCTACTTTACAAGTAGTGTCACCCCGTTATAACGTGTTATTGGAGAGGCGCAACGCGTTCGTCAGGCAGTATTTTGGTTGTTTGAAACGTGAAACTGAAATCAACAAAGATGGCGGCAAAGTATGGAGCCCAAGAGCGGACAACACGTGTTGGATTGAAATCAAAATCAAAGTGCGAGATTCATGATATTAATGCCGAATTCGGTTAGTGTTCTGAAATCCTGAACAATCGGCAATCGGCGCCGAATGGGTAGCCGATTACCGATTGTTCCGATTGTCTTGACAATCGGTCCGATTGTGAATGTTGCCGATTAATCGGTCAAGCTCTAATTATAGGACCTACTATGGATCATGGGGCGAAATTAAAAATTGTGATACTGGACAAGATTTATAGACTCTAATTAGCAAAACTAGAAAACTTTCAAAAAGAAATAGTAAATATTTATAGTGTAAAATTTTGTGCCACTCATCCCTAAAAAGGAGCTCATTTATTCTTTTATTTTTAATAACGATTTTTACAATTTTATATTTCATAATACAATTAAGATCAATGTAAATAAAATCACGATTAGAAAAAAAATGTTTATTCTTATTGCTTTTACCTCATAAGTGGTTATCCCGACTATAGTTGCCTTGAACTATTGAATTTTACAAGGTAAATCCTAATAAAGTCGTCAAAATTTTCTTCAAACATTCGTAAAATGGTTTCTCGAAATTAATGTGTTTTAACTTATCGTGGTTTACCGCAGTCATTTAAAATGTAACCAAATTTCCCAGTATCGCGTAAACGTTGATGTATTTTGCTAAACATTCGCCTGATTAGATATCCGTGATTTGGAAAGCATCTCCATATAATTGTCATAATTCAGTAGCATTAGCATTCGCTTTGCTGTCATGAAATGAATGTCTGTCATTTCATAATTCGAAAACACTTTAACATTTAATTTTAATAATTATAAAACACAATAATACTAAATTGTTTTTTACTAATCTGTTCTAGAAAAAGAATTTTCTCCTTGAAAAATTTTAATTTCACGCAACCCAATTTTTGACGAGATACGAAAAGTTGTCAGAATAAATATTCATCTTAAAAATCTCAAATCATCATACTCTAGTGCGATAAACAAAACACCCAATTGTACTTCTTTTAGATTTTTTACAGTATTTGCACTCAAAAATCAATATTGCACTATAAAAATCATTTGTGCGAAATTTAAAATAAATTGTCTTATATATTATCGCCCAGGGAAGGGGGTAGGTGCACAGTAACTGGTAGTGAGCTCACAACTACTTTGCAACACTGCCTTCTGAATACATCGATAAGTACAAATTTAAATATTTATTGATTTGTAGCATAAACTCAATTTTAGCACTTAAAAATGTGTTTTTATTAATTTTTAAGTGAGGGGTGACGATTATTTTAAACATAAAACTGAGTAACATATAAATTCAAACTTTAAAGGTTTTAACTCAGCCTTAATTAAAATCAATATTATATTTGTGTAGGGATCAAGTTTCTTAAATGAGTACTGCCCAAAGGAAATAAGCTCAAATTTTAAATCTTTGCTAGTCAAAAAATTAATCGAGTCTCCAGAGCCACAAATGAAAGTTTTCCATTAAACCTAATTTGAGTATTTTGATGCAGGGAACATAACCACATTCTCATCACTGATAATTACTAATCATAGTTCAACAAGCCCTCATCGCATGAGCAAGAATTTAAAGCTTGTTTTTCAACAATATCCAATAACATGATAATAGATCATTCAAATGATAATGAAATATGAATCTATCATAAAAGGGTAATGACGGAATATTTCCTAATCTTGGTAATTATAAGACTTAGAAACAATTAAAGTTATAATTGATAAAACTCCAGCTAAAATTCTGCAAGGAATTCCCCACGTTTAAACTCAATTTAAATTTTGAAAAAATATAAATATGATAAGTTTATTCAACAGAAAATATTAAGATTTTATTGGCTAAATTATTAATCGATAATATTAAATCTTCACTTATTGTATAATCACATAGAATTTTCATCATGAAACAATATTTAAAAATCACAACAATCCTTTTTCAAAAAAAAAATCAAAAATTGATTAACATTATTCATAATTTTAAATAAAATTCTTTCACCTCTAAATTATTATAGGGACCAAATGTGTTAAATAAACGTTTCCTTTCCATAATAACTTCATTTGTTTCAAAATCATTCAACTGTTTAACGAACGTTGCAATAGGTTTGATATTTGGTCTAACAGCTTTTAAGCAATTGAAAGCATCATGAAAACTTAATTCATAAACTGTCATTAAATAAGCTAAGACAATCGTTGGTGCTCTGGAAACACCAGCAAGGCTAAATTTAAAATTAAACTATAAATAAAATTAAATTATAACTTCATACCAGTGAATAAGGACATTTCCATTTTTAATTCGACAGCTATGGATGAAGTCATTACTTTTACCAAAGTACTTGGATATACAAGCTGTTTCTTCATCTTTCACATTTATTTCCAAATATTCACACGAATTAATCTTAATTTTAAATTACTAAGTAACGTAAAAAATGAATTCCCAAATTAATACTTTTTGTAATTTTTGATTCACAGGCTCATGAACACTTAACACGTGAGTGATGCAATTTGCCATCATGTCGTTATCATTTTGAGCATTATCCAGTCTACCAAGATAAAGACCAGGTAAAATTTTACTCATTTCTTTGCCCATATTACAACTTATTTTCACAGATTCCACAAAAATTAATTTAACTTATTTGACAATGGAATCTGTTCATTAAAATATAAAAGTTAAACAAATATATGGAAATTGGTTTATGAAATTAATTTAAATTGATTACTAAAACAAGATAAAGCTTGATAAATTTGATAAAGATAAATTTTGAAAATAGTATTTATTATGTATGATTTTTCAATTTCTAAAATTTCTACTTTTTCTTAATATTAATATTTAATAAAATAAAAATTAATTAATTAATGATACTTAATTATAGAAATAATTATAAAATTTGTTAATGATAATTACAAAAAATTGTTTGGAAAACTCTATACAATTTGTGATCTTAGGTTTTCCCAGTACGTACGATACAAAAAGATAGAGCATCAAACAAGAATATTCAACAGATCCAGTACGAGCATAACAAATACGTTACCACAAGACACTCGCCAAAGTGATATTGGCAATGTGTACAATAAGGTTGAATGTTAGCAAAAGGTTAGTCTTACACGCGACAAATCACCTATTCCGTAACTACCATTTTGAACTTTGTGAATAAATATTTTCTATTTCCTATAGTTTTAAAAGACTAGACAAATTCTCAGTTTAACAATGGATAGACAGAATTCTAAAATGATAATTTTGTCCATGTGATTTTACAATAATTAGACTCAAAACACTCGTGTATACTAATATTCGCAACATATTTAAAAGCGAGAGAAAAATTGGGAGAGTAGACAGATGTATGCACTACATCACAAAGGAATGTTAAGTGGTTAGAGTTAGGTTTTAAAAGTATATTTCTTAATAATTTTCACGTACCGTCCCTGTTATTGTAAATACCTATTTATTGTTTTGCAAATTAATACTCTTTTATATAATAAACTAAATAATAAAATAAGTAAATAAAAACAGGCAATTAAAAACAAATGGTTTTATTTACATAGCAATTTTTATTGATAATAACATAACATTTTTATCATCGGCAGCATCATCAGGAAAATGTAGATGGAACAAAAAGTTATCATCAAGATCATAATGTTTTTCATTTGGTAATTCTTCAGCATGATCAACCACAACCGTATCATCTTCTCTATAATGACTATACACAAAACTTTTCTTCTAATATTTATTTGACAATCTATTTTGTTTCTATTCTTTTGCAAATCCAAATATTGCTTCTAGTACATTCGCAGTTTGAATAGATATATTACTGTTTGACCAATATAACTAGGTCTATCCAAACACACTAAATCCTTACTTAATAGTACTGATATTAAATCATCATCTACTTTTATGCTTTTTAAAAATGTTGCTTTGCTGCGACATGTTAGAAGTTTTTTGACTGTGTTAAAAAATCTTAAATTAATTCGCTTTTTGAAAACTGTTATTTAATCGCTGTTATTTAAACTGTTGATTAAATTTAATCGCTCTAATAACTTTTTAACCTTTACTCCTATATTAATAATTAGTTGGAGAAGCCTCCAATGAAGAACGTAAATAACAGCTTCTACAGCTTTTTTTTCTCAAGAAAATCATGAATTTCATAAAATTACATCATAAATAAAAATAAATAATAAAGTTAATTTCAGTAAAATAAAAACCATTTTAATCATTGTAAATAAATTCATACTTGAAAACAATACTTTTAAGTTTACTAATCATTTAATATTGTTGGGGCTATTAATCTAAAATTATTTCAAAGGTTACAAAACAAGTAACAAAAGTCACAATTAAAATTTAACGGTGTGAAATTGCAAAAAATGAACCAAATAATTAAATTTGAGAAACCAGTTAGACATAAATTAGACAATGATGAAGATTATAGCAATAATAAATTTATCAGAATAATTATAGAAAGGGTCGGAAAGCAATGGAATGTATAAAAAATAGGAAATCGTTAATTAATTAATTAATTAATTAAGGAATACCTGAGCTAGGTAAACAAAAGGAAAAGAAAAGAAAAGAGAACTCAAAAACCCTTATGATTTATGGAAGAGTTGAAAAAAGATGATCATCAGGAGTAATTAATTATATTGTTTTACGTTGAAATCATAAAAGAAAGCCGCAAAGGAAGGATTGACAAATCAGAGGCGACTTGAATTGAAGATCATTAATCAAATGTATTGCTGGGATATTAAATATTCGTCGATGGATAAATCTTTCGATCCGACTCCTCGTGTTCAACAATAAATAAGACAAAGGGCCGAATTCAGTGCCTTATTTGTCAGCAAACAATTGATGTATCAAAAGAGTTCAATCTTAGTCGCCACTATAACACACTGCATGGCAACAAATTCCATTAAAAATAAGGAGAAGAAAAAATTATTCGGTACAAATCATCATTTGAAAAACAAACAAGTTTGTTCTCCAAGTGCAATAAAGTCAGTGAAGATTCTGTCAAAACAAACTATGTTCTCTGTGAAATGATAGCAAAGGCATCCAAACCTTTTACAGAAGGACTTTTTGTCAAAGAATGCATGGCACAAGCCTGCGAAATACTGTGCCCTGAAAAGAAGAAAGTGTTTGAGGGAATAAGTCTATCTGCTAATACAGTTTCTGCTCGAATTTCTGAGTTAGCAGATGACACAAAAAACAACTTTTCATTATCGCTAAAACTTTTGAAGCATATTCCATTGCTATTAATGAGAGCACAGACACAACTGACACAGCCCAATGTGAGGTCTTCATTAGAAATGTTGACAAACATTTAATGATTACTGAGGAATTGCTAGAATTAATATCTTTGAAGGACACAACCACAGGAAAAGATATTTTTCAAAAGCTTGAAGAGTGTATTGCTAAAGCTGAGTTACCTTGGTCAATTTTCTTCTTTCCTTCTTACCAATGAAAGCCAGCATAGTGAACTTTTATATCACACTGAGGTAAGATGGCTCAGTCGCGGAAAGGTTTTAAGAAGGTTTTTTGATAATTTGGATGGAGATCGACTCATTCATGAAAATGAAAAACAAAGAAGTACCAGAACTCACAGACTCAAATTTCATTGGCAACCTTGCTTTTCTAACTGATATTACAGATCACTTGAATGATCTGAATACAAAACTGCAAGGAAAAGATTTGATCATAACTCAAATATATGATTACATCAAATCATTCAAAATCAAGCTGAACTTGTGGAACAAACAAATTTCCAATGGTAACTACATTCATTTTCAAATCATCAAGTCACTGAAAAAGATTGAACCCAATTGCTTGATATTCTATTCAGGTATTCTTAACAAACTCCTTCAACAGTTTGAGATACGATTTAAAGACTTTAAAATGCTTGAACCATAGTTCCAAGTTTTTTCAACACCATTTGCTGTTGATGTTGAATCCGTGACAGAGGAAATTCAGATGGAGTTAGTGGAGCTTCAGTGTGATTCTATTTTAAAACAAAAGTACTCTGAATTCTTGAGTTTTATTCATATCTCCAACAAGAAAGATTTCCAAGGTTGCATTCTCAGACAGTAAAGATTATTGCAATGTTTGGAAGCAATTATCTTTGTGAACAATTTTTTTCATTGATGAAATTCAACAAATCTTCAACAAGAACAAAGTTAAGTGACGAACATTTACAAGCAACACTAAGACTGACCACATTTCAAAAGCTTGTTATTAATATTGATGGTCTTGTGGTGGCTAAACGTTGCCAACTAGGTAGCAAGAAATAAAAATAATATATTTAACACGTTGTTTGTCTTTATTTAAATAATTTTGTGTTACATTTTTATGTTCATAATAATATTGTTTTCCTATTTCTAATAAATTGCAATTATGATAAATTCACGAGTATTTATTTTCAAAAAAAATTATGTTGTGGCCCGCAGGCCAGTTTGAGTGAGAGACCCTTGCTTTAGTATAACCCGAATAGTATTATATTACTATATAAGACGAGTAAAAATTAGAAACCACTGGCATTTTGCCCCAGGTAGGGACGAAGAAATCGAGAATAGAATAAATAAATTTTATAAATAAAATTTATTGAAGTATGGCAACAGAAAAGTTAAGAAAAATTCGTAGAGTAGTTAGAGTCAAATCAGAATAAGATTATTAAAGGTGATTAATATGACAAGGTGCACTGAACCAAACAATCCCAGCGGGACTCATCGAGTGGTTATAACGCATACTTTTTTTTGCTGTAATGATTTGGGTATAATGTGTAAAATTAGCAGTAATTACAAATATTCGTTGGGAGTATTGTTTTTTTAAATTTTATAGAGCACGTGGAGTCAGAACTACCGACTATTATAATCTCACTTTTTAAAACCCAACAATAGTAAATAACTAGAATAAGTCCTAATTGATTTAACAAGATTTAACAAATAACAAATTCATTTCAAAGGTGAATTACAAATAATAAAAACAATTAAACAAACAAAATTCATACTGGATTTAAATTTTAAATGTTCGAGTGTACTTTCAAATATACTAAATTTCTAGTCTGCTTATCCAGCAATTACTTTTGTATCGTGATTTTCACGAGTTTATTTTGATGCGGTAAAACAAAATATTCACATATTTTATTAAACTTACGTTTTCTATTAATTTCATGACTCTTTTTATATATTTAATAATTATATTAAATTTAATATTTAATATTTTATTTTCAACTTAGATTTTGGTATTTTTCACTAAATTTTGTGATTTCTTAGTTTAGTTTGTTTTTCGTGTTTTTGTAATTATTATTTTACACAATTCAACCTTTGTGGACTATGGGTCGGATAATCTTCCCATAATCTTGGTACTGATTCACTCCAGTTTCCAGTTTCCAAGAGCATAATTTATAGGTCAATAACTAAATTTAGTTTCGTGCTCATTGTTGATTAGAACGTCTCGAGTATCTTGGCAGGACCATTCATATTAATCCAATCTTGCGCATTCAGATTTCAAATTCCTCCGGTCTCGGAATAGGATGTCAATATTCATCGAGAAACTATGAATATGTCCACAATATGGTATAGGGCTACTAAATGTGCTCGCATTCCTATACATAGATAAGAGGTTAAATTAAATAAACCTTGAAAGCTGTCGGTCACAAAAGCTTAGTATTTAATGGCATACTTGTCAAACGTATATAAAAAAAATTAAATTTTAAGTGTCGTATGTCATATTTTTAACCTACAAAAGTAAACGAGGTAATTCTAAATGTCTATAAATAATTTTGAACAAGCTCTGTAAATATTACGGATAACATTTTATTACATGCAGCTGAAATTAAAAATATCAAAAATAATAATTTTTCAAGAGAATTTCGATTAAATAACAAAAAATAGCAAAGAAAAAAATTACTCTATTTTTTTCATAGTCCTACAAAATGACTTTAACCTAAGTGTCACAATTCTGGTTAAAATTACATTCTTAATAAAATAATTAAACATTAAGAATCTGAACTTTTCAGTCAGTTGAAGTTAATTATGCTGTTTTGTTTGACTTCTATTCCGGTTTTATTGTTTCATCTAAACAAGGAATAATTAAATATTTTGAAATTAAATCATTCAAAGTTTACCGAAATTTTTTCAATTTCCTTTATTTTCATTTACTTTCACAGACCATAATCAATATTTTGTTTTAATATTTAACAGAAATTTTCCGCGAAGACTTTCTCAAAATGTTGTTTTAATTAATAAAGTTATAAATATTTTACTTGACGAAAATTCTTGTTATAATATTTAAACAAAATATTGATTAGCAGTCTGAAAAAGAGAAATGGAGACAAAGACATTTGAGAATAAAAATAGATCAATGGTGGAAATGATATAATTTTTTTTTATAATAACGTGTTGTAAGCAGGGATGGAAATCGGTTAATCGTTATTTCTCTAAATATTTAACTATCCGTAACCGAAACCGAAACCGAACAAATATTCATAAAAAAACCTGTTACTTTTAACCGAAATTCTAAAATTACGTAATTTTCCAATTTACGATGAGTTCTAATCAATTTATTTTTCTTCCTTTCATCATACGAATTAGTATTTCCTAAAGCTTATGTCATACCCTTTATAATTATAATTATCCCAATAAACAATTTCAATAAAAAATTTTCTAGTAAAAAGTCAAGATATTAGAATTTTGTGGCTATTTATAAAAAAATACAACTGCAAAATTTTGATTTCGAAAAGAGAAAAAAACACAAATTATAAAAATATATATGTATAAGTATAACAAGATTAGTATATTATAAGGTTGGGTAATTGCACAGTGCAAATTTAGAACGTCATATAAGAAATAAACATCAATATGAGTACTCCAAATTTCGAAACCGAAAGCCTCAAACAACACTATGCAAAATAAAAATAAAATGCCAAACATCATCTCCTAATTGTTCAGTTAACTCAGATGTTATCCCATTTCCTGGCTGATCCCATAGTGTATTCTGTATTTTTATGCTATGTTTAATCCTCAATAAGAGCGACCTCTATAAAATGGATCTTTATAATAGCGACCCATTATAAAGGTCTCTCTTACACTAACACACTTTTATTTATTTATTTATTGTATTGTATTTTATTTTAGCCTAAACCAAATGGAGAGCAGCTAAACAAATTCAATTGGAAAATATTTTATATATCATATCAACAAAGACGTTTCTATGTGCATACTTTATAAATATGACATGAAAGGGAAACACAGTGCAAATTTAGAACGTCACGTAAAAAGTAAGCATCAAGATGAGCCTCCAAATTTTACAAATGAAAGCCTCAAACATCACTATGGAAAACAAAAATAAAATGCGAAACATCATCTTCTAATTGTTCAATTAACTCAGATGTTACCTCATTTCCTTCAAATTCAAAAATAAAGTACATTGATGAATATTTAGATTAATTTAAAATTAAAATTAAGATATTCCAAAAGAAGACATGATTACTGCTTGTGTCGAAAGGTAACAATAAATGGTAAACCATTTTCTGCCCTCGATGATTCTGGTTTCCGAAAACTTGTAGATTCAATTTTTGAAAAATTGAACCTATTATTTAACACAAAAAATATTCTTACTTATATTGAACAAAAAGCATGTTCTGTTACAGAAACAATTAAGATGGAGATCCAAAATAAATTATGATCTCTAAAATTTGACACTACAAATTAAGCTAAGACCGATCAATTTTAGGAGTCAATGTGAAGTATATTGAAGAATTAAAAATAATTATCCGAAAAATTGGTATGTATGAATTAACATCAAAGCACACAGCGGAATTTTCTCAGTGGCTACAGATAACGACATAAACATTATCAAAGCTGTAGAATTAATGAGCCATAATGATAAAGAGGATGAACAGGATTTGGAATGTAGTTTATTAAATGAAAATAATTTTTGCCATAACGAAAATGATGAAGAGCAACAACTAATAACTACATTGCAAAAATACAGCGCAGAATTTTGTATCAATAGGAAAGTCTAATATCACTGTTGTAAGATGTTCTGCCCACACATTACAACTTGCAGTAGGAGATGTTTTAAAAAATGAATTTACTTGCATTGCTAAGCGAGAGGAGTATGCAAAACACTTCGAAGTGTATGCTATTGACAAAAAAGTTGACTCACCGATGTCAATAAACTGTACACGGATATGAAAATAAGGCAATGTGATTTAATGAAAAATGATGCTTTTTTGTCCACGTAATATTTGGATCCTCAATATCAGTGCGTTCTTTCGAATGAATAAGCACATTTGGAAAAAACCTGGAGGTGTTTACAACAAATACAAATACAAGAACTAGCAATTAATAGATCTAATTTGGATTACATTTTTTAGTGGTTAACCGTTATTTCACAAACCGGTTTGACCGAAAACTGATATTATTCTAAGGAATGTAAACCCGGTTAAATTTTAACCGAAATTAATTTCGGTTTACATATCGGATGTTAATGAATTATTTAGGTATGAAAAATTACACATGAAAAATTCTATTAAATATTATTTGTTTTATTAATGCTTTTATTGTTGAATAGAATAAATATTTTAAACAATTTTAGAAACAAATATTATAATAATAATAAAATATGTTTGTAAATACTTTTATAAGTTGGAAATATAATGATAGGACTTTTTGTTTTGAATACATTCGCAGTTTGGCCATTCATATGATTCACTTCGTCATCATTTTCCAAAAAATCTTCACTTTTTTCTTCTATAATTAATATGAATTATCAATTAAAATCAGACATTGTAGTATAATAAGTACATTTTGATACCAGGATAAAGGACCAAAAAAATAAGGGTTTTTGTGGAATGTATTTCAGGATATCACTACTTACAGTTCCCAAAAAACATCGAAAACTTAGCTGAAAAGTAGGTTAAAACTGCTTATGCAGAACGCTGCGCAATATTTTGGAAGTTGGCTTGGATCAAAATATTAAAACAAAAATAAGGACAGATCCAAGCTCAAATTTTTCAAATATACGGACATTGGTAAACATCCAATAACTCAAATGACACAATGATAAATCAAAGAAATAGCATACAAATCCTATATACTATATAGGATAAAAAATATGAAGATATTTGAAGACGAATAAATAATAATGGAAACACTTAACGTTTTTATTTCATTAAATGAAAAACTACATATTTAACTCTATTGAGCAGTTTTTTTTCAACGCCATAATATTTTTATAGTCACATAGACAGCTAAAGTATTCAATGACATTAAAAGTTTTTTTGACTATGAATCCAGTAATGATATCGATGTTTTATTGATATCATTACTGATATATAGTCAAACAAACTTTTAATGTCATTTGAAAATGAAAAGAAATCAGAGGTGAAACCCAAAAGAAGTTCTAATAAGTAAAATTATGAAAATATCGGTAATATAAGCCTGGTGGCATACAAACCCGGGTGTATAACCTGAACGAACTAGGCGAGTGAGAACTCTACCTCGACATGGGAGGAATTTTAACTGTTAAACAAGGTTTTAAATTTAACTAATATGTAATTTATTATACAACTAGAAAAGTCAATTAACTTAAAGGCGAATACGATAGCATTAATTTGTATAACATTAATGTGATTGTGGTTTAATAAAGAAATAGTAGAACAGTGAAACATTTATTATTAACCATTGTACAGTAACTCACCACTATTAGTTAATAAGAATTATTTTTTCCTCACTTTGAATTTACATATATAGCAACTGGTAAGTATGCGTGTAATTTTTTATCCTATATACTATATAGGATAAACTTTTATATAGTATCTATATTTCCAAAATAGGGTTTCATTTCTAATAATTATGCCTAAAAAGCTTCTTTAACATTATTTTTGATTAAAACTCGAGATAAAACTTTATAAATTATCTAAATTTTAAATATAAACTTAGACATTTGTTTATTTTTTTCTTCTATACTGCACTGCAGTGGTTCCAAACTGTTTTTGTTGTACCACCAAGCCAAAAGTTAATTTGTGTGAGTACCCCTAAAAAAATTAATAGAATCGTTTTTGTAAAAAAAATAATCTCTTTAGTTAATTAGAGGTTTGTCATACATATTCCATATAATGCTAAAGGTGGATCTATATCTATAATATGAATATTTATTAAAATTATTATTGTTACATTAGTAGTTGTAGAAAGCCCTTTGAGAGCCGTTTAATCCTCTTCTCCCGAAGGTAGTCGTAATCATGGTTGAAATTATGAATGATATTAGTATTATTTGAACCCTTCACCCGATACTACTCGTTATTAGGGTGAAAACTGAAAATATTATTTTTATTATGAATAATATTTATCTCTTTGTATTTAAAAAAAATTGTAAAAGTTTTTTTTAATTTAAAAATGTACCTATTAAAATAGAAAACACCAAAAATACGAAACCAGTCATAGTTGGGTCAGGAAACATCTCTCAAAGGGCTTTCTACAACTACTCAAGAAACGTATCTTATTCATCTAATGGCTTCTTATTTCTTTAATGGTTTGTTATTCTCACTAGTGCTGATGAAATTAAATGAATAATTTAAGTATTATTCTGATTGAAATAATTAGTGCTTGAGATTATAGTTTAGGAAGACATTCGATTTCTTAAGGTAATTGACGAAATGTGACGAAAGGTGACGAAAGACATTCGATTTCTTGAGAAAATAGAGTAAATTGAGGAAGACATTCAATTTCTTGAGAAAATTGTGCTCGAGATGGTAGTTGTGGTCTCAATAGCAGCTAGTTCTACTTGTGCTTGAGATCGAAAATTGTACTCCAGATGGTAAGTGCTTGAGATAGGTTAATCAAGGAATTTTTCTTAACCTAAATTTTTTCCTTAACCAAATTTTTTTCAATCCTAAAATTTTTCAATCCATAAAAATTTAATAAATCAAGGAAATACATGAAATCAATTAATTAAGGATGGAAAATGAATGAACTGAGGAAATCGAAATAATTGTGTTTGAGATGAAATAAATTATTTAAGGATGGAAAATTAATAATACTGAAAAAAATTGAATATGAAATTAAATCAAATTTATTGTGAAATATGTAATAAATATATGCATCCATTTTCTATATATAGACATGTTAAAACTAAAAAACCATCTATGAAATTTACAACAATTAAGTTATAAATTACCTGATTTACCATGGTCTAAATATCCAGGTGAACATCATCTTCCAAAAATGCAATATCTTGGACCCGGGACTCGTTTGGATATTCGACTTGATGAAAATGATAATCCAAGACCTGAAGCTGCTTTAAAACATGACATTGAATACTGTCAAGAAGGAATAAGAGAAAGACAAAAAGCAGACATTGATTTAATCCAAGATTTGAATGAAATATCATCACCAACATTTGGAGAAAAATTTTCAAGAGCTATTGCAAAGGTGCAATGAAAGCTAAAATAATGTTGGGTGGAGAAATTGATGATATTTGGTCTACGGATTTAATAAAAACTGTGAATGCAAAGAATAATAAGAATTATAGGTATATTTTAACAATTATTGATTAATACACTAAAAATACTTGGACTATCCCTCTCAAATCTTTAGAACCAATTAAAGATGCTTTCTATAATTAATTTGAATCCAATCCAAATAGAATTCTTAATAAATTACATACTACTTGTAAAGAATTTAATAATAATATAGATTTTTTTAATAAAATAAAAACCTATCCAATCAAACATAATTTAATTACATTATTCAAAAAAAAACTTTTAAATTTAATGTATGAAAAATTCATGGAAAAAGGAAATAGTATTTGGATTGATGTTTTAGATGATTTTAATTACTAATTTCTGTATTCCAAGGTTTAATCAAATTAGTCTTATCATCGTTATTCAATCTGTGGAAATTCTAATTTCTTTGTTTTTTTCGAATTGAATAAAAAAGATCAAGATAATATTTACAATGATCAATTCAGAAATATTATAGATAAATCAGACTTTAATCATTACAAGAAACATTGGAATAATCGATATAATTTATTGCTTTGAATTCAGAGACTAAGGAAATACACTCTAAAATAATTTAAGTAATAAATGGATCAATATTCCCAAGTTATTGTCTCAGATCCAATATATAATAATAATTCAACTAATTATTTGAAAAAATTAGAAAAAGCAAATGAATTATGGAATGAAAATGTTGCTGATAAAAATAAAGCATTTCGTTTCTTGGTGAATGAAAGACAATTATTAGATTCCACAGAACATAACATAAATAAATTACAAAACTTTAAATTTAATCTAAATAGAAACGCTTTCAATATACTTAGAAGTCAACCATTATTAATTGAAACAATTATTATTGAAGGAGAAAAAGAAAGGAAATTAATAATTGGAGTTCATGAATTTATTATTAGTTATCAAGATGATAAATTTTGTATTTGGAACCCAATTTCTGGTATGAAATATTAAATAATTCCAAATCTTAAATTATGTATAGAAGGTAATGCATTTGGATTGAATAATATAGATAATGAATTTAAAAAAGAAAATCTAATTGTTTCACTTAAAGAAGTTGAAATATATTTATAATTAGTTTCTAGTACATCAGGATAAAATCTTAATTATTATAAAAGTTTAAAAAGAGTTCTTGAAGAAGGAGAATGAGAAGAAGAAGAACCTGAACCTGAAGAAAAACCTAAAAGATCTAAAAAACTTAAAGAACCTAAAAGATCTAAAGTTTAAAACCTACTAAAGAAGAAGAAGAAGAGGAAGAAGTTAAAAAACCTACTAAAAAATTAAACCAGAAGTTGAAGAACCTAAAAAATCTAAAAAACCTACTAAAAAAGGAACTGGAATAAATTACTTCCCTTAAAATCTAGTTGTATTATTTGAATTCTTAACTAAATTATTAGCTGCTAAAAAAGCAGGGCATAATAATATATGTAATTAAGCTAATTCAGTTATGAATAAACTTTTAACTTTAAAATTAATGACTCAAGATAAATATAATAAAATTATTAAGAAATATTATCAAAAAATTCATAAATAAATGACGTCATTTAATTTTGATAAAATTTGGACTTTTAATCATGATATTCGAAAGAAAGATATTCTTGAAGTCTTTCCATCAACTGCAAGTGCTCAAGAAGTTAATAATACAGGAAAAATATATTTTAATATTAATCATCAAATCCTAGAGATATTTGTAATGCAGAAATATATCATAAAGTAAAGATTACAGGATTTACTGATACAGATGATTTTTTAGTGGAACATAATTGGCACTTGAATATCTTTAATGATATTGCTATAAAAATAGGTCCTTCAGAAGTTGAGAGAATTGAAAGTCCAGGTCCAATTTCATCATTATTAAATTTTGTAATGACAGATTCAGATTTCAAAAATCAATTTCTTGAATGAATCAGGAGAATGAATCAGGAGTGAGAGGAGATATTGACATGAATGGACATAAGATCCTCAATGTCCAGAAATCTGAAGAAGCCATCAAATTAGAAAGTGAAATAAAGAAATTAAAAGATGAATTAGAAAAAATAAATAAATGCTATACATTAATTCAGAAGAATATGAATAATGTAATAAATAATTATTTGACTGATGTTAATAAACAAATAAAAAATGTTAGTGATAAATTAATATAACTAATGAAAAAATGGAGATATTTAATAATATGATTATAGAAAAAATTCAAATTCAAATCATAATTAGAGATGATTCCTTATCATCTTTATTAAAATATCAAGAAATCAAAAAAATATTAGGTAACAATTGTTTTATAATTGAAAATTCACAGGTTGTTTATAATGGAATAGAAACAGAAACTATTATTGATGGAGCAATGTATTTTATAATTGTTCATTGTGGTGGTTTAAGAATTAATAATGAATCTACTACAATTGGAGCAACAAAGAAAAAAACAATTTTTATAAATATCCCAGAGCCTTGTGAAGTGAATATATATATACTGGGAGGACGACGATGTATGATAAAAATAACAATTTTGAGATTAAAATGGAATATAGAAGAAAAAATGTTCTTATATATGATTATATTTTTGTAAAAGAAAAAGTAAGTTTTAAAAATATTTTTAATGTTCTAAAATTAATATTGGAAATCCATAAATATCCAGATGTTAAAAGTACAATGTACTATTTTAAAAAAATATCAAGAGAAAATAAAAAAATACGCAATAAACGGTTATTGTTAATATAGCAGTAAATCCATCTCAAATTCTTGAAAAAGTTGAAACTAATTTCCTAAATGAATCATTTAATGAGAGGAGATATTGACATGAATGGACATAAAATCCTCAATGTTCAGAAATCAGAAGAAGTCATCAAATTAGAAAGTGAAAAAGAAATTAATAGATGAATTAGAAAAAACAAATAAATGCTATACAATCCAGAAAAATATGAATGATGTAGTAAATAATTATTTGAATGATGTTAATAAACAAATAAAATCAACAACTGAGAAAATAAATACAATTTTAGATAAATATAATATTTCAAATAATTTTTTTCTAGGAACGATTAATGTAATAAAATCAAATTTAGATCTTGATAGTAAACAATACATAATGCAAAGTATTCGAGATAAAACCTTTTCATCTTTTTTAAAATATAGGAAATCAAACAAATATTAGGTAAGCATTCTTTTATAATTTAAAATAATGAGATTATTTTTACTGGAGAATATTTGATTCCTTATAGAGGAAAATATTTTACTGTGATTGTTCATAATAGTGAATTAAATATTAGTGGTTTAGAAATGATGACTTTATTCCGGAGAATAAACCAAGTTTTTATAAATATTCCCTAGAAATTCCGTTCGAGTATTACGAAACAAGATGAAAAATGTGGTAGAACATGTTTTAAACAATGGATTGAAAATACAAACCAACAAGATATTAAAATAAAATGTGTAAATGAATCAGGAATTATTTATGATTATGTTATTGTAAGAAAAAATATAAGTGTTGAAAATTTAAGGAGGGTTTTAATATTATTTTTGGAAAAATATTTAGTGATATATTTAGTAATTTTAGTGATATTAATAGAATAATTGCTGAAGTTGAAAAAAATGTAATAAAATGAACAAATCAAATCAGAAAATAAATAATTAACAAAAACCTTATGTATAAAATAAATGATGAAATTTATCAAATAATTTAAAAAAAATCTAATAAAAATGAATGATGAAATTTCTGAAGAAGAAATTTATCCAGTTTTTGTTGAGAAGAAATATCCAATACTTGAAGATATTAAATATAATAATAATAGACCTATTGAATCGAATGAAAATAATCAAATAAAAGAACCAATAATTGAATCTAAAAAAATAATAATAAATAATCGAATAAATGAATTTTTACTTGAAAAGAAAAAATTGGATGAAAGATTATTACATTATCAAAAAATCAAAGATCGATAACATGTATTTCAATGACTGGAATTCTAGCAGTTTCAACTGCATTATTATCTGGTCTTGTATCATTTGGAATAGTTGGAGGTATTTCAATAACTATAGGGTGTGTTTTAGGTGGATCTAATACTCTGTATTTATTTTTATCTGAAACTGTTTCAATAGAATTCACAGCACGAAAGAAAAAAATTTATATTGAAGTATGTCAAGAACTATCGATCGGAATAAATAAACTGTTTATATCAACAAAAAGCATTAGAAGATGGGATTTTAACAACAAATGAAATAGAAGAATCAAATCAAATAATTCAAGAGATAAATTATAATATTGATAAAATAAAAGCATGTAATAATAATATTATAAATGAAAAACAAAAAATAAAAAAAAGAATTAATTAAAGAATTAAAAGATGAATATATATCTAGAATTAAAAATATCTCAAAAACTTAAATAGTTGAATTTTATGGAATTTGACAACATCTAAAAAATTTGACTAAATATGACGACATCTGAGAAATTTGAGAAATTTGACGAAATATACCAAATCTGAATTTCTCAAATTTCTTCATTTAAAATTATTGTAAAAAAAGTCAAAAAGAGATTTTTATCAACGCATAAAAGAAGTTTCAGAAGTCGATTTAAATAACTTAAATAAAAACATTAAAGCTGATAAATATATGGATTTTTTAGTTGAAAAATCAGAAAATCCTAAATTATCACAAAAAGAAACCTCAAAATAATTGGGGTATCAGTATCCTCAATAACTAGAATGAGGAAAGAACTCAATCTCCCATCCCAATACCGATCAGAAATTAAGTAAAAGAAACTTAAACTTTTAATTAGTCAACCTAATTTTTTAATGGAACCTCATCAAGTTGAAGGAATTCATCAAGTTGAAGGAGTTCATCAAGTTGAGGAAGTTCATCAAATTGAGGGACTTCATTACTCAAAATTTTCTAGACAATTCAAATCATCTAAAACATTTGATGACCATAAATGCAATGGCGATACCTTTGAATCTGGTTATTACGAGCAAAATATAAATTATCCCATCGATGACCAAAATTATGACCAAAACTGGGAAATAACTAGTGTTGTTTCCGATACCAATAAAAATAAAAAGGAAAAGCTTAAACTTAGCATTACAGTTAGGAAAAAAGATATTAAAATAATTTTATTTTTTTTTATTTAAATAATTTTTTTTAGCTATTAAATCCAATATCATAATACACGCTGCATTATAATTTTGAGTTTGAAGTGATACCATTTTAAATATAAAAAAATGAAAGAAAAAAAACATTACTAAAAATTTATTTCTTAAAAAATAAAACCGAAAAAAATGCAGAGCCAAAGAGAAATTTTTTGTAAATGGTGTAACAGTTATTATAAAAACACTTATTACTTCGAGCATTTACTTACAAAAATCCATAAAAAATATAATTAAAGGTATTAAATATCCAACACCATCTCTTAATCCCTTGATTAATTTAGGAGAATTCACTTACACATACCCAGGAATCTTTCAAGAAGCAAGTTATAAAAACTCAACCGCGGTTAAATTTATCAGACAACCTAAGAGATTTAAAAAAATGGTTAAAATAAATATCAATGGGTTTAAAAGTATCTTATCTAATTATTTTAACTATTTCAAGAAAGCTCCAATTAAATTCTCGATTGGGGTTTGTGTATTATATATAAAACCAAAACCCAAACAATCAGATTTTGATAATTTAAGAGATGATAGGATAGATTATATAGATGAACCTGAAGAAGAACTAGTGAATGAGATTAAACAAGAGATTGAAAAGAATCACCAAACAAAAAAATTTTAAGAATAGATTATGATAAATTAAAATTAATCATGAAAAAGAAAAAAAAAGTTGAAGAATTAGCGAATAAAATACTACCAAATAAAAAATATTTAAGAAGAAAAAAATCATATTATCACAAAAGAATAGATTAGATAAGGAAATTAATTTTAATGATAATGATGCCTTTGATGGTATTACAAGATATTACACCTCCCCATTTTCTTATATTGTCGATGAAAATGAAATCAAGAAACAAATATTAAAACAAGTTACACATTTAAATGGGAGAGTGTTTAATGAAGAATTAGAAGGTAGTGGGTGGGCATTTAAAGAATTCACACAAATATCTCTGAATATATGCCAGTATAAATCACCAGTAGCTGAAACATTTATAAAACTACCTTTTAAATCTTCTGTTATATTAAATATTCAGAACAAAGACAATAAATGTTTCTGATATTGTATATTGGCATATCTACATCAATATGGTAGAACTCAACATCCATATAGGCCAGGGCAATATAAGAAATATTTTTGAGGAGTTAAATGTTGAAGGAATTGATTTCCCAATTAATTTAAATGGGATAAAAAAATTCTCTAAACAAAAACCCTCAAATTAAAATAAATGTCTTCGGGATCAACGATGAAAAAAACTAACTATTATTTATAAGGATCATTTAGATCCTAAAGGATGTAATTTACTATTATATAAATACCATTACATTCTTTGTAAAAATGTAGCTGTATTTTTAGGGAACAACAATACATGTCATAAGATTCATCCATGTCTCAACTGTTTTGCATCGTTTAAAGTTGAGAATGCGTTAAAGACTAATCAGAGATTATGCGTACATCATGAGGAAGCAATCGCTACATTCCATTATGATGAATATAAAGAATTTACAAACTGGAATCATAAGAACAAGGTTCCATTTGTATGTAGCGCAGACTTTGAATCATGGAACAAATATTGTAATAATGAGATTGAACAAAAAGGATTTTGCTATGGTATATATATATATATAAAAAGCAATTATCCTAATTTAATGAAATCTCATTATATTGAATATTTTGGAGAGGATGCTCCAGTCCATTTTTCAAAGACAATCAATAAATTATCTGAGAAATTCCGTCTCTTACATAAAACTGAATTTCCGATAGATTTAAATAAAGAACAGAAAGAAGAATTCATCTTGTTGTTATTACTGTGAAAAGAAATTCACAGAACAAGATTATATGGTGATGGACCATAATCATGTTTTAGAGATGAATAATTTTAGAGGAGCTGTACATAATTCGTGCAACTTAAAGGCGAAGAAAATAAATTTCCTACCAATTTATTTTCATAATGGTAGTGGATATGATAATCATCTCATATTCCTCCATTAAGCTCTTAAACTCACAAAAATAATCACTACTACTGATGAAACATATATTTCTTTCATTATAGAAACTATGAGATTCTTAGATTCATATACATTGATGCCATAATGTTTAGATTACCTCGCATTTCTTTTCAAACCTGAAGAGTGTGAGGTTTACAATAAATATTTCAAAATCCCGGCGAGAAAGGGAATTTATCCCTATGAATATATTAAATGGCAAGATTTTTCTGAAGTGATGGAAATCATGAATGAAACTGAATTGTCAGAGATTGGAGAATTTTATAATCGTTTAAAACAATCAGAACTACCTTTAAATGATTATGAATATGCGAAAGAATCCTGGAATTTGTTGAGGTGTAAAACTATTATGAATTATACTCTAAATTATTTGAAAATGGATGTTTGGTTATTAGCAGACGCTATTGAGAATTCAGGGATACTTTCTTGAAAGATTATGGTTTTGATCCTTGCTATCATTACTCAGTTTCAGGATTGACTTTTGCAGCAGGATTAAAATTCACAGGAGTGAAATTGAAATATTTTAAAAAAATCACTTATTACATGTTTTTATTTTTTGAAGGTGTCAGAGGTGGAGTTTCGGGTGTTTTGGGGATAGATTAGTTGAAGTCTCTCCAGAACTAGGGAATTTCTTATATTATTATGATTGCAATTCCTTATACACAACTGCAATGATAGAGGAGTTGCCAACAGGAGAAATGAAATGGTGTAAAAATCTCAAATATGAAAAGACGAAAGAAAACTCTCCTGAAGGTTTTATATATGAAGTGGATTTAAAGTATCCTCAATCATTGCATGATAAGACTCAATACTTTCCGTCTTGCCCTGAAAAAATTTGGTTCCTGACGAATGGAAATCCAAATGGCAACAGGAAAATAATCCTTGTCGGTATAAAACAACACAAAACTAATCCAGACACAAGGAGATAAAATCAATTATATCGTAAAAGGAAGAATGTTGAATTGGTATCTAGAATTAGGAATGATTCTAGAGAAAGTCAATAGGAAATAAATTTATAGGAAATCCAAGTGGTTGAAACCATATATTGATTTCAATATTAAGAAACGATTAGAATCAAAAGCTATTGGTAATAAGTTCGGGATTTCTTATATAAATTAATGAACAACTCCTTCTATGGAAAGACTCTGGAGAATGTGAGAAACCGTCAGGAAATTGAAATAGTTTCCAGTGAAGAAAGATTTAAAACGATTGCTTCAAAAGTAGGGTTTCAGACATTTAAGATCTTCTCTAAAGATTGTGTGTATAAGTTTATATATGATATTTTGTATAAAACATATACAAATAACTATAGGATCCATTTCGGAGACACTGATTCTATAATCCTGCAATTAATGAATCACGAAAAAATCGAGAAGATCCAAGAATATATCCATGATACAAAACTTGGATATTTCAAGGATTAAATGGGTCCCAATAAAAAGATTATGGGATTCTGTGGCTTAAAGTCTAAAGTGTACTTCTTGGATATAAAAGATTAAAATTCCGAGAGACGCTTTGAACATTCAAGAGTGAAGGGATATTCAAAACCTCCAATTAAAAATCTAGGATATAAAGAAGCAAAAGAATGTTTGTTGGGGAAAAAACAGCAGATGTTGGAGGATGGACATTGAAGGATGACCATCATAAAATGTTCCTACAAGAATATTCAAGAGTAAGATTACATAATTATGATGATAAACGCTACATATTAAGTAATAGTATATCAACCCTCCCATATAATAATTATAGAATACAATATATAGAAAAAAAGGAAATATGATACAAATTATACAGATATAGATTTAAGTATAATTGATATAAATATTGAAATATAAATTCATTAGATAGTTTTTATTCATTAATATATATACATATATTCATTAATATATAAGTAAAAAAAAAGTTTTTTTAGATGGAAAAATTTTGGGTTAAGAAAATATTTTGGGTATGAAAATTTTTAGTGGTTGCTAGGCTCGAGCACAAGAAATCGAATTTATTCCTCAACAAACATCTCGAGCACTAGTTTCATCAATTCATTCATTTTCTATCCTTAATTAACTGATTTCATTTATTTCCTTGATTTATTCAATTTTTATGGATTGAAAAAAATTTGGTTAAGGAAAAAATTTAGGTTAAGAAAAATTCCTTGATTAACCTATCTCAAGCACTTACCATCTGGAGTACAAGTAGAACTAGCTACTATTCAGACCACAACTACCATCTGGAGTACAAGTAGAACTAGCTACTATTGAGACCACAACTACCGTCTCGAGCACAATTTTCTCAAGAAATTGAATGCCTTCGTCAACTATAATCTCAAGCACTAGTTATTTCAATCAGAATAATACTTAAATTATTCATTTAATTTCATTCATTTAATTTCATCATCACTTGTGAGAATAACAAACCATTAAAGAAATAAGAAGCCATTAGATGAATAAGATACGTTTCTTGAGTAGTTGTAGAAAGCCCTTTGAGAGATGTTTCCTGACCCAACTATGACTGGTTTCGTATTTTTGGTGTTTTCTATTTTAATAGGTACATTTTTAAATTAAAAAAAACTTTTACAATTTTTTTTAAATACAAAGAGATAAATATTATTCATAATAAAAAATAATATTTTCAGTTTTCACCCTAATAACGAGTAGTATCGAGTGAAGGGTTCAAATAATACTAATATCATTCATAATTTCAACCATGATTACAACTACCTTCGGGAGAAGAGGATTAAACGGCTCTCAAAGGGCTTTCTACAACTACTTACATTTATTTTATGTATAAAATATTTTCTTATAATAATATTCTTGGCGTACCCTTTAGCAACTGCAGTTGTACCCTTAAGGGCACTTATACCACCGGTCAAAATCGCTGTTGTAGTGTACAATTTATTGTCTAATGACTTATCAAATGTCAATTTTGATTATGAAACATTTAAATTTATTATAGGCTGGTTATTTAAGCTAGTTATAATTATTTAAGGTGTTATCTAATGTTCGTTTTGGTGCAATTTATCCAACAAGCTTTTCAACAAATATTTTTTTTAATTAAAATTAGAAAACCTTGATCTATTATAGGCGAATGTTCTTGAAGTCGTTTAGTGATAAAGTTCATGGGAGATGAAGTGAGGCCTATTAACATTCCTTCGTAACTCGAATCCACCATTCCTGCCGTTCGAAGATACTCAAATTTATACGAGGAATTATGGTTCGATGTATCACAAATATGCATCAAGTTTGTCGAATGAGGCATATTATTCAAACTATTTTCCAAAAAAGCTCTTCGGTCTTCGATTAAGTCGTTATGTAAATGGTTATTTTCAATTTCTAATGTATTATCTTCATTGGAATGTTCTAAATTAGGACAACAAATATCTCCAGTAGCTGTCAAGTTAGCCTTTATTGTTTCAGACGGAAGACTCGATTCCGTTTCTCCAGCATTGCTTTTATTAGAGATGGCATTGTTGTCTTCTGAAATGTAGTTTTGTCCATTTTTGGCATGGGTCCAATTTTCGGAGTCTCCTGTGCCTAAAATTACTCTATCGACAATAGGCTCAGTTATTTCATCGTGGTTTTGATTTTCCTCTACTTCATAGTTTGTGTTGCCGTGATTCAATGAATCAAAAAACGGTGAGTGAATCGAACCCGTATAAGTGTGAGAAAACTGTGAATTTCTTCTAGACTTTTCATATTCGATATTGTTTAATGAATTTGCATTTGAAACGTTCTGAGGATTTTTATTCCAGAGCTCACAAGGCTGATTCTCAAATGTTTTGCTTTCTGACATTGCTGATCGAGAATTATTAGCGTATTTCAGTTCGTTTTGAATTTCATTGGGATCATGCAACTTACTACTTGGCAGTTTGATTTCTTCATCGGAGGATGCAGTTGGTCTGTAAACCACGTTGCTATGTCTTGAAGATATGGTACTTTTGAGAGACTCTTGAGGTGAAATCATTTTATATACTTTTTCTATTACTTCAAGACCTTGTTGTTTTTCAGAATTGGAATTTCTATTATTTGTTAATCCCATTTCAATTTTATTTTCTGTAGAAACTTCAGAAAGATTTTCCGACAACCTATTACGCCTACTTGAAGCTCGCGAAGAGATTGCAGAATGATTTTCACCTTGTCTAGAAACGACTTTTTCGAATTCCATATTAGATCTTTTCGTGCGAGTCCTTGATTTTTCGCTTTCAGCCGTTTCACTTTCAGAATGTTTGTTGGAATTCGAAACCGATCCCACTGACTGTCGGCCAGGAACACTGATGGCTGGAGAGTTGTGAAAATTAGTTGTTTCATCAACAATCTATTGAATAAAAAAGTATCATATGTGCATGAAAAATTAATTATGCTACATCTCTATCATTCTCAATCTGATCCCCATAATCAACGTTTTCATTCATTTGTACATCTCCCGAGTCAGCGTTTAATTTCCGCGAAACTGTCAAATCATTGTTCAAAGTTTCCAAAGTAGATTTAACATCATCCGCTGAAATTCGATAGAAAACGCGTTAAATTCGTCATTTTAATTACATTAATAAAATACCCAACCAGTATTAACATTTGTACTTGCTGCACAGCCCATTTTTTAATTATTCTTTACTGCGGAAGATCTTTAACAGAAATCAATGATCATTTTAATAATATTTTATTTAATAATGCTATTAGCAACTAATGAGTACAATTAACATTATTATTATCATCATTATTGCTATTATTGTTATTATTATTATCATTATTATTATTATAAATTTTTCAAAAATATAATGAAACATTTACAATCTACTTACAAGCAACTCAAGCCTAGATCAACATAAAATAGAATTCTTTATCAATCCAGTTTCTTGTAGGTAACAAATAATTATTATAACTGGAACAACCAGTCTTAAACTGATTGAAAACAATACACTAAGGGGAATTAAATTAGACCTAAATAGATAGTATAATTAATCACTATACTGAATTAAAAAACTAACCAATAACAAATTTGTGTGTGTGTCATCACCAAAATAGATAATAGTGTTGGGCCAGCACACAAATAGCCTTGAGAATTGTTTAAATGCATCAGTAATACAGCATGAAAACCCAGCACCAAGATAACTTAAAATACAATATACAACACCAACTAAACACTTTAAAATCTGAGAGAATATAAATAAAAATAAAATCAAAAACATAAAAGTAAAATAAAATAAATACAAAATGCATCAAGAACCGCACGAAATTTACATAAAAAATAACATAATAACAAGAAAATTTGACCGTAAAATGACCATTTATATAAAAGTAAAAATTAATGAATTAAATAAATAAAAATAAAATATTTTTGGCTGAATAAATTTATTTAAAAATGTTAAAAATAAATTACCAATTTAAATTAAGAAATAAATAAAAATTTAATTTAGATAACACAAAATAATTTCAAAGTCGAATTTTGTTTAATCGCAATAAAACTAACACACAAGGTTAAGGCCAAATTATAGGTATAAATACTGATTTGTTTTCCCAAATTTTCAACTACTACTTTGTAGTATTAATTTCAACCAAATTTAAGATGCACATTTTTTATAAATCTTACTTTGTTGTGTGATTTTTTTTCAGATATTTTCAGATCATTAATCTACAGTTATCAATATTTTCAGGTTATTAATCTACAGTTATGTTTTGTAGCAATATTTTCAGGTTATTAATCTACAGTTATGTTTTGCAGCAATATTTTCAGATTGTTAATCTACAGTTATGTTATTTTGGTTTATGTACATCGATGCCCGATTTAAAATTTGTTTATATGAATGCCAAATATACAGTTTATGCGTCGAGACTTTTGCCTAATTCATGTGGTAATTTATTTTTTCTATTATTTTATTTTTGGTGGCCCACAGCCAAAGACACATCACAAGTTAATAAAATCATATACAGTATTCAGATTCGTGTAAGTGCGTGGAATACCGCCGATGATCTGTGCCCATGAAGACCCGGCGTGCGGAACGCAGGGATCGGAACGTCAATATTATCCGTACATAGGGGAAATTGGAGGGTAAATGAGTAGCCCTTTGGCTGCTCCTTCATCATCCGTTTCCTGTAAAATTGACATAAATTTTTAACAACAATCGGCTCAAAATCTCTAACACCGAGTAGTCCAGTGGGCACTCATTAACTATGAAATGAACATACATAGATCTTAAGGACAATGAGAGGGAACGGGTAGCGGGAAAAATTGCGAAATCGTTGCAACAGTTAAAATGAATAGCCATCGGAAAAAGATTAATCCGAACGACCAAAATCATGAAAAATAATGTTTTTAAATAAGAATTAAATAAATTAATTTGAGTTGAGGCGGAAAATATGGGCGGAACGCTGCTCAAATTTTCCGAATTAATTCAAATACTTAACAAAAATAGTAACGTAAAAATGGAACGTGTCAAAAAAGGGCGGAACGCTGCTCAAATTTTCCGAGTCAATGAAAATACTTTGTCGAAAACTGTAGAATAGGGATGAACCCTAAAATAAGGGCGGAACGCTGCTAAAATTTTCGAATTTACAAAAATACTTTATCGAAAACCGAAAAATACAGATGGATTACGGCTGATGTTGTATATCAATAAAAACTTTTTAACGCTGAGGAATAAGGACGGATCCCTACAAAATCTTAATAATAATAACGATAATGATAAGAGTAATGGTAATTATAATTATAATAATAATAATAATAATAATAATAATAATAATAATAATAATAATAATAATAATAATAATAATAATAATAATAATAATAATAATAATAATAATAATAATAATGATAATAATAATAATAATAATCATGGTATTTGTAGTAATGATGATAATAATTATGATTATAATAATAGTGCTAATAATCATAGTAGTAATAACAATAAATATAATGGTAGTTATAGTAATAAAATTAATAATAAAGGTAATAGTAGTAACAATTAAGAAAGGTAATATATATAATAGTAACAATGATGATGCTAGTAATAATAATAATGAACATTGTAGTTATAATAGGGATAATAGTAAGAGAGCTAGTGTGTGAATATTTAACATAACAAAGGGTGTACAGGCCAAAGAATAATCATCAACACGGACGACGATAAGAAGGACTATGGGAATGGACATAACAATGAATGATATGAGAGTATAGGTTAACCTTTGAAAGAGATAGGAAAATAATGGGACCTAAAAATTGAAATCGAGCACAGGCCTTCTATCGGCAGCTCGTTGGACCCATGGATCGTTCGGTCAATTATAGCTTTAGCAATAGCGCTCACTTTTTGCGGACGATCTACCCACTCGAACACAGTTCCAACGTTGCTTAGCAACGGGAGCCGAGTGGTAAGCGAAGAATATTTGTATGGGGTTGTCTGGATAACAACCATGTAGTTTAAACATCAACTCCCAGAAACCCACCAATATGTTAGCGTATCCTTTAAATTAATTAAACATTAATTGACTAATAGAAAACCCTAACAGTGTGAAAAACTCGAGTTTTCAACAAAATTATTAAATTAGGATGATCGAAATTGGATGATCAAGGAAAACCGGGGAACAAAGGAAGCCGACGACAATTAAATTGAATAAACTTAACCAAAGTAAAAGGGTTAGAGCAAAACGCGCGAGTCCTGAATTATTTTATACAAATTGGGTTACTAGCTGGGGAAATGCTTAAAATAAAATAACAAATCACTTTCTTTCTATATCCATGATTATCTATTTATACGATTTCCATTTCATTGTTATTTATTAATGTGCTTTTCAAAGTTTTTAGCAGGTATCCGCTCTTATCTCTCAAATCTAATGAAGAATTTTAATTATTTCAAAAAATTTGCATATTGTTTCACCTTTATCTTATGAATTTTTAAAATTTTATTTATTAATCGTTTCAACAGCTAAATTTCATTCCAACCAACCGCTTACTCTTTAAACATTATATTTAAAACATTAAACATTATATTCAAAAATCAACTTCTAGAGAATTCAGCTTCAAGGTTGCCCAGCGCAACATCCAATATAATTTAGAGTAATGTTGGGTTATTATTATTGAAAGTCGATTCCCTCTGACTCCTCGTGTCCTTTTCGAATCAAATTAGCAAACCCAACAAAGAATAATTTTATTTGCACTTTACCACAGTTACAACTCAATCCAATTTATTTTAATGTTTTGTAATTACAATTTATGATATATTTGCACCCTTCAACCACCGAATAAATTTGATTATCCTAAAGTAAGTTTACCAAATGAATAATCACCTTTATGTTTGACTTTACATGGGTTTAGACTCTTTTACTGACCTGACTAGACTACTCGTTTGCGTCAACCACTGGCTATTTCGTATTTTTCTCTTTTCCCTTTATACTCCTGCTCAGACTGTTTTCAGACAATTGTCAACAACATTTGCTACATTATTAAATTATTAAAAATAATTACTTCCCACAGACCACCTTAGCCGACATTTGTCAACAACGTTTGCTACATTACTAAATTACGAAATAATTACCTCTCCGTAGGTCAGTGGCGCCCATTTAATATTGTTTAGGCCAATTTACCCTTTTATATTATTCCGTCTACACGTCGGGTTTTCCTCATCTCTCGGGTTTCCCATTGCCTCGGACTTCCCATTGACTCGGGCTTCCCATTAGTAATAAATTTTTTAAATTAATTTGTTTTTTGTCTTATATTATTTTCTAGGGACCCCTCACTAAATTTTTATTATTATTTCTGGACTCGTCTCTCAATTTGGAGTCCAACCATACCAATTTCCCCTGATCAATACTACTTTCGAATTTTTGTAAATTTTTTAATTAATGTTCCACTTTTATCATTTTGGTGTTTTATTGATTTTACTGTGCTTTTTTCGTAATACCCCAACAGTAATAGCGATCTTAACTACGTTTCCATGCACTCAAGCAGCTTCCGATAGTCGACTGCGCCACGTTCAGTGCACTGTAACCTGAAAGTCTCGCGTCAACCAAAGCAACTGAGCATTACTATTTGGCGATATACCAAATGCTATACCACAATTAAGTTTGAGATGATGGAAGTAATGGAGAAATTCCTAATAGGCTCTATATCCAAACCTTTTAAAGGTCTAAACGAGCTACGTTTTGGCTCCCCGCACCGTGGTTTTCGAATTTAGAGAACATATTATCATTTAAATGTACTAAGGAAACAAACAAAAAAAGAAAAGACATAAACAAAACCATGTAAAATTACTTTATAGAAAAATAAAATAAAACTACCACTACAAAATTTATCTGACAGTGATCGTTGGTCAAAACTGTGAAAAATATTAAAATATCAACTGAAAATAAGTTTTTCAGCTTGAAATTTAGATGTCTATTTATACTTGATTTGTGTAGGTGTGTTACTTCTATCTCGGACACTGTGTATATGCACATGTATTTCAGTGCTACATGCAATTATTTTACAGTTATTTTTATGTGGCTATTTTTAGTAAAAGTTTTTTACTTAATTTTTTAAATTAATATTTTTAATTATATTTCTTATAGAAATTCATATTTCAATTTTTTATTTATTCTTTTCCAACAATTATTGGTAAACCAAAATGGCGGATTTAATAATGGTCATTCTTTTGATAATACAAGCATACGTTATTTCAATTGTTGCATAATTATGGACTTTCGTTTGTTAATACAACCATAATTTAAGCTATTTTCTTTATTTTATTATTCTGTCATGATGGATTTTCAATTCATGATGATGTGTATGCACAATATTGTTTTATTAATTTAATTTTAAATAAATGTTTTGTATTTCTTTAAGCTTTTTATTTAACAAAATGTGTAATAATTATTCTTTAAACTGTCTTGAGTTTCTTTGTTTTATTTTGGTGCAGTTATCATGATATGTATTTTGATGCATCTAAAAGTTGATTAATTAAATATAAAACTTAAGTTCTAGCCAAACACTACCAGTTGGGGCCTAATTTTCTAAATGGGTTCTTCGTATTTTCGAATTTTTCAAAATAATCTTCTTTCAGCACGTTTTTTTGATTCAAAAAAATTTAATTCCCCAGTAAAAGTATTTTTGATTTCGTATGGCTGTATTTTATTTACTTCGCTATACCAAGTAAGTCATTTTCATTTTGTCTCTATTTACTAAATTCTATTATCAATTAACCAATTAATAATGACATTTTATTACTTGTTTAATTAATTTATTTCTCACTTATTGTCTCTATGTTTACCATGCTTCATTAATCAATATTCAATGATAAAATTTCTTTTGATGCACCATTTAATTTAAATATGTTTATGAAACTTCAACAATAATACATAATATTTTCCAGTGACTTATCAAAAAATGCAATAAAATAGTGCGTTAGACCCCATTATGATAAAGAATATTTAATATTAAAACAAAAATTGGTTTGCAAATTTGTAGCATTGCTACTTTTTAATGAACCTTTCAACAAGGTATCCATGGGAACAAATAAAATACATTTGAAAAAATTAACATTGTCATTAAAGAAGCAATAACTCAAAAAACATCGATTAAAATATTACAGGAAGACTTTATTCAAAATATGAATAACATTAAAAATCTCAAATCAAAGCCATGATACTAATAAATAGAATTTATTTCTCTTTATCGAAAATGCAACTAGACAGAGCGTAAATAAAATCCAGTACTTATCTATCTGGATACGGCGATAAAAATCTCAAACTGTATGATTTTGATTATCAAATATTTTATTGCACATAGACCAGTCTTTCTTGGCTTTGCATTCCCAATATTTCCCGTTGAATTTGTATGTTTTTGATTTGGCTTCAGGATCTGTGACTGGATCAAACCATAAAGGTTTATACTCGTACACGAATTCTTTTGCTGTAATAATAATAATAAATAATAAATACTAATAATAATAATAATAATAATAAATATAATAATTATAATAAAAATAATAAATATTAATAATAAAAAATTACTAATAATAATAATATTAATAATAATAAATATAATAATAATAAATAATAATAATTACTAATAATAATAAATATTAATAATAATTAATTAATAATAAGTCAAAAACATAATAGTTAGCTTCAAAACTGAAGTAACTGAGGAAGAAACTTATTAATTTTATTGTTGGGGTCGCCACAACTCGACAAATGTTATCAAGGAGTCACAGCACCAGAAAGGTTGGGAACGGCTGGATTAAGTAGTTAATTTTTAGCATATATGGCAAATTCGAAACAGACTATCTGATTGGTTCGGGAGTATATTAACCTTACCAGCAAAAATACTAACACACTCGAAATTAAAACTAGACAAAAAATAAAATCAGTAAAATCTTTAATTTTTTGGTCACTTTGACACGCTTTCGTTTTATTTATATTAGATCATAGAAAATTATTACATCTAATTATGAGCTATAAATCAAGCTACAAAATTTAAAAACATTTTTTAACAAATAAGCATAATAGCCAATTAGATATATCATATATAAGTGCTTGTTTTATATTTTCTACAGAAAAATATATTTAAATTAATTATTAAATTAATAAAACTTTATTGTTATAAACTAAAAAATAACTATATATAAAACCGTATTTATTAAAATTAATGAACAAATAGTAAAACAGCGTACTATTTGTTAAGTCTATTAAATATGTGTCGGGCATTCATATTATACAAAAAATAGTTATAAAAACAAAATTCTTTAACATCATATACTTCGTAATTTCTTGCATTCATAATTGAATTTAGATATTTTATTATTTATTAAACATTTTGCATAATTATTACATATTGAATGACAAAAATTGTTAATATAGATTAAAACCCTGAAAATTAATGCAAAATTAGTAAGTAGAAATAATAATTATTAGGTGAATGTCAAAATTTTCATCTAGACTAGTTTCATGATGCAAAATAACTTAAAAAAATTTCACGTAACACTTTGGGAACCGTTGTTTTATATAGTTGTCAGGTGCTTTAAACACTTAACATGTGGGTGAAACCATATTTTCAATTTCTTTCAGTCTATAGATATTGCTTAGTAGTATGGAAACAAATTGAAAATGAAAATAGATTAATTGTTTAAAAGATAAAGAATTAACTAATACACCTGTTTCAACTGAATAGCAACTCCTATAATTAAATGAAAAAATCAATAACGTTATATTATAGACTCTATATCTATGGACTTTATTTTTACATTTTGAAACTTTGTATGCATTATTTACTATGTATTATGGTTGAGTGTGTTAAAAAATGTTCTTCAAATTTCTTCCTTTCTATAATATGTTATTATTCATTCGAACAAATGACATATCCACACAGGTAAATATGTCTCTATACTAAATTTCCAAATGAATACCAACTCTATATATTACCATTTTCAACGTTTTTTAGATAATTTTTTTAAAAATATAGCGGCGAAAACTTTTGAAGAAAATTTCATAAGATTTTTCGTAAAATTCAATCAATTGAATATTTTCACAGTATTTCAGATACTTCAGAAATTTCCGTTGAAACACTAGTTTTTTGCGGAGATGAAGAAATAATAACTTAAAATTTACCTTGAAGTTAAAATAAATTTTTTACAGCATTTGTAATTTACCTGGACCAATGTAACAAGGAGTTGACAAAAAACAGAAAACGTAAGTTTTCCGTTAACTTAATTAAAAAAATAATATTTTTATAGAATTTCAGAAGTAGACAAAATATGAATCGTCAAAGCCATGGAAAATGTAGAAGATTTTTTATAAATTTGGGAAATTACAAAGCCCCAATAAAATCAATAATTTATAAATATCAAAAATTTGGATTTCTGTAAAAAAAGTGGCAGCCAGAGGCGGATCTGGCGGGGAGGGTGCGCACCCCTTCAGTTTTTGCTATATAAAAATCATTACAAAATTATGCATGCATGTAAGATGTGTCAGTGATGTTCTCAGACTTTTCCAACAAATGCTTGTGTGTCATCCCCTTATATGTTTATTTTATATTATTATTAGTTTGTATTATGGAATCTAGCAAGCCTCCTTGCAAAAAATTTAAGCAACACACCCTGCAATTTGGACCTAAACCACTGCCCAAGCCAGAATTTTTACTGGAATATTGAAACGTTTTGGTAATAAATGAATTCTCTTTTAATAAATATTACTTTTAAATTTATTTGACTTACAATTAATCGAAAAATAAATCCAATATTTGACATGAATTGGCAAAAATTCATAAACTTAAAGAAATTTAATTACAAATAAATGTTTATAAAAATTATTATTTAAGAGCTTGAATAATGATCTCATAACTTTATGAGATTACAATCAAAGCCTTAAAATTTACTTTATTAAAAAATTTATTTGTCAGCCATTTAAACAACTGCCTAATAACTGAAGTTAGATGTTCATTCTAAAATCTATTATAGAAACTGGAACATGTGTAATAAAAATATAAATATTCTTATTAATAAAATTGAAAAGTTATTTTTCCTAAAATTCTCAAAAATTATGAACAAAAAACTTCCCAAATCTGAAATTTACTTTTTATATACCAAAATTTAATTTTATTCAATAATTTCTTTCTAAAAGAGCTTACAAATACTGTACATGGATAAAAACTGGTTACAAATAGTAATTGATAATGTGGCCATAATTTAATTATTAGTAAGCGCCACTCAAAAATGTTTTATCAAATATTTCGACAGTTTCACAATCATCAAGTAAAATAGAAAAAAACTCTAGACACACAAAATTTCAAAGATATACACTTTATAATACAAGTTGATTCGAAAATAAACTTAATGAATCAGAAATCAAGCGCATTTCAGCCATTTTTAGATGGCTACTAAGTAAGATTCTTTTAAAAGTAGTTTTAAATGCCTGTATCTAGATTTCATAAAGATTTGAAATAATTATTCGAGCTCTTAAATATAACGTTAATTATACTATTTTATTTATATTTAATTATTATTTTGTCAGGATTTTCATGAAATTATGATTTTTTGGATATATTTCGATATAAAGTGAGTTAGATCCATTTTAAATTATAAATTATTATGTAACAACCCAATAGCCAAATATTTCTATCTTTGCCTAAAAATCTTCCTAAACAAATCTAATAACTTAACTTTTGCTGCGCCTTGCGACAAATATTCAAAAATAATATATTTATAAATTATGAATTTAATAAAATTTTTTGGTAATCCAAAAAATCTTTCAAAATGGAAGTATTATTAATCATTTTTCATAGACTTTATTCATTTGATTTAGTAACCTTCTGAAATTCTATTACAATATGATATTTTTTAAACTTTATCAAAGTTTTTCCGATTTTTTTCTTTTATCAGGCAGATTGTAAGTGCCTCTATTATTTGAAATATTATGGGAATATACTGAAAATTTTTTATTATAGTAGTATATCTCATTGGATCGAAAGTTTGCTTGCATTTTTCATTATGTGCTGTAATTATTTTTGCTATCACTTTTTAAATTTATAGTGTAGAATGTATGTCTCAATTGAAATAACAAAGGAGCAAAATCAATTCAAGTTTGTATGCATCTAAATTATCCGAATATTGATTTTTTCCTTATAGAAAGTGTGGTCCATGTGGGTGACATTGGTCCAGCAAATAAATTTCTAAATAATCTGGAATGAAAACTTTATTAATGGTGATGAAGAGTTGAGTTTTGGGTTATGCCATTTTTATTTATTTACTATCAAAAATATAGCATCAAACTTTTATTTAAACATATTTGTTTTGCTACTCTACAAGTGCGCTGTATTTTGAATATCCTTGAGATTAGTCTTTATGTATAAAACTTATGAAATATTTTATATTATTTGTAGATGTCGGTATATCATCAATAATTTATTTTGAAGTATATTTGTTGCTAACTTGAGCAGCACAGTTATTTTTCTTATCATTACAGGTGTTTTGTAAGCATGGATGACGATAAGTTTAGGCTAAAATCGGGTCGATGAAACATCTGTTTAAAAGATGCAATCAAAGTTTCACATTAAAAGTTGCCTAAAGTCATCCGCTTTTACGGTATTTCATTTAAATTTAGTGTATTTTATAAAAAAAACTACAAAATCATTATATAAAAATTTTTTAATTTAATTTAAAGTTATAAAATCAATTATTTTTTATCTAGTTCAGTGGTTCTCAAAAATATAAAACAAGCTCATTCTTCTCATGCACCGGCTTACTTATCTTAAATGTGTGTTTTTAATAAATATATAAATTAAAGCTTTTACTTTTTTCATGTTTTTTACAGGTGGGTTTCAAAATCTACGGTTTTAAAAGTGAATTTCTGTGCCGGTTACAATATTATAATTAGCATGCAAAATTTATTATTACTTAAAAGATATTTAAAATGATATATTATATTAAGTAAATAAAATATATCTGTTTATTTATACATTTTTATCATCCGTTTTATTGAAATTCAAAATCCAACTCAACATGCCTAACGAAGTCACTGAAGTTGTTGCTGAAGAAGTTGAATCAACAAAAGTTATTGCAGAAGTTCAATTAATAGAAAAGTTTAGAAGCAATTCCAACAACATGCAAGAAGCAGTAAATCAATTCCAAATTTATAAATAAATATTTTGAATAAAATTTGTTTTTATTACAGTCCAAATGGTAAAAAATTTAGGAAGCACTGAACTAGTTCGTTGTTTCTACGTCCGTATAAGATAAAACAATATACATACAACCGGTTTATTTTAAATATTAAATCACTATAAATAACGGTTAAAGCAGCAAAACAATGAATTCAAAGCTTATAGAATACTAAAAATGTTACACTACATTCCTGAGTCTATATCATTGAGTACCAATTGACCATGTTGAGGATTTGACAGCAAACTCGCTTCCATGTGATTTAGATTCCTAAATCGAGACAGGACTTCAGATAACTGACGATGTGAAAAAACTGTACTTTTGTTCCAACATAATTGAATGTCTGACAATATGTATCATTATCAGTCATTACATACGCAGTAATGAAAGGAAATCGGCATTTCTTTAATATATAAATGGCAATATAGTGTCCAATGATGCAAAATTTATTTGATGTATTAAAACACTCTCTCCTCGATTGTACTCTGAAATGATTAAGGCTGTTATTGAATTTGTGCTTTGTCTTTGAATAATTAATTTCATACTGTTAGATAATTGGTTAAGTAACCGCTACTTACAGACAGAAAAAACCATTTTTTTTTCATATAATAATATCCACTATTAAAAAAATTAAATTTTTTAAAAAATAATAATAATTTTGTAATTTGCCTAATACATCTATAATATCGATAGTTTATTCTACCCTAACTGATGATGATAGTGAAACTGTCGAAATAATTCGTAAAACATGTTTCAGCAACGCTTTCTAATAATAGCAATGGGTATTTTTAATTCAATTTGCAAAGAAAATAACTAAAAATTAACAGATCTTACTTCCATCTAATTTAAGAATTTCAACCCGGCGACTTCTTTGTTGTTCTTCTAATCTTGCTTTTTCTTTATTAGCTTCATCCCATTTTCCTTCTTCCATCAATTTTTGATCTGGTCTATTGCGACTATCAGTCGGTGCAATATCCTCTTCAATTTCATTTAACGTAATAGCAAAGGAACTAAAATAGTAATATTTATCAAAATTTGGAGGTAAAGGATATCTCTGCCATAACAAAATAGATGATTCTTCAGTTGCTAAATATGTTCGACCTTGGACAGTTTCTGTATTTGAAATTACATTTTTTGCTTCTAATTTTTCGTCCCATGTACCGTTAAGAACACAGCAGACATTATTCAGTTTATCTGTAATAGCTCCTGTTACCTAACGAAATAAGGAATTGATGCCAATGGTATATTTCCAAACAAAAATTTAATGACTTACTCTTTTCGGAGTATCATTTGAAAACATTGAGTAAGGCTTATAGGATAAATGGCATTTATCTTCTGTTGTTAAATTGATTATGTCCATTTCACCATGATTATCAATCCAAACACGACCAACAATTATATTGTGAATCTTAGAAAAGTAAAATTTAAACGAAAGAGATCAAAAATTATAAATTCAAATCCAGTTTATTTAAAAGATGAATATCAGGGGGAATTGTCAATTCGTAAAATAGGCTTGCACATGTGATAATTATTCAAGCGTCTTGTTAATTTTTAATTTTAGAAATAAAGTAAAAATAAAACAACGATTATGATAAAATAACACTAGATGAAGAGGATTTAGAAAATGTATAAATGCTAATTTTTGTACAAGTCGAATAACACTTGATAAAGACAAAGTCAAAAATATGTGTTGCATAGATTTTGATCTTTTGCCATAATGAAACAAATTAAATATTAAAATAACAATATAAATCAAAGATGTTTCTAAAGTGATATTCAATACGATTTATAATGGTAGGCTACTTTAGAGCGTATTTAGCTCTCATCCTTGTTTCAATCAATTTAATAAGACCCAGCACACAAGACTTTTGTGAAAATCAATCAAAGATTTACAAGTCAGCGATACTTTTTACTCTGCACCATTTAAGAACATATTCAGGGTACGAGTCCAGATAGAAAACGAATTGGATATATTTAAATTCGAATGAACTCTATGTTTGATTGTGATTATTTTTCTGTTTCCTTTAATTTTTTCGTTTTTTGATTACCTGGCCATTGTTTATTAGTGATTCTACTTTTATATTAAATTCTGGTAAACAGTACTTATATTAACACAGTAACTAATTAACTAAACTGTACATAGAATAATTAAGCAGGCGACCTCTCACCTTTTTCTTAATATCATATTCGGTTAATCTAATTTAGTGGACAACTAATCTATATTTATTTTGAGGAAAGTCTAATTTCATTAAATTTCCAATTATCGCTCGGGTTTCTACACAAGTTTCAAATTTTCAAAAATTTTAATTAATTTATTATTATTCGAGCTGATTATCTTACAATAAAAGCAAATTACAGTGTCTTTCGTATTGAACTACACCAGCCAAATGAACTCAATTTCAATCGCCGTTGGACATTCAGCGATAAAAATTAAAGAAAGAAAATTTTCATCCTCGGAAAATGATGCCGGCATTTTTTGAATCGGGTCAAACTTTAATAGATTTGAATTTACTAAATCTATATTAAAGGCAAGTGTGACGGTGTTTGAAAAAAAGAAACAAATAATCATTGTTTTTGAGGTATTGACTACTTTGATCTTCATAATTTTCATTTTGCTTTTATCACGGATAATTTGACAAGCAGACATAATAGTTGCCCCTGTTCACTCGAGAACGTGCAAAATTGTCATTGAGAAGCGCTCGAGCCTGATATGGACACATAAGTTAAATGAAAACGTTAGATGGCCTTATCTAAATCTACAGTCATGGTCAAAAGTTTACTGAGCTCACGAAAAAATGATAAGAAACCACTATCCCGGAGTATTGTAACAAGCTAGTCAAGTCCATGCCAAGAAGAACGGACCAGTTAGTGCTTAATAAGGGTTTATGGACAAACTATTAACATTAAACTATTTTTTTCATTATAACAAATAGTTGTATGTAAAATTTTGTTTTTCAAGTTTTTAGTATTTTTAAAATTATTTCTAAGTTAAAATAATAATTAAAATAAACTGACTATATTATGTGTGTTAGTATGCGATAAGTATTACTAGCTAAGAAAATAATTAATTGCTTGCTTCTAGTGTATGTAAGCTTTTGACCATGACTGTATATAATTCTCATATGATGTTATTAGAATGGAATGGAAACAAAAAATAAGATAACAAACAAAGTTCGACAATTAAACGACACTACGAAGTTAATGATAAATTTCCAGTTTTTTGGTCAATAACGAGAAAGATCAATCTACATAGTCTACTTTTACTTATCGTCGAAATCGATCTTTATTGAATGGATTCTTTCATGCCTAGAATATTCGGGGAACTCCCCAGACCTTTGAAGGAACTAAAATCTTCCCAATGTAACAGATTGAAGAACCCTCTAACAGATATATGTTTCATTTACAATCTAAAACTAAATCAATAGAAATGAAATATCTTTTGAAAGTAAAAAATATTAAGTTAAAATTTTTCAAAATAAAGTTTATTTGTTTTATTTTCATTGCTTTTAAGGCTATGTGTCAATAGAATTTACTTTTCTTCATTGTCGCTTATAAAAATTCATCTATTTCCACTGATTTCAAGAAGATTGATTCACAAACATCAATTTGATGTTTATAATCACCTGGCAATATTCAGGAGCATTATTAGAGCAAATAGTAAGCTAATAATATCTTAAGAAACAATTCATGCAATTAATAAAACTAGCTTGACGACAAATTTTAAACCTGGAAAACTCGTTATGAACAAAATTAAATAAAAAGCTTAACAAATTATAGTATAACAGTAAATGCATGATCTATTGTTATCGAAATTCAATTCTCACCAGATAAGATACAATCAAAAATCAATAGCAAAGAACACAAAATTCGATCACAGGAAAATAAAATGCACATTTTATTACTCGAATTATAAAATAACCTTTTTTCGGCACAATCAGATATTTTCCAATTACAGGTAACCCTCGATTAACACGGTACTTGAATAACACGATTTCGCTTTAACACGGTTAAAATATCGCGGCACACCCTTGTCTAGTACGATATTTTTTAGCACGGTTTTGATTTTACACGGCTTCAAAATTGATGAAAACCCTTAATTAACACGGTTTCGATTAACACGATTTTAATTAGCACGGAGTATTCTTGGAACCAAACTATCGTGTTAATCGAGGGTTACCTGTATAACTTAATTTATTAATATTTTCAAAGTCAAAATTGTACGAAATTTTATGTTTCCTATACAAAATTTTATTTTGAGCTAATAATTTTGAAACAAATTTTATGAGTGCATTATTAAATGGGTTAAATAATTATTTCAATCAAAAATAAAACTCACAGTCATTGGAATCCTTTCCCAGACATAATGATATTTAGAACGCTTGAATAACAAATGACATTTTCCAATTGGGTGTATTTGAATATATTTCCCTCTAAATTTGTTACTCATTGAAAAGTCAAACCAGCACACCCATTCATTGCTTTCACAGTGGACGGCACATGAAGGGGGATGATGGCACAACTAATACAATTGAAAAGCTAAATTATCACAATTTATATCCTGCAATACTTGCTCGGCAAATAATCTCCACCCGAAATCATCGGTGCGGTCTAGTTCGTATGTTTCTCCAAGCAATGGGTTAAAAGGTTTATTAATCCGATAGGCAGTTGCAGCATATGATGAAACAGTAAATGCTGCCACATATGAAATTTGCTCAATTGGGTTTTGACAACTAGCTGCCTTATCCAAAATACTAGAGTATTCAAAATCTTCAGCCAATCTCTGTAACATAGAAATTGGTTCGCTGAAATTAACCTAAATTAGAAAATAAAAATCAAATTTAAATTTAATCCAGTTCGAATCACAAATATCGTTATATAAATTTCTAGAAATTAAAAAATATAAATTTGGGTTTTATAAACGCACATTGGCTTCGGGCCACCAATAAATTGTGCCCCTCGTTTAAGGGAGTCACATACCTTTTACGATTTGTGACGAATGGGGAAGTGTTTAAGACATGTGACACCAGACCAAATAGCATAACTTTATTTAAAAATTTCGTTCAATTCAACAAGTTTCTCTTATCAACTATAATTGCATTGATTTTTGGATTGGTATTAATTTTGGGGTTACGGAAGTAAAGCAACGCAGTGATCAGATTTGTAATCATGAATCTTCAACACGTAATGATTTTACACGCGGCGAATGACTTCGAAATCAAAAACATTAAGTCACAAAAAGTCGATGCATATCGAAAACCTAAACCAATATTTGCAATAGCAAACTAAGAAACCGGAGAGTGCAAATCAGATAGACGAAGAAGTCTTGGACCAGAATAAAATGTTCATTCCACAGGATGACAAAAAATCTAAATTCTCTACTTATTTTACGAAGAATTTTGCTTTACCATGAGAGAATGTAGAAGCATAAAGTTTGGATGGTTTCGAGTTATTGTTATTAAACACATTTAATAATTATAATGATTCTACCAGTTTTACATTTTGTGGAATGCATAATGATTGTGATAATTATAATACCTCAAATTCTCTTCGCTATACTATATAGCTTCGAGTATTTTTATAGTTATAATTACTTGATTTACAAATATAAAAACATTTCCATATTACATTCTGGATATCTAGTTTTACTAGAGGGTGTATGCAGAGATATGTATAACAAATGTGATTTAAATATATGGAATTTCATAATTTCAGATATTTCAAATTTAGTTAATAAAAGCTTTCAATTTGTTAATTACTTTTATGATGTAATATTTCAGAGGGGTATAATTTTGGTGACGAAGAGGAAAGGGGTCAAAATTTTCCCTAATTGTCAGTCTGACAATGTCAGACACCATTTATTAATTTTACAATAGTTTCTTCATTTAATATCTAGATAATTTATTTTGTTAATCAATTTCTAGTGAACTTCTCAAATTAGATTAAAATCATTTTTTTATTTTAGTTGAATGTAAAAGAGATGATTGAAACGGGCAATCGTTTTATTAAAAAGAATTTAACAACAACATAAGAAGGCTATATACGCCAGATTTACAGCAGATGTCACTAATTGAAATGTAAAGGAAACATAAACATAAAAATAACAAGCGATATGAAGAAATTGTAAGATTTGCAAAAAATTACAATTTTCGAATTTTATGAAAGTATTTATTACAGTAATTCAATCCCATTCTGTAACCTTTGTGATCCTGTGCAAAAACTAAAAAAAGAAACTTAAATTTTTTTTTAAATACGCTTTTTGAATTAATAAGTTTGAATTTTCATATTTTTTACTTTTAATTCGTGTTTTTTTGCTATAGAAGGTTTTATAGTGTATTTGATTTTCGGGGGGCCCAGTGAGAGTTCTTGTGCACATGCGATGGTACGGCGCTGATGTGATGATGTTGATACAAAATAAAACTTTAAAATGCCTGCAATTGTTAGGTCTATACAAAGTTCTTTATTGAACAGTAGGTACTGACAGCTGCAAAAATACTTATAATGGAATAAGAATAGATAACATAATAGTTTTTTTTCTCTTGGTAAATAAGGTAAAAGATTTAAATATATCTTATGGAAAAAAAATAAAAAGATCTTACAAATTATAAGTATTTATGAATAATTAAACAGCATTCCTATATGTGATAAAATCATCAGAGTTGCAACTAGCAATTGGGACCGGGATAAAGTCCAAATCATGTTCTTGAATACTCGTTTTGGTTTACGGATGACTTAATGAATAAAATAAAGCTTTTAAAGTAATATTCAGTTCAATTTCTAATTACAGACTAACTCAAAGCTTAGTTAAATTTATTAGTACTGTGTGAGAAACTCGATCTCATCCGAGATCAATCCCAGTAACCTGAGCCCAGAATCTGGCTACTTCGCCACCATAACATACCAAATATCACATTTTCGATACCACTCTTATCATATATATATATATATATATATATATATATATATATGTATGACTGCAATCTATGATAGTAATAAAAGAATGATGAATACACTTTAAAAAGAAAAATTATTATTATTATTATTATTATTATTATTATTATTATTATTATTATTATTATTATAAGTTTTTAAAGAGGATTAAGTTTTAGGCTTTTTTAGTAAGAATTATTTTGTTAAAAATTAAAATTATTAAAAAAAGACTACTCATATCAATTGTTACTAAGTGTTTGATGAGCTGATATAATAATATCTTCAAATTTGTTTGTATCAAATTTTAGTTTATAATTTACAATTACATAATTAATATTAAAATAAGGCAAATTTTAATAAAATTTAATTTAGAAAATATTAAAATTAATATTTCAATACCAAATAACTTGTAAATAATAACAAATTCATTCGGCTGCTTAAATGATGAGTAAAATAAAAATTACATGAAAAAGAGATTCAAAGACGTTGAATCTTGATAAACAATGAAATGATATTTTTAAAATAAATATACTTAACATTTGATATCTAAAATTAAATTACTTATAGTGCCATATGACCTGGTTCACTAATTGCACTAAGCAACATAATCAATTAATAACACTACCACCGAATTTTATTGAAATAATAAAATAAATAAATTGAAGTTATTTACTTTAAGAAGCGTCAAATGATATATTGATTATTGAAAGTAATTTGGTTTTCAATTTAAAAATTTTAGCCAATTAATGCACACATTTATCTTCAACGTTTGATCTAAGATTAATTGAATTTCGATATTAAATAGGTTTAGTCTGCTAAGGAAAAAAATTTTTTTCATATAATGCTTATTACATGATCATTATAGCCATTAATATGTTTTTTTTATTGTTTTAATATAAGTAGTCCAAACTTACTTTTAAAAATGTTTTATGAGTAATAAACACAATTAATAACTATAATGATTCTATCATAGTTTTACATTTTGATTTTTCCCGAAAGCCTAGAAATTGGCTAATTAAAGCTACATTAAAGATTTTAAGATATTAAACATCGCTTCCTACTAACGTAAAATTGCACGAGTAATGCATTGCATTACTCTATTTAAGATTACAAAAGATATGAAGGCTATAAATTTATAAATGAACTATTTTTACATGATAGCAAGTGATGGAAGCAGATAATATTCAAGCAATTTATAAAAGGTGAATTTTTACAGCTGATGTCGCTACAAAAGTCAGTAGTAAATTTGAAACAGCATCGCGAACGTTTACAAAATTTTTCCATGCCATATTTTTGACAACACTAAAAACTAATTATTAACTACAGTAGCTTTTGTATTTATAACATCCATTAATAACACTGAAAAATAATTTATTTCACGAAAATTCAAAAACTGGTTTTTAATTATTATTTAAAAAAAAGGAGTTTTTCTTAAGTGTTAACTATTGATATTTACAGAAAGTCAGATTTCATTCTTCATTTATTCAATTTAGATTAACATACTAAATTAATTTTTTTTATAAGCATTTTACATTATACATTTAATATGTTAATTTGAAAATACTAGTTTTATAATATTTTGCATAATTAATATTTACAGTTATTATTTCATTTTTAAATATATACTTACAATACTAGTGAGTCGGTCTATATACTGGAATTGACGAATTCTTAATTTGTCAGTATTCTTATTAATTTGTACAGTTTTGTTTATCAAAAAATTTATTTAATATTCTTATACGTCATGTTAACAAATAGATGACAGCAAAGTAAAATTTTTAATGATATCCCGTGGCGAAAAGTAATTAAACAGAATCAAATGGTCTTGGTTTAAAATATTTAAGTTTAAACATGACTTGTTAAATATATATATACTACAATATCAAGTGGTATCACACAGGCCCTCAACTTTTCTTAATTGCTGGTGAAAGTTGATGCTTATAGGCACTGAGGCATAATTTATAGTGTTCAAGCCAAAACGATATTTTAACATACTTAAATTATATACCATCTGATGCATTGTTGAGTGATAATACACCAGTTGTCTGCTCAAATTTGTTAATATTATTAACTTATTAATTACAATTTTGAAATTATAATCGATCGTCAGATTTTATTTTTACATTCCATTCTATACTAATTGATATTTCAACTAACTATAACAGGTTTGTTATTTGTTTAATAGTTTAAATGAAGTTGGCGTTTAATTAGTAGTTTAATTTAATATATAATATTTTAAGATAATTTAAAATCATAAAATATATCTTTCATGGGTAGAAAGGAGGATGGTTTAATTATTTCAATTATGACACCATTACAGTGCATGCTGTTGTGTTTTAGACTGTATGGATAATAGTCTCAAAGTCTCTACGCGCTCGGCAACTGCAATATGGCTCGTTGGATATCCGACAGGTCGCAAAGACAAATAAAATCAACTGCCTACAATTGGTACTGCTCTTTTTTGCATTTATTTTGAGATGAAAACTGAAAGGCTACACTGCCAATAGCCTGCTGTAATGTCACTGTTGGGGAAAGCCAAAATAAGGGGAACTGGAAAATCACACATTGTTACCAAGTTTAAGGTCATTCACCAGGATCATGCCGAGTCTGTAAGCGCAAATACGCTCAGGTTGCCTCGGAGAAAGGCTTTACACATATGATGAACAAACATTTCTACATTGCACACGCAGGCTGGAAACGGAGAACATTAATTATGGAAGAACGACAGTTCCTGATTGACCAGCGTGGCCCAAGGCAGATTTCAATGACAATTGAGGGCATTAAATATCGAGATGCAGCAGCCAAGTACTTAAAATGTTAGAAGGAGGCAGAAAACCGTTATCAACCACACGAGAAAAAAGCCGTTGCTGCTGCTTCAGATAAACATTTATTAGATTATTCTTCACATAACGAATTTGTCGATGACTACCTGCGTAATCCAAGAATAGAGGATCTTCGCCGTATTGCTACAAACCATATCCCATAGTTTCAGAACCTTTCCATAGGACACTTCGTCACACTGCGATTACTTAACTTGTTTGAAGCCCTTTATTTACCACATGAGTTCATTTTGGCACCCTTAGCACTCGAACTACAATGCTGCTCGCATGACTGCCCGTGCTGTAAAGGTGGTTAAGTTGTTACGCAGGCAACTGACTTCAATGAAGTTCTGACAAAGAACAATGAACAACGAAAGTTACCGTATCAGGTTAAATAGTACCACCGGAACCTGCCAACAGGCACAGAAAAGAAGAACTTGATAAAGAGTTTCAGACCCAATGAACTGAATAACTGTCCAATTGTCTGGAAGTTGTTTTCTGACTGATACATTTGTTTTCAGTATGAATGAGTACACTGTTATAAATTAAAGTTAAATGTATGCATAATTACGTGCACTGAAATTTTTTGTAAATTTGTTAGCGCATTGTATTTGTGGTCCAATTACACTGAAATTTTTAGTGATTCATGCTTTAAGAGTGTGCAATTTGAAAGTAAAATAAATTTAATTTCCGGCCGGGCTTATATATATATATATATATATATAATCATTCTATCGCTTGAATTTTCAATTAATCTCAGAATTTTTTCTACAGAATTGTACGTCTCAAGCTGTCATCAAATTTGAATGATCATTGAAAAAGCACTTCTCAAAACTTTTTGATTTGATTTTCCTCCATGCTTCCAACAACCAATGAGATATTTCCACTAGGTCGATAGCTAGCACTTGATTTAAATTATGCTTGTTTTTATATTTCTTATTTGTCATTTAAATTTTAATAACATTAAAACAAAAACCATTTAAAATATATACGAACTTTTTAATATTTATTAAAATAACAATAATTCCCAGTAGGAATTATTTCGGGATGGGAGATTATTTTTTCAGAATTTTTTTCAGGAAAATTTGATTGGGTGGGGAATTATTTCGGGGTGTGGATTAATTTGAGTTTTAGAGTATATATGACAGGGATACATTATATAAATGTGCAAGAAATGATAAATTTAGTTAACGTTGAACATTAAAGCCAATAATAATTCAATGTAGCTAAATAAACAGTTAAAATATAATTTAATATTTACCGGCATCGGTATTTTGCTTAAATCCTTTCCGATACAATTTTTAACTACACTCCAAAGATTCATATTAATATTTGGTTTCGGAGGAATCTGTGTTCTTCTTGTCCGTTTACTTCTAATAGGAATAACTTCGGAGAAAGTAGCAATATTTGATGTGTTATATGTCAATGAAACTAAATTAATAGGCTTGTGCATATTGTTCGACGAGGCTGTTATTCTAAAATAGGATCATCTTAAACGAAACTTTAAACGAGAACGAGTACAAACAATTTTTGCCTATTTTTTAATTGATTATTCTGCTTTGCACTTATAACTCTAGCTTCTTTTAAACGCTGAAGACTTCTTTTGTTTGAAACTTCCTCAAAACCTCTAGTTGAACTATCACCTATGAAAAAGTTATCCGTGTGATTTCGACTACAATTTAATCCAGAATCGTTATCAGAAAGATCAGACAGTTCATCTTCAACATCAGACTCATACTCGAGCGATAATTCACTACACCTGCTGGGTAATGAAACACCTAAATTTATTTCTGGACTTGGCAATGTCACATTAAAAACCCCTTCCTGACTTTCGAAAGCATCATAAAAATCTTCATCAGACACATCTTCATCAGCTGTAATATAATATTTTCCATTAAGCACAAATAATGTAATATATATATATATATATATATATATATATATATATATATATTTAAAATCCATCAATGAAGGGTTTAAATAACACAATTTAGAACCCCTATAATTATAATAGATTATAACGTGTAACATATCGCATTTATTGTTCCAATTCAATATTAAAATTCATAAATTCAATATATATTAGCGCGGAGAAAAGTTTAGGACCATTACGTATTTTGATGAAAATAAATAATTTATTACAATGATCTTAATAGATATTTATCAAATGTTTGTGATTCAATATAGTCTAAATATAGAATTTGGACAAATCAATTGCAGCCATATTTAAGCATGATTTCTCTTGGTTGACCTTATTATTTATATTTTACTGCTAGTGTTCATGCGTCGAATACAAGAACTTCCACAAACTTTAAGGTCTCAAATAGCGATCTTTCAGAACGAAAAATATTCTGAGGTACAAATGGCTTCGAAATAAAGAGTGCATCCATCAGTTGTTCATCGTACAGTTTCCAGGTTTAATTTTCAGGGGAGCTATACATCAAAACATCGCTATGGAAGGCCTCCTGTTACTACCGAACATGATTATTCATTGATATTAGCTCGTTATATTCTTGGTGAATTATCTGTTAATTACAATCATATCTTTCGTACTATTCTAAGACGACTTACTCACAAACTCAAGCTTCCTGCCTTTAGTCCATCAGCAAATCCACGTCTCTCTAAAAAGGACATTGTAAATCGACTGGATTTTTGTCCTCGCTACAAAGGCAATGGACATCTGTTGATAACATAAAGTCATGTTTGCTGATTAGGCCAGTGTACATCAGTTCTATTGAAATCATCTATATGTTTTTAGACTCCCTAATCAACGTTATCATTCCCGATTTACTATTAATACTGCCGAACATTCATCGCCTGTGAAGATTTGGTTCGTGTCTGCTGGCACAACAATTAACTCCACTGTGAATGTTGATATACTGTTACATAATCTCTTACCAAACATAGAAGATCATATTTGCACCAATTTGCTTCATGGCAGAGCTCCATGCCACTCAGCAATGATTGTGGAATACAATATTCCAATGGTGGATAGATGGCCTGGATCATCACCAGATTAAAACCAAATTTAAAACTGCTGACACAATTGAAGAAAAAAGTTTTAGATAAGAAGCCATTATCTGTGCCTGATTTAAAACACAAGATACTGGAGGTTTGGTCAACAGAAATCACTCCTGCCTCTTGCTAAAGCCTAGCGGATTCTATGCCAGCAAAGATTGCTGCTATTATCAAAGCTAAATTATTGCATACTAAGTACTGATAACTGCTTAAGTATGATTATGATTGTTAACTGTTATTAAACAAATTTCTATATTGGAACAGGTGCTGCTAAACCTTTGTCCGCCACTGTAAGTATAGTAACCAAATTGTTTGAATATTGATTTTCTGTCAGCAGTAATATAATTTAATTTTTAAAAAAAAAATCAAACCTAACATATCTTCATTATCAAACAATTGTACTTCTAAGTTATTTTAAACATAAATTAAATGACAAATCTATCCTTTTGAGAACAAATATGTGTTAAACATATCTTTTGCACATTTATTTTTTATTAAAATGTGATTTTAAAAATTTCATAGTATTATATTGAAAATTTTCAGGTGGATGACAGTTAAGAAGCACTATTCTATAATATCAAAATATTGATTTCTGGTTATAGTTAGTTATAGGTAGTTTCAAAAGATTGCAATGTGATGTATTACACATGTTCAATAGAAATTCGTGGACTTTATAAAGAGAGCCATTTAAAGTTTTACATTTTTAATCTTTTAATAATGAAATGCCGTTCAAATCTCCCAATAATTTTCCTTAAAGCTGTGTATCCAAACACTTAAATTAAAGGGGTATGGACATAATTCAATTTATTGATTCTTGAATTTATAATAATAAAAATAATAATAATAATAATAATGTAAAGTATAAAACGGTAATTCCTTGGTAGCAGCATAAATTAAAATGTCAGGCAAGTTAACAAAATAAATGCTTGCTGCTAAGTAATAATTATATTGATAAAAAATTTCGATAATAAAATAGTCGAAAATTTTTTCATCAATATAATTATTACTTTGCAGCAAGGGCTTATTTTATTATTTAATTATCTGATATAATAATAATTATAATAATAATAATAATAATAATAATAATAATAATAATAATAAAAATAATAATAATAATAATGATAATAATAATAATAATAATAATAATAATAATAATAATAATAATAATAATATAAAGTATAAAACGGTATTTCCTTGGTAGCAGCATAAATTAAAATTTCAGGCAAGTTAACAAAATAATCCCTTGCTGCTAAGTAATAATTATATTGATAAAAAATTTCGATAATAAAATAATCGAAATTTTTTTCATTAATATAATTATTACTTTGCAGCAAGGGCTTATTTTATTATTAATTTTATCTGATATAATAATAATAATAATAATAATAATAATAATAATAATAATAATAATAATAATAATAATAATAATAATAATAATTAAAAGATAACGCCAATAAAAAACCTGTCGTACGATATATTTCGATAGCACAGCTATCATCTTCAGGTACTCAAAACCAACTAAAAATATTATGAATTAACATTTAATTTAAACAAATTATTTTTTATTAATTTAATTTTTTAATAAATAAATATTTTTAAAAATATATTTTAAATTAATTTTAAATTTTAAATTTTTTACTTATATTCTAAAAGAAACTGTTGATAAATTGATTAAAAATCCTAAGGATCCATGTTGTGGAAAGTCTGAATGTAATTTGTCGGATGGGTGTGAATTGAGTGTTGATCTGGGTGATTGTAAAAATGGATATAAAAAAATTGAGCCTAAATATGTGTTAGTATTGCCGTACTCTGAAGGCTTTACAAATTATAAGAGGAAGTTGGGTAAACTGATAGGAAATTTAGAGTATAAGATCGTCTCTAATTCGTGTAAGGTACGCAATATGTTTATTAATAAATCAAAAACTCCGGTTGGATTGTGTTCTGATCTCGTTTATCAATTTACATGTAATGGGTGTAATGCCACATACATTGGAGAGACTTCCCGTCATCTCTGTACTCGAGTTCTAGAGCATTGTCGATTGAAGGGTTTGACCAATATTAGTGAACACAATAGAGGCTGTAAAAGTGATATCGGAATGTCTGATTTTAGAATTTTGTTGAGAAGTTTTAATAGTTATTGGGAACGAGTGATATGTGAAGCATTGCTGATAAGGTCAATGGATCCAAAGATTAATGTGCAGAGTGCTGTGACTACGAATGTTTTGAATGTTTTTAAATAGTTTACGTATGTTAAATCATGTTTGTTTTTTTAATATTATTAAAATAATTGAAAATTTTAAATTGCATTAATTTTTAAAAAATTAGAATATAAGTAAAAAATTTAAAATTTAAAATTAATTTAAAATATATTTTTAAAAATATTTATTTATTAAAAAATTAAATTAATAAAAAATAATTTGTTTAAATTAAATGTTAATTCATAATATTTTTAGTTGGTTTTGAGTACCTGAAGATGATAGCTGTGCTATCGAAATATATCGTAAGAAAGGTTTTTTATTGGCGTTATCGTTTAATAATAATAATAATAATAATAATAATAATAATAATAATAATAATAATAATAATAATAATAATAATAATAATAATAATAGTAATAATAATAATAGTAATTATTCTACATAAATTAATGTATACAAGAATTGTAAATACCAGAAGGTTCTTGATTTGGATTTATATTTAATTTCAATTGATTTTGTACTGAGGAACTGATTTGATATTCTAAATGGCGATGTTGTTTCGCTAAATCTTCAACCATATTCTCCATTCTTTGACGTTGCTCGCGTTCACTGTCAATAACCTTTCTCCATTTTTCAGCTTCTCCAGTAACAGATTCGGCATAAGCCGCACAAGACTTAAAATAAATTTTTCAAATTTTTAAATCACTTTAAGTTTAAAATAAATCTCTGAATTAAATTTTTGATTTCATTATCATTTTGTAAATAATTTTACTGTGAATTCTAATTATTTAATAATTGATGTGAATACACTAAACCCAAAAGGCTTTCTTAACAACAAATACAGCAATAATAAATTCCATAGATCTACAGTTGCTGAAAATAATAATTTCCCAACAAATTTGCTAGGTATATTTTCAATTTTCTACATAAACAAAAACATTGACTTTCAATGCTTACCATTTTCTGAAAAGAAATCTCACAAGAATTTATTGTTTTCCCAAAAGCTGACAAAGGATAAATAACTAACATTAATTTGAAAAAACAGTCTAAATATATTTTATAATATAAAAGTAAACATTTTTTATTTTAAATGTTATAAATCATGGATGTTCAAATTATAGCCCAAATTATTGATTTTCAAGCGCGAAAGAATAAATAACAATACGAATCGAATTTGTAGACAAGTCTACTAAAATATTACTGAAATTATACAATTTTCAATTAGAATATTTCTATAATGACAGAAGTGAAAAAATGAGTAGACTTTATTTTAATTATTACCAAATGAAATATCCGAAATATCCGAAATTTGAACTATGGAGTACTTATCCTTGTGAAAGAACTTTTTCAAACGATAAAATTCGCTTATTCAAAATACAGATGTTCTTTGAAATATAAATCACTTTATTATTTACAGCGATTGACAACTACAACCATCTAAATTTATACAGAAACTTTTAAAAACGAATCCGAACTACCGCAGATTTTTCATTAATAATGAAATTAACAATTATTGTATCCTGTCTGTGGTGTCAATAAAAAGTTATAAGTACCATAATTTTTTTTGTGAAATTCTGTAAATACTTCTAAACCTAACTAATGGTAGGGTTTATAAAGTAATTTAATATATATATATATATATATATATATATATATATATATATATATATATATATATATATATATGTACTATATGTATCCTTTTAAACGTGTCGCTCAGATAATTTTTTCTTTTTAATGCAGACAATTGATTGGCTAAGATTAGACAGCTTTGTCAGAAATCCTCCATTTCCTTAATCATAAACTTTTTGAATATACTATTGCTGTCAGTTTATTAGTTTAAATACTGCATTATATTGAGGTTACATTTAAATTTGTATTTGCTCGCTTGATACAAACAAATTGATAAAGATGGTTACTGTAATATAAAGTTTATATAAATGGAAGTAGCCATTTCAAGAGTATCCCTGTTATGAATTTTGTACATAATGAGTGTTATTTGTGTAAAACGTAAATTAAGTGCAATAGTAAAGGAGGCATTCCATATTTGATAAAAAAACAGTATTTTACGACTAAAGAAAAAGAAGAGTAAAGAGATTATAAAATATTATTTTCTCTGATCTATTAAAAACTGCTGGATCTCATGATAATTTACATATTAAGTATATTATGAAGCATTGAACACAATTAGGGCCTAAATGATTAAACAATGAATAAAACAAAATAAAATTGAAATAAATATTCCAATTCTTAATCAATTTATAAAGTCCATCAAGTATAATTATGACAAGCATAATGATTTCCTATTGTAATTAGCTGTTTTAAATACAATTAAAAACCAGTTTCCTGACTCTAATTTTAATCGGAAATAATTAATAATATTAAATAAATTTAACTCGATTAAACTTTGTAATTATAATTTATTTTATATAACGGTTAAATAATAAAGAAATGTTTAATATATAATCTGTAGAAATAGCTTCAAAATAATGTGTTAAGTTAAAAGTCGTGATGTACTATTCTCATCTATTTTTGGTAAATGTTCAATAATACTCTATTGAATATTTGAAAAATTTATCTGCACTATAAATATGAAGAACAATAAATAAGAATTGTTCAAAATCATAGAAATTTATATTAAAATTTAGCAACACTCTTAATTGGAACCTATAAAAATGATGTTGCGTTATAGCTAATTAAACTTGTAGAATGTTTTTAATTGTAGTGCCTGAAACATTTAATTTTATCTAATTTTACTAAATTTTAATTATTTAAAATAAAATTACAAATGCCTTATTAAAAATAACAAATATTTAATTTTTGTTTAAATATTTTCAAATTTTAAATCGTGGAAATTGCTGCTTTTCTTCATGCTAGTTTCAGCACATTTATTAAACCGACTCAAGTCTCAAGAAAATACGTCATTCTAAAGATTTCTATAACAGCCGTTCATATTCAGATCACAGCTTCCGAGAAGCTTGTAATAAATGGATTGATTCTTAGGAAATGTGTCGGATTTAAATTTGCTCAATCGACTGAAAGCTTTTCCTATTATTGGATAGATCACCAGTGAAGAACAACCTTGAAAACTGACACAATTAAAGTTACAATAAACTAAGAATCGGTATTCGGATGTGACTACGGAGCTCACAAATCAGTCAAACACTCATCACGTCAGTCAACATTATGGCTAAATCCTTAAAATCAAACTCATATTCCATCACAATTACTCCTTACCCTTGAAAGTTCCGATTTAATGAAGAATTCTCAGCATCGAATCAACCAAATCTACTTAGTCTTATTATAAATATATTTTTATTATTTTTTTGTTACCACAGTTATGTTTATAATAATTGTTGTAATTATAAAAAAAGTATTAACAAATAAATACGCTTAATAAGTGCCAATTAATTTAATCACTTTTCCTACATAGTATTTAGTAAGTATGAGTTTAAATATTAGTACTGAAAATAGACGTTCCTTATAGAAATCAATACAATCTGATTAGCAAAATTTACAATGAGAAGATACATATTTTTATGAAAAAAACGGATGATAGATCATCTCAATAGCTAAAGATTTCGAAAAATTTCCACTTCAGATTAAATTCACATTCAGGAATTTTTCGATTCAGTCAACATTTTTTTGATAAAAAATTTATCAAGTTAATAAAATTTCGAAGTTCTTAGTAATTTGACAAATATGTTAGCTATATTCGGTGAAACACAGTACTAATATTATGCAATAACTTTAAAAGAGCGTATAAAATCATGGTGTCAGACAGAATTTTATAATCATGCATTTTTACTTTCAGGGACTGATATATTGATTTGTTCGGAAAATATAGATAATTAAATTGTGATAATTATCAATAGTTTCAATACAGTTACATATACAATAAAAAAAGCAGGCAAATAATATAATCATAAGTGCCCTGGTTAAAAAAACAATATTAGATATCACATCTTTGAATGTTAATATTAGACGGTTTACAATAAAAATTACGTTTAAATTTTCTATTTAGAATAAATACGTAATAATAATAGAGCAGATAAGTGAATAACAAATCAGTCCTTACTGTAAAGTAATAATCGAAACTTTTTTCAAAAATATAATTATTACTTCGCAGCAAGGGCTGATCTTGTTATTATTCGCTTATCTGTTTTATTAATTTATGCTGCTACCAAGGAATCCACGTTTTATACTTACACTAATAATAATTATAATAAATAATAATAATAATAGTTAATAATATTAGATATTATAATAATTTATATTTATAAAAAATCAATAAATACAGTTAATATGCTGGCAGCTGAAACCCGGAAAATGGTGGCTCGTTCCTTGATATTTTTCAGTTTAAGAGCTATTTCTCCAACTATATTGCTATTTTTATCTTTGTCGAGATCGTGAATAGATTTTTGTAGATCATCGAGTTTGCGATAGAGAACATCTTGTGATTTTTTTATGTCTTCAAGATGTCCGTTGAGTTTCAAAATAAATCCATTGACAAGTTCATTAGAGTCAAGTTCAGAATCATTATTGTCACATCCTAATGCATGCAAATGAATTATATTTATTTCAAAACTTTAGAAATTTAATTTGAATCAATATTTTTGACTAAATTAAAAATGAAAAAGTATATAACGGTTCCAACATAAAAGCGTGAAAAATTTTCCGATCATATATATTTATCATTATAATACTAGGCTTCATTGTTGTTCATAATATAATTACTAAGCAGAACTATTAGAAATAAAAATAAAAATTCTTGATTTAATTTAGATATCATTAAAATCAGGATTTTCTAAATTTAGAAAACTTTGCAAGTTATCAATTTAGTTTAAAGTGAATAGTTAAATTGTAATAATCATTTGAGGATACAGATTAAATGTCGTAAATTACTCAAGTAAAAGTCGAAAATATTAAGAATATTATAAATATATTTTTATTATTTTTTTGTTACCACAGTTATGTTTATAATAATTGTTGTAATTATAAAAAAAGTATTAACAAATAAATACGCTTAATAAGTGCCAATTAATTTAATCACTTTTCCTACATAGTATTTAGTAAGTATGAGTTTAAATATTAGTACTGAAAATAGACGTTCCTTATAGAAATCAATACAATCTGATTAGCAAAATTTACAATGAGAAGATACATATTTTTATGAAAAAAACTTTTCCGATCATATATATTTATCATTATAATACTAGGCTTCATTGTTGTTCATAATATAATTACTAAGCAGAACTATTAGAAATAAAAATAAAAATTCTTGATTTAATTTAGATATCATTAAAATCAGGATTTTCTAAATTTAGAAAACTTTGCAAGTTATCAATTTAGTTTAAAGTGAATAGTTAAATTGTAATAATCATTTGAGGATACAGATTAAATGTCGTAAATTACTCAAGTAAAAGTCGAAAATATTAAGAATATTAATTTAATTTAAAAATGTGTGAATGTATTCTAGTGATTGATGATGTTTGTTGGATTCATTATTTATGCATTACTGTATTGAAAGAATTTTCATGCAAATTTGTTTATCTAACGTTATCGAAAAAGAATTTTTTGAATTAATAAAATATAGAATATTTTGAACTTTTAATTATGGAATAGTATAACGTATTAAAACGGCAGATGTCTCAAAACATAAATAATTTGATAGGTCAAGTCAACATTTAAAATTCACAATAGAAATGACTATTAATACACCAAATAACAAACATACTTTCAATTTATTATTACACAATAATCGACCATTGGAAAATTTTATATTTTAATTGACATTTTTATTACAATGTAAACTAGAGCCTTCCAATAGCACCTTATGTTTTCTTATACAGGCGACAATATAAACAACAAATTAAACGCATTAGTCGAGCTATATAGTGTTTGATTTTCTTTAAACATCAACCTTAATCAAATTGGACATGAATTTAAAATTTTTTAAAAAAATATAGACACTAGAGCAGAGTTTCTCAAACTATGTTCCGCGAAACCCTAGGGTTCCACGAGAAATTCCATTTGAATTTGAATTTTAATGTAAAAAACATTGGAAAAAAACCATAGATTTTTTTTCTGAGAGTTTCAGTTAGAATTTCAATACATTTTAAACATTGGAAAAATTCGGCGGATTTTTTTTAAATTTCGGTTTAAAAATGTAGCTTCTTTTTTTATATTATTCCAAATTGCGAAATCGAAAAAAATGTCACTGTAGGAAAAATCTAATTATCTCTTGCATGGTCGAAGCCTGTCAAATAATGTTTGGTCATAAATTTGCAAGCAAAATAAAAACAATACCTCTTTCAAACGACACGATGTTGAATAGCAACTAATCAAAAAAATTAAAAAATCTTTGTTACTTATTTATATTAGATATATAGATTGGGATGAAAGTGAAATTAAGGAAGAGTTTTTAAAATGCTTGGAAATAAAGAGGCATACAACTGCTCATGAAATTTTTTACAGCAATATCGGGTTATTTTTTAAGTATTGATTTAAAAATTGTAGTTTGCATTTCAGTTTGTATTGATAGTGCAGCTAATATGACTGGTAAAAATTTAGGATTAGTCGCAAAAATTATGTAATAGGTACGAAATGTATGATACACCGAGAAGTGCTAGCGAGTAAAAATATTATTGCTGATTTAAATAAGGTACTAAAAACAGCTGTTAAAACGGTAAATTATATAAAATCAAGTGCACTGAATTCAGGATTATTCGAAAGGTTGTGTGTGGAAATGGGACCATCTAATAAAACATTATTAATACACGCGGAAGTTCGCTGGTTATCCAGGTGTCGGATATTAAAAAGAATATATGAACGGAGAGAAGAAATAACTGCCTTTCTATCAAGTAAAAATAGTGATCTAGTTTAGTCATTCAATGACAGAGTAGAACCTGAAATTATGTCATCTTGCAGATATTTTTCAATTGTTGAACGAACTAAACTTATCACTATAAGGAACATACAAAACAATGTTTGATAGTTAAATAAAATAGATGGACAAAAGAAAAAAAAATTAAAATTTGGATTTAGATAGTTGAAAACAATCACTTTGATATGTTCAGCTGCTTAACGGATCAAATGATTGAAGCTAAAAATAGAAACCAATATTACAATTCCAATAAATTATTTATAATTATAGCTAATCATTTAAAAATGTTATCTATCAATTTGAGGAATATTTTCCAGTAAGCCAAGACTCGAGAACAAATACATTGCGGGTTTTAGATCCATTCAATTTCAAAAATACAAAAACTGTCCTATCTATAGTTAAAGAAGATTTATTAGATGATCTCTCATCAGACCTGACATTGAAAAATGTAAAAGAAAATTCATCACTTGCTAAGTTTTGGATCCAAATCAATGGTAAGAACAAGGTTTTAAGTGACAAAGCAATTCAATTTTGAATTAAATGTTTTTTTGGATTAATATTTTTTTATTAAATACTTATATGTATATTTAATTTTAATAAAACTTTCTTTGCTATTTTTACTTAAATAAAAATAATTTAGCTTAAAACTTTATTTTTATTTTCATTGTGGTAGTTTTTCAAATAACTTACTATGAAAGTTCATTAATATGAAATTTTCTCTTTTTAAATTGCGTAAATTAAATTCACCCCTTTTTGATCGACAAATATGTCAAAAAGGAGGATTATAATATAAGTGGATAATACTCATCTGGCTAAAAATTTTCGAAGGGGTTCCGCTAATACGAAAAAAAATTGATAGGGTTCCGAAGTACCAGAAAGTTTGAGAAACACTGCACTAGAGGGTTAAATAGCAACGTTTATTTACATTCTCACTAAATAACTAAATATAAAAGTAATATTTATTCGAACAGAATTTAAATTAAAATTAACTAAAAATGAATTTTAAAATTTAGGATTAACCCTTTTACCAGTTATCCCGACTATTATCAGCTTGAACTATTGAATTTTATAGAGTAGACCCGAAAACAGCGTATAAATAATATTATGAACTACAACACGTGGTAAGCTAAAATATAGATATCAAAAATCTCTATTTTTTCTAAAATCGAAAGTTCAAAAATTAGAAATTTTTAATAACCGATAAGGAGTTAATAACCTTTTAATACGTTTTAAAGTTAAGTTTATATCATTGCATATTAATAACATATATGATTTGAATAGTCAATTAAAATCGATTTTAAAGAAATCGTGTAAGTTTTACCTAATTTTGCGTATTGAAAGTTACTTGTAAATTAATTTATGACTTTTATTACTGAGTACAGAGACAAGAAAGGTATTCGTGGATAATTCTACAGGCCAGGACTCCATTACGAAACATATTTATAGATTGCTTTCAAAAACTTCATAAAATGGAAAAGATGCACCAAAATGCAAACAGTGTAAGATTTTAGTAATTTGAGTGAATTTTAATCGGAAATAATTAATAATATTAAATAAATTTAACTCGATTAAACTTTGTAATTATAATTTATTTTATATAACAGTTAAATAATAAAGAAATGTTTAATATATAATCTGTAGAAATAGCTTCAAAATAATGTGTTAAGTTAAAAGTCGTGATGTACTATTCTCATCTATTTTTGGTAAATGTTCAATAATACTCTATTGAATATTTGAAAAATTTATCTGCACTATAAATATGAAGAACAATAAATAAGAATTGTTCAAAATCATAGAAATTTATATTAAAATTTAGCAACACTCTTAATTGGAACCTATAAAAATGATGTTGCGTTATAGCTAATTAAACTTGTAGAATGTTTTTAATTGTAGTGCCTGAAACATTTAATTTTATCTAATTTTACTAAATTTTAATTATTTAAAATAAAATTACAAATGCCTTATTAAAAATAACAAATATTTAATTTTTGTTTAAATATTTTCAAATTTTAAATCGTGGAAATTGCTGCTTTTCTTCATGCTAGTTTCAGCACATTTATTAAACCGACTCAAGTCTCAAGAAAATACGTCATTCTAAAGATTTCTATAACAGCCGTTCATATTCAGATCACAGCTTCCGAGAAGCTTGTAATAAATGGATTGATTCTTAGGAAATGTGTCGGATTTAAATTTGCTCAATCGACTGAAAGCTTTTCCTATTATTGGATAGATCACCAGTGAAGAACAACATTGAAAACTGACACAATTAAAGTTCCAATAAACTAAGAATCGGTATTCGGACGTGACTACGGAGCTCACAAATCAGTCAAACACTCATCACGTCAGTCAACATTATGGCTAAATCCTTAAAATCAAACTCATATTCCATCACAATTACTCCTTACCCTTGAAAGTTCCGATTTAATGAAGAATTCTCAGCATATTAATAACATATATGATTTGAATGGTCAATTAAAATCGATTTTAAAGAAATCGTGTAAGTTTTACCTAATTTTGCGTATTGAAAGTTACTTGTAAATTAATTTATGACTTTTATTACTGAGTACAGAGACAAGAAAGGTATTCGTGGATAATTCTACAGGCCAGGACTCCATTACGAAACATATTTATAGATTGCTTTCAAAAACTTCATAAAATGGAAAAGATGCACCAAAATGCAAACAGTGTAAGATTTTCGTAATTTGAGTGAATTTTATGGTCGAAATTTTTCCTCTGTAAATGATGCAACTTTAAAATCCGATTTCTGGTATAAAAAACGTTTTGCAATAAAGTTTTGTAAAGAAATTTTACTTTTTAAATGCCATTTTATAATCACTTAATTGAACTTGCATTAAGAATAGTGTTATCCATCAATCTAGCTACTTCAAGATTAAATCCTAGCTTCACTACTGCTCACCACTCTGTAGAACTAAGTTATCATCGCTTGTTCTACCAGAACGGTCACTAGGTATAACATATGCAACGGCTCATAATTATAACCCAACTTTTACAATGAATAAAACCTATATCATTGATATGGATACAATGCATTTAGTCGATTTATCAACAACTAAATGAGTTTTTATCTTAATTTTAATGTCAGTCTTTTGTGTAAGACTAAAATTGTTACGATATCTGAATCAACTGACTGCAAGTCAATAATATACAAAATATGTTCATATGTTCTCAAAAACGAATGGTTTTCACGACATGCTAGATTACTTATTATAACAAAGAACTATCATTATAGTAATAAATTTATACAAATCATTTCATATAAAGAATTGTAGTGATGAATAAAAATTACTAACAGATGTTTATTAATTAAAATTAAATGTTTAATGGTTTATGATACTGCTAAGATAACGAAAAATTAATTAACTGTCATGATCATAAATGCTTGTAATTTAGCAGAAATTTTCTGTTGGCAACCGAAATAAATCGTTAGAAACTCAGTCGGAAATTGGAATTAGAGTGAATCAAATACTGAAGAGATTGATTTTATAAATTATTTTAATTTGAAGGCTACAAAGCTGAATGACACAATTTTTGATTATCGGAAAAAGTTAAAACTGTGTGAAAGCGTTAGGATAATGTAAAAGATGGTTATTAGCAACGTATCGGAATGGCAACTAAACCTACTTTTTTTTTAGCAAAAATCAATAAAACCTTAGTCTTAATGTAAAACTAATCAAACTTCAATCATTTAATAGCTTGGAAATATGCAAGACTAAGGTTTATACACACAGAGAAATGCATAAATCCGTAAATTATGAAATATATAGTAAATTTTCAGTTCTTGAAAAGTCATTATAGTTGTCTTCTGTTAAAAAAATAAATAGAAAATATTCCCATGAAAAACTTAATCTTAAAATCAGAAAATATTTATGCCTATTTGGAATATAAATACTGATTCAAATTTCTTTCAATCTAATATCAATTTTACACCTTTGAGCAAATCCTGTGCTTTTTTTTGTGCAGCTAACAGGGCTGATGTCCATCGCTTCATTTCTGATTCATTCTGTGATTTTAAATGAAAAGTTTGCATACCACTATGACTAATAACAAATGATGTAGAATCAACTAAGTTAATTTTGGCATTAACAATGTTAATTGTTCCTCGACATATCTGTGCCATTTCCGATTGATTTCTTAATGGATTGATTTAGATATATTAATTATAAATAAAGTTATAAACAATTTAATTTAACTCATACCGATAATATGATAATAATCCATTTTGTAAAACGAACCAACGTTTTTGGTAGCCTTTTAAATAATTAGTCCATTTATATAAATAACCTTTTATATTGCTCGATAATGTCACATTATTTTGATTTTTAGTCTCCATAATTATTTGTTAAAATTAACTTTAGTTAAATACAATAATTAATTAATCATAATTTAAATAAAATAAACACATCACACTTATTAAATAAATAAGAATACTAAAACAAAGAAATTTGATCTGCTAAGAAATTTCAAAAAATATTATATTAATATAATAAATGAAATACTGAATGTTAACACATTAAATCTATATTTCTGCAATGTAAAAAATTGAATATAAATCGCATTTTTTTCGCCACAGAACATTAGGTTATGCTTATTTTAAAATTTTTCAATTTTAAAGAAAATTAAAATTAAGTATATTAATTGCATATACATCTGATGTCGTCATTGCTAACTGACCCACGAATTCATATGGGACTTACTTAATCCACACAAAAGTCGATACGCTTTAATGTGGTACCTGTCGAAAACAGCGTTGGTCCTGTATTGCATGGTTTAAGACTAATATATAAACAAGCTCTTTTCAAGAATTGCGTTTTGTTTGGTGATGTTAATTTTGCTCAACATGTTGCTACTAACCCTTTATAAAATATTCTCTAAAATAATTTGTTGCTCCAAATTACAAAAGACCTTGGGAATTTGTTTAAAGGAGCCAGTAACATAACATGAAAACTTAACACCACGATAGTAATAACTAAATAATAGAAATTTTTGTTAGTTCGGCACGGCAATACCTGAAAAACATGAGCAGCAAAAACAAATTAATAGAAAGAATAAATCATTAAAAAATAACTTCTGAAATTTGAAGATAACTGATAAAAACCTTAAAAATATATAAAAACAATTGTTGCGTTTGTAGTGATGTATTGTCAATCTGACTTCAAGCGTTCTTTTAAACAACAGTAATGAACTCCAAAAGATATAAACTTTACTGATTAATACACTTTATCTCCACTTTAAAATGACACAAAGAGTTCTCTATAACAGTCACGACTTGGTGCTTATTACGACCCTTCAGGAAGAATAGCACGTATCGGATCAATTGGATTTCACAATAACTTGACTACTGTGACGGGTTTCTGAGATCAATAAATCTGATTTAGTTGCTTTGCTTTGACTTCACTTTATTTCCTTTTCACAATTTCGGCTTTGTCTCATTTCAACTTTCTTTATTATTTTTTAATCTAATTTCTGTTTCAAATTTCTTTTTTTCCTTGATTTCAACTTCTAGTTTTCTCTAAATTTCTCTTTAAGACCTTTCTTCAATAATTTTCTGTAATTTTCTCCTTTAAATTCTTAGTCCAATTTTTCTCTCCTTGATTCCAGTTGCGCTTCCTTTTTATACTCCATCACCCAATAATACTTACTGATGTCAAAGAGAATTTCCAATATCTTTTACGGCTAATTCCATTTTGGCCTCTATAATCACTGACAACTGTCCAGATAACTAATTTTTAGAGATGCCTTTTCCCGGATTCCCAAACAACATTCCTTCCCTTATCTTGAAAGGGCTTTCGAGATAACGTGCAAATTTTGCTTTTGTTTTTGTTTTCCTAAATTTGCACTCGTTAATTATAAATGACCTTCTTTTATTCATTTGTCTATTTTTATTGGTTTTCTCTTATTCCTTTCTCGTTATTCGACATTTCGTTTTCATTCCCTTTTTATTTAGCTCCAGAACCACATCTTAATCACTTATCATTATTTCCTCCAATCATTTTACATGTTTATTAATTATTTTATTCTATTATTTAGGTATCCTCAACAAATTGATCAAAATTTAAAAAATTAACATATCAGAATTAATAAAATTATAGTAAAAATTTGGAAGAATCAAACCTCAAACTAAATTTAGACTTTAACAAAAAGAAAAGATCGAAATTTCAACAACAAACTAACTAAATTCGGAAAAATCGTGTAGGAGTTTTGTTTTAATGTATCTAAAATATGCGTTGAAAACTAAAGTATATAAGCCAATGCTGAATCGACAAATATTAGACTACAAATTTAACTGGCTATATTCTGATATCTTTATAATACAAGCTTAACGTATACTGTTTCTCTGAAAATTTATCAACCATTATTAGTAAGCAAATTCTGTTAAATCATTTTGTTATTTTATTTTATTGTTATGATTCCTATTATTATCGTTTGATTTATCTATATGTTTTTATTATTATAACGCTGAAATCAATTTCCTTAATTTCTACCAAAAACAATTAACTATCTATCGATGACATTATGGCATGATTAATCCATGTCTCCGAAATCGACATATGGGTGCATAGTTGCATGTGTGCATGTTCACATGATCTATCGAAGAGGCAGACATTTCAATCGATTGGGTTTATTCTAAATGTCAACGAGTTATTAATGAATAAATTGATTTGCGAAATCCAAATATTATTATCTGATGATTATTTCTATTTAGAGGCGGAATAATTTAATGTGCAAGGATTGTGGCCATTTTTACCAGATTTGGGGTAGCTTTAAATCATTTAATCTTGGTTCTGATGGTAGTAAGTGTCGACTTATGGGGAGTAGTTGTGAATAATTAATGTCATTCAAGTCTGTTCCTTCTCACCAACTCGGTGGCTTACGTCAACTCATTCGGGCTATTTTTGTGGGCGGACCTACTCTGTTCAGTCGTTCGGGTCTTGGATTTTACGTTGAGATTGGAAAGTTCCGAGTGGATAGTTACTATTTAAATGGACATGCCTTAGGACGTTTTGTTTATCTAATATCTGTTAAATATAGTTTTATAATCGTTAGTTGTAAATGTATACTTAATTAGATTTTTTATGTGGTATTTATTGGGTAAGTCGTTAGATTTATTTCGTATGTGTCTTCGGAATCCAATTCTAATTACAATACCTTAATTGTAATGGATTAATATTTACCACTTTACTCGGTCATTGATAGCGAAATAGGTTGTCTATCTTGGGAATTACAGATCGTCGCTCGTCAAATTCTCTTAACTATTCAAATTTGATGGATTTGTTATTTACTCATTTATCGCTGATTTTTGGGAATGTGGGGAGTTGGGAGATGATCTGATTTCACGATTATGCGTCCTATAGTGAAGCTGATGGCATGATTAACAAGTTTACTTTTGATTAACGAATTGCGGTATCCTATGTCAAGAACTTTTAGTTACCCACAATTTTGGATGTCTGTTTGATCGAAAATGATTTAGTGGGAGAAGATTTTAGGGTAAAAGATTTGAGTTTCATATTATTATTCTACCCGTCATTTCCCCAAAATTTGATCTTAAGATAATATTGTGTTCATATTATGAGTTTAGGAGTGCCCACTGGACTACTCCGGGTTTTTGATTTTGAGCCGTTTGTGAAGATAATTTAGGTCGAATTTACAGGAAACGGATGATGGTGGAATAGCCAAAAGACCATGCCCCTTTCATCCCATTTCCCCTATACGGAAATAATGATTTTACGTTTCAGCTACTGCGTTCTCACGCCGTAGCCTTTACGGGCACGAGTTATTGGCGGACTTACACCGCACTTACACAATTCGATAGAGTATGTAAAATTTTAATAACTTGTAGTGTTGTTGCGGCTGTGGGCCGAAAAAATTTTGACAAAGAAAATTTGGTTTCATATTAATTATGTTTATTGAAATATAATACACCACAATTGTCACAGCTTCATTTATCATAATAACATCATAACTCTCTCCCCACGCCGACGTCCAAGCAGAGCTCATACGAGGTTGCGGGGACGCGACGTGGAGAGAGTTTTCGAGCATTCGTCCACTCACATTTAAAATTCTGGTTTTCCACTGGTTAAGACTCCGAAAAGCGATTTTAACTGATTGAAAAATGATTTTGCTTAAAAATTGTGTGAAAATGAATCGGTATATATATACCTATTAGACGACCCTAACCTCGCGTGTTAAATTTGCTTTAGTAAAACAAAATTTGACCTTGTGATTTTCTAGTATATTCTATTCTTAATTTTATTATTTTGTTATTTAATTTGACAATTTAATTTTTTAACTTTTTAATTGAATTGTTTCCAATTCAATTATTTGATTTTTGTTCCATTTTTATGGATTTTCGCATTTTTTGGTAAATTGTCAAATTTCGGTCAAATTTTTATGTTTTCATGTTATTTTTATGTTTATTTCGTGCGGATCTTGTTGCACTTTGTTATTATTTTATTTTACTTTTGTGTTTCTTGATTTTATATTTAATTGTTTTCTTTCTCATATTTTAGCATGGTTAGTTGGTGTTTTATGGGTCCGATTTTAAATTTGCATGTTGTATTTGCGTGTGTATTACCGATTCACTTAAACAAATTCGTGTCTTGGCCCAACATTATTATTGTAGATATGAATTTAAGATTCAAGTTTTCAGTAATAGATAACCGCATTACTAGGGTCCTTGAAAACATGTTAACTTAACGGAAATAGGAGGCGACCCAGAGTGTCCCCAACAGTGCCCCTATTGCGTTGGCCGGTGCCACGTCTATGAGCACTATTGTGGATACTTTCGCCAAACCTATAAGGCAAATAAAATGCGCGTGCCCCATCCCTTCCCTCATCCAGATAGTATAATTAAATCCCTAAAGAGAGAGTCAACGTAGGACTATAAAGGAGTTGATATTGTTTTAATAAAAATTTTCATAACCAATCGTTCATCGAGTTAGGAATTTTAAATTCATTTTCTTTTAGTGAAGTCAAATCGAAGGTTGATTGAAAAGTTCAGAAGAGACATCTTGGAATATCATCGGGAGGCGATGATCCAGAGTCAGAGGGCGGAGGCCATGGTGGGTAAATGCCGCCATATGGAACAGACCTGGCTCCGTCCAGAGACAGCTACTAAGTTGAGGACCGAAATAGAAAGTATGAAAGCCAAGCTGGCACAAAAGGATGAGGCCCTGATGCTAGCGGAGCAGAAAGCCCAGGAGCTCGAGAAACAGGTGTTGGAGCTGAAATTGAGAGATGAAATCCGCACAGGATTAGTGCAGAGCGGAGCGACACTATCGGCCGAACAAGAGGCCATAGTGATTAGGAATGTACCTGGGAAAGATATTGGAGTGAAGATTCTCACTCCAAGACCCTCACATATGCCAGACAAAATGCCGAAACGAAACCGGAGAAGAAATCGGCCTGGCAAGAAGGAACGTGAGAGGCTGTTCAAGCTCCACAAAGCCCGTCTGATTTGACACATTCTCGACGCGAACGGTTTCTAAATACCGCGCGTTGAACATTACAATAAACACTGAAATATTGTGTCGGCTGTGATAAACACTGTAGTGTTGTATATTTTTTTGTTGATCCAAATGATAACTATATCTGTGTTGATTTTGATTTTGATAATAAAAAAAAATTTAAAATAGTTAAATATCGAAAGGTTGAAATAGTTACATTGTTGAGTTAAATATTTAAAATTTGAAAATGGATAAAACAACTGAGAGGGGGACCGACAGCTCGTGAACCCATTTGAGTATTAGGGCATTGGCAGTCTTTGAAAAGAGGCTCACCCTTTGCTAATATTCAGCCCACTAGTTCACAGGACCAACGTCAATTTTGACGGGTGACTAGCGGTTAAATTTTTTATGCGGGCGCTGGGTGGGAAGTAGTTACCATTAGACAGGTTTGACATTTTTATTACCCATCAGTGCCTAGCAATGATATTTATCTATATTAAAGGTTCGCCACTCTCTAGCAGCCAACATTTTGTTATGCACTATCAATCTTATTGTATGAATGTAATTATTTGAATGTAAAATCGACCATGTTCAGAAGTGGCTTCAGGATCCAACTATGAATTTCAAAGATACTGCAGTTGATCTGGAATCACTGGAAATAAATCTTGTAGAAATTCGTCAAGACTTATGCGCCAATTCTGTAGAAAAAGCCAAAACCAGATGCATAACATGGTAAGTTGAAGTTAAAAAGCGGACAAGACGAAGAGGTCGTATGCCTGGAGAATTTAGCACAAAATGTTGGTGTGTCGGCAGAGGAGGAACTAATTTGTGTTATGAAAGGTGTTCTAAATTGACTATGACAAGAAATCTAGACACGATTTTAGCGGCTGAACGACCTGAACTTGAAATTTGGATTTTTACTAGATGTAAAAACTTTATTTAATAACGAAGATCAAGATAATAATTCATTAAGACAACACTATAAAGATCTTGGAAATTTCTGTGATACTGATATCCACGGGGATGAACTTCGCACTGAAATTTGTTTCTTCCAAATGTTACTTCGGGTAAGAGGTGATCCTTTACCAGCAACTTCATTATATCTCTTGTCTTTCATCATTTCTTATGGCGAGGACATTTTTCCAAACCTGCGATTTGCACTGCAAAAACTTCTAACAATTTCAGTATCAATCGCTAGCTATGAGCGTTCTTTCAGCAAACTAAAGTTGATTTTGTCCCAATTGCGTGCATCGATGGGACAAGATCGTCTTAGTGACATTGCACTTCTCAGTATTGCACGAAACGAAATAGAAAAGTGTGATTTTGATGAAGTTATTGATAAGTTTGCCATAGTTAAATCCAGGAAAATAAACCTGATATGAACATTCTACATGTATGGTCACAATGTATGTATACAGTTATTGATATAATACAAATTAATATAATATTTTATTTGTACTATTTCTTACTTGACAAATCACGTGTTTCGTCTGCATTAGTTTCTTCTCTACTTAGTTAATTGGACAACTCTTAATTTTTCAGTGAGGGGAAAACGCAAAAATGAATCTTGTCCCCAGGCGCCAAACACAGTAGCTAGGCCTCTGCCACTAATCTACTGATAAGTTTAGTAGGATTTCAGGGTATCCTTAATATTCTATTATGTTCCAAAATGTAAAATATTTGTTATTGTAAGCTTTATAATAATTAATAAAATTATTGCAAAAATTATTTTTTAACATTTTTTAAATTTCTAAGCTCACTTGATATATGAATGCTTTTTTTGATTTCATTAAATTATGGTTTTATTTTGTAACAAACTATAGATTAGGGATTTATTATTTTCGGGGACCGAAGAGTTTAATCTCAAATGCATTTAGAAATTTCCATATACAAGTTTTACCTATTAAAAAATATACCTATATTATTTTGAAAAAAATCAGGGGAACTCCAAAATTTTTATTTATAAAGTGTGGAAACCGCTGACCTAGATGATATAGTAAAGGTTATGAAATACTAATTTTTCAAATAGAATCTGAAATTCATCGGTAAATAAAACTGAACAGATTACACAATTTTATTAAGTGCTAATTACTCTGAATTAACGAATTATTTCACGCAATTAACAACACGAACCAATCCAATCGTGAAGCACAGTGAAATATGATGACCCTTTTTGAACCTTGTCCATTTAAATCACTACACTATCAAATTGGAATTGTAATATTAAAAAATGAAATCACATTCAAAAACCGAATCTATTCCGCTGTTAGATAGTGATTTACATGACTTGAAAGATGTGAGTGATTATTCGTCTTCATCCATCCATTACAGCACGGAATATGGAACTTATCAAAAAGATGGAACTAAAAGATATGACAATAAAAATTTCATCGAAAGCGTATCTGTCAGATATTCCTCAGATCTGGAAGACGGTCGTTTGAAGAGATTTAATGATTTTGCTGAGATGAAAAATGTTACAATCAGCTGGGCGGAAATCAACTGCTATGCTCCTGAGTTTGGGAAAAAAACTCTAGGAACTGCTAAAGAAACCGGTTTATTTAAGCAACTATTGTTTGATGTCAGCGGAGTTGTAAAAAGTGGACAATTGACTGCAATAATGGGCGCAAGCGGAGCTGGTAAGTCAACTTTATTGAATATAATAACCTGCAGAAATCTGGGAAATCTAAGAATTGACGGAGAAGTTAAAGTTAATGGATATGTCATGCATTCAAATATTAAAAGTCTATCGGCATATGTTCAACAATTAGACGTTTTTTGGGGTCGACTAAAAGTTAGAGAACATCTTATTTATAATGCAGTTTTAAGAATGGGAAAAAAGTATACCAGAAAAGAACAGATTGAGAGAGTTGATAAATTGTTATTTGAAATGGGGCTCAGTTTGGTAGCTAATGACTTTATAAATTCCTCATCACACAAAGTTCAAGGTTTAGCTGGAAGTGAAAAGAAGTTACTGTCTATTGCATGTGAATTATTAGTGGATCCTCCAATACTGTTTTTAGACGAGCCAACAACTGGACTAGACGCCAAAATGGCTCATAAAGTGGTTACCATTTTATCAACTCTTGCCAAAAAAGGCAAATGCATCCTTTGTACAATTCATCAGCCTTCTTCACATATATTCGAGCTATTTAACGGAACATATTTATTGGCAGAGGGTCGATTAGTATTTCAAGGAAGCCGTGAGCAGGCTCTTGATTTCTTCTGTGACATTGGATTTCCATGCGCAGAAAATTATAATCCAGCTGACCACTTCATCCATACAATGGCCATTAAACCGGACAGAGAAGCAGACTGTAGAGCAAAGGTGATCTATATGGCTAGAAAGTTCAAAGACACATCTGAATATGGATTTTTAAGAAAAGAAATCCTAAACATTAACAATGCCTTCAAAGAACAGGAATCTCAAGATATTCCAAACATGCTCAAGTCAATATCGCCTTTTAAAGCGACATATTGGGAGGAAATAAAAATTCAAACATGGAAACAATTGTTAGATCAAGTAAGGGATCCAAAACTTTTCGCCGCAAGATATATTCAGAATTTAATTCTAGTTATCATCTTATCCATATTCTATTGGCAACAAAAAAACAACCAAATTGGAGTCAGCAATATTAGCGGAATTTTGTTCAATGTTATTACAAATGTGACGTTTTTGGCGGTCGTTCAACTGAATTCTTTTGTTACAGGATTAAAATTTTATTTCCGAGAACACCACAATGGTATGTGTAGATCGGGAACTTTCTTTATCGCTCAAAATATTTCAGAGCTTCCTATTTTCTTAACTACAACACTGACAACCATAATCCTCATATACTGGTGCGTCGGTCTATATACTGGAATTGCTGAATTCCTAATGTTTAGTCTGATAGTTTTCCTTATTTATCAGTATTCTTATAGCCTAAATATTCTTTTCGTCGGAACACTTTTCAAGAATCTTGACATTATTTTAAACATCGCGCCATTGATAAGAATCGTAATGATGTACGTTGGAGGTTTCTTGATAAATGACGCGTCACTCCCTGTGTTCGTTGACTGGATGAAATACTTATCATGGCACAGATATTCATTTGAAGTATTATTGGTAAACCAGTGGCAAAAGGTAGATAAGATAAACTGTGGAACCATATATCCAGATTCGTGTTACAATACGGGAAATGATGTCATTCGGTTTTATAATTTCACCGCTTCCCATGTTGCATTTGACTTGATTATGTTAATAGGGTTGACCATCGTGTTTAGAATCGGGGGACTAATTTTGATTATTTTTCGGAGTAGAGAAAGAAAACTGAACTAAATGATTTTGAGTTAAATAAATTTTTTGTTGATTTACTTATATTTGAAATTTTTCAGATAAATATAAATAATCCAAGAAGCCATTACTAAATTGTTTTCTGAAATAAACTAAAAATTTTATTTAATTTATTATTAATGTAAATTAAATTTGGGCATTTAAGGTTTACATAATTAACATTGGTCCCCATAATTTTTTTTATATATATATATATAGGAAAGAAAATTTTGTTTGGAAAAGAAATTAAATTTTTAAGGGTTATAAAAACAAAGTTTAAATAAAGTAATTTCACAAATCAAAAAAAAATCTTTACCTTTTTCAAATATTTTTTAACTGGTAATTTTTTAATATTATTAGTATTTATTATTAGTTGCTGATTGAGGCGGTGCCCTTCGGGTGCTTACCTCAATCGGTGACATCTTTAAAATAATCTAAATAAATTTTAATTTAAATAATTTTAGAAAAATTAATAGAATTAATTAGAATATTATTATTCCGCTATTAGTGATAGCAACAGTCATCGTTTGTGGATTATTCAGTAAAAAAGTGCAAATGAGTAAAATTTTAACAATAATTAAAATAGTATTAGCATTGTTGAGGTTCGTCTAAAGTAACGCAAAGAATATTCAGATGTACAGGAAATTGAGTACAAATTGATAAATGGCAAGATTTATATAAGTTCTGAATTAATAAATTAATCAAAAATTTCAAAAAATTAAAATTGTCATATTACTGGGAAATAATTTGTTTTAATTTGATAAATAGATTTTAAATAGGTTTACTAAATATAAATTGCAAAATTATTTGATTTTAAAGAAATTTCTATCAGAGATTGATAAAAGTATTATCCTGAGTGATTGGTTGCAATCCATGGATATTATTATTATTAAAACTGTGATTTTTTGGCAGCAGCATAAATTAAAATTTCAAACAAATAATAAACAATAAATATTGAGAATATCGAGTATTTTGACATCGTTACTGATATTTCAAAACACGCTTGGAGTCAGATCGATAATTGATAATACTTAATTTCACCGACAACCATATTAATAATAAGATAAAGCTAAGTATAAAATTAAATGAAAAAAATATTCGATTATAAAATAATTATTTTATTGATTATTGATTATAATCCTTATTATTATTATTAAAAATTTGTATGGTAATATACTAAAATGAATTTCACTAATTATGATTAATGTAACACTCAACAATATTTTATTAATAGAAATAGATCATGTCAATAAATATTTAACCAGATTTGTAAACTTGAACCCCCATGTTGTTAGGCATTCTGCAATGACAAAAGTTGTCTTCTTCATAATTAATTTTTCTGAATTGATAAAATCATATTTCAATAAAACACAAAAAGACAAAATATTTGACTTACGTTATGAAATGCTTGCCAATTATCACATGCCAATTTGTTCCGAATTGCTCATCAACTTTTTTCTTTATCGCAACCACTCTGTCACAGTCTAAATCGTTTTCTTCAAAAGCTTTTTCAAAAATCTCAACCATTTGATCTGTTTTCTCTGTCGACATTTCCGTTTCAATTACTTTTGTTAGCATTTCCTTTTTAGAGATTAAATTAATTCAACTGTAAATAAAATTAATGAATCTCTATTTATTCACTATTTTTTATTGTTTTGTTTTGTTTACACCTACTGTTTACTGAATGTGCATGTGTTTGAAAGTTTTTCGTTTTGAAAATATTTCTATAGTTATTATGTAATCTTTGAACTTATCGGTAAATCATTTTTCTAATTTCTTTTATTAAACACGATAAATATATCACGACAGAAACCGATATTATTTGTTTTAATTGTAAATGCTTGTGTTGAATAAATATTTAATGAAATAATATCATTGCACAGAAAATTAATATTTGATTAATCAGTGACAATTAATTAATCTAGAGATTCTCATAGTGTGGGCCACAGACTGAGTTTATGTAGATAGCGAACATTTTTTAAATACAAACACCACAAAAAAGCAGAAAGGATATCCACATATCAACTATTATTCTTACTCTGTTACTTTGAGTTTGTTCTGAATCAGAACTTCTGAAAGTTTTGTAATTCTAAATTAAATATATTAAATAAAAATCATAGCATAAGTCGATATTTTTATTTTCCCTTAAGTGTACTGATCATAAAAGATTCTGATCTTGAAATATAAATTGAATAATACTACCTCCTTCAAAAATGATTGTCTCATTTGACATTTGTTGCAAAATCATGGAAATCGAACGTTCTGTAGTAAATTACAAAAATTTAAGTGACGAGGAGTGAAATGCCATCTTGTAAACCCTTCTGGTGCGATCTAACAATAAGTAATCGCCAAAAAGAACAATTAAAGATGTTGCTGGAGAATTGAAAAAGTCCCCGAAAACAATTTCAAGAAATTTCCCAAAGTTAATGTCGACAAGAACTTCAAAACAAAATTTTAGCACTTCCAAAACGCGACAGAAGAAACATGAAGACAATAAAAAAAACGCGATTTCCTTGGGTACACTGTGTATTTAACAAATGAAAAAGTAATCAAGAGACGCAGCAACTCTCTGAGGCCAATTTTAACACCACAAAACTAAAAAGGGCATTTGGAGTTTGCCTTATCACATATTGACCATACCACAAATGATTTCAAATCGATGTAGAATATCGTACATGTAGACGAAAAATAGTTCTATCTTTTAACAGATAAAACGAATAAAAATAGTTGTCTAAAGCGAAATTGAAGTTAATATAACGAGACAATAATTTTTGAACAAAAATTTTCACCAAAACGGAAAATCATTTTTAAACGGAGGTAGTATCAAATATCTATTACTTTGTTTTATTAAATTAAATTAAAATTTATCCTAACCTGATATAAATTCAAATCGATTTTATTTTATTATATCTGGATTCGTCTCATCTTTTGGCATCCGCTCATACCGATTTCCTCCGCTAAATTAACTAGTTGAGTGATACGCGAGTAAGTTTTATTAAAGAAGCACTTTGGCAATTCATTAATTTGGACTATTACTCACTGTGTATCATAATAAATTCCGAGTTAGTAGATAAAAATATGAAATTCTTCCTTGTTTCAAACGAAACGGTAATATTTCATCTTATAGTAAAATCCTCTTTAATAAAAATTTTATCCAGTTTTATCCTTCTTTATATCGATTTTGTCATTTAATTATGAAGTTGTAATTTTAAAGTAAAAAAATGGAAACAATGACAATAAAAACAATAACAAGAACTCAACACTGAAGAGTTAAAAATAATTTTTAATGTTTGTTATCCCGAAACACGGAGCAGGAATTGGGTAACGCACCCAGATCCAAAGTTGAAAAAGGCTATAAACATTTAATTTCTTATTGAAATATGAAATTAATGTACCAGTTTTTCGAGCATATTTCCGTATATTTCCATTTCTATCAATTTTATACAATACGTATGTAGAAATTTTTAACCGATTTTAACTTGCCTTACATCAACTCTTCAAGTATATTAATTTTTTTTCACTGGTTTAATTTGATGTTTATATGAGGTAGTAGGTTTTTGTTATTTTATCGAAATGACTTTAACACAAAAATTGCTTAGCTAAAATTACTGTGACAGATATCTCTATTAGCATCGCAGAATCTGAACGAGCTAATATATTTACACAATATTTAAACAGTATTTACACAATGAAAAGATTATTAGTCGCACAAAATATTTCGGATTTAATGACAATCTGTTTAAATTGGAAACCTTTAAACAAATTCAATCCGACTTAAATAAAGATAAGTATGTACGAATAGCAAATGAAGAGAGGAATATAAATTTTCTAATCTAAAATCAATGGATTCCCTAGAAAAGGTATTCAATAAATAAAAATTAATGAAATTATTAGGCATGTGAAACGTCCGAGCCATATGGGAAACCCAATGAGATAATTAGATCAATTATCTCATAAAATCAATAAACCAGAATTCATTTTCGAGGTTATTAAAGAAGCGAGAAGTCGTCTGCTCAATTAGGCAGATAAAAAAAATAATTATTGGATTAAAACCTAATATGATTAGTTTATTGATTAAAAACTGGTATAGAAAGGGTTAGTTGAAATTGAGCAGAATCGAAGTTTACGAGATATTTGAAGCAGGCAAAAGCGAATCTATATTTGAATTACAGAGGGGAGTCTGAAAGCGAGGGAAAACTAATATTAGGCAATTTAAATTAACATGCGTACCAGAAATGGGGATCAACCGTGGGTGGACCGAAATCTATCGCAGAAGGTGCAGACAAAAGAGATTGCATTGACAATTGTAGTAAATACGAATAAAAGTTTCTAGCGTTGGGTTCTGTTAATTTTTTTGCAAAATTTTAACACCAGGAGTAAGGAGAGAGTAAGCCGAATTTTTATTAAATTAACCCAAAAACATCAGGGGAGAAGAAAATAAGGTGTGGCAGCTTTAATTATAATTATATTCATTCACTATTTCGATTTTTTAATATAATTTTTGTGATTTTTTGTTTTGAAAAATTATTCAATATATAATTTATATCTAAAATGTTTCTTTGTATATAGGCAATTAATCCAATCTTCTGTGAAAGATAAAATGTGTTTTTACTAAAAATATATGCGACCCCTTATAAGAATTTGCTGAGCTCACCACTTCCAAAAACCGAATTTTTGTGACTAATTTACGCACTAAAGTGATTTTGCATTGATAAACCCATTTTTACAAAAATAATCATTTAATATAATAAAAACAACTAGGAGTATAACTCAAAAAAGATTTTCAAAACGTAATTTATTGTACAATAAAAAGATTTATAAGAATATTAAATAAGAAAATGTATTTGTAATAAAAAAGGAATTATTTATCAACCAGTCTTGAACATTTGAACGCCAACCTTCTCTCCAACCTTCAATGTGCAAATTTGGTCCTGTTCATGGGTGATCATCCTTGAAATACAAAATCAACAAGTTATAAAATAAACTCAAACGTTTCTTACGTTGTAAATGATAGTCCAATGATCACTTGCCATGAAGTTCCAAATTGAATATCTAATTTAGTTTTGATGTTTTTTGCTCGCTCTCTATTTGTATTTTTCTCGTTGAAAATGTTTCCAACAGTCTCAACGATGAACTCATTGTCTTCCGTTGACATTTTACTATCAATGACAGTGATTACGTTTTGATTGTTATTCATTTTTGCTATTATAATACATAAACTATTTTCAACAAGTATATATGTAGATTGAATACATATTGTTGTATCACATACTCACATTAAAGAATGTTTTACATTGTTTGAATACAACAAATAAACAATTAACATGTTTTTTTCATTTCATTGTGTGTTAAAAATTCTGTAATTATATAAACTACTTAAATTGGTTTTTATTTCATTAAAAAATATTACAAGAAATGGAAATTAATGTTGTAAAATCAAAACTTTCGGAAGAGAACTTGGAGCAAGTTTTGAAAATTGTAGAGGAAAGTTTCAATAATTTCGAAGCTATTAATGAAATTACTCAAAATATTAAGAGTAATCTTGATGCGGAACTTGGATTTTTTTGGAATGTGATTATTGGTAAAGAATACTCAAGGTAATTATTATTATTATAAATAATAATAATAATAATAATAATAATAATAATAATAATTTTAACAATTCAGTGCAATAACTCACGAAGAAGGCCAACATTGCTACTTATCAATTGGGAACAAAAGAATCCAAATATTCAAATTTGGATGCTAAATATTGCGTTTGTAATCAAAAATAAATTTTATTAAAATAAATTTTAATAATTTGTTTTTCTAGTTCAAAATAGTATTTAAATAACAAAACTTTATATTTCATTTTGGTAGGAAATGTTTTTCATTTTTCCTCAATGCACGAAATTTATTTTTCTATATTTGATTTTTGTAAAATTTTGAATTGAACTTTTTTTGAGAAAATTTAAACCACATTTCTGCTTTATTGAAGATTAAAATGATGGAATCGTTTGATAGGGTTGAAGGTGAGGATGTATTTCATAATCATCCAATGTCTAGCCATTAAATAATACTAATGATAATAAAATAATTAACACTTTAACAGTCGAAAAAAAGTAATGTTAAAAAATTGACATTTCAAAATTTTCTACTTTTAGGATATTAGAATCATAGTTTCACTCTTTCTACTTAAAATAAATGTAATTTGAAAAAATTAAGTGAGTAATCCAATAATAAACTAAAACTTTTCAGCATAAATTATAAACTCGACACACATGTTCAAACAGATTCAAATAAGTGCAAAGGAAACTAATCTATAAGAAAACTGTACCAAACTTGACACAAGGCTTGTAGTAGTATGATAGTAAATGCACATTTAAGTGACAATATCAACATGACCACAAAAAGACTGGTTAATGCTAGATGACCATTATCGCCATGTCACATTTGGAACTATTGCTTGACAGCTGTAGCTTTAGCTGCGTCCGTAACCAATAAATAATACAATATTCTATTGAAAAAAACGATTTCATAGTTCAAAATTCTCATTGTTATTTTTAGTAAACTTGAAACGAACTGTTAAGGTTGTTTATTTTATTATTTACTGATATTTCATTTTTTATTATTTAATTATCATTATCAACTTTGTCATTTAATTTTACCATTTAATTTATTTTTAATATACAAAAATTGAAAAGCTGTGATATTACAAAAACCATAATTCTAAAAACATATTTGGCTGTCCTCTGATAATTTCAACATTATAACCATGTATACACTACATCCTTGATATTAATAATCTCACTCTTTCTTTGTCTCCCAAGGAATAATTGTAAATACAAAACATTTCTGATAAGTCATTTTCAGAAAAGAATATTTTTAAAAATTAATAAAGAAACAGATTTTGTATCTCTATTTAACCAAAAAATAAGCTCAGAATTCATAATCACTTCTGTAAAATTTACAGTTTCTATCTGTAAACAATTACATGAAGAAGCTATGATGGGACCCGTAAGAGATACAACAGTAGATGGTATGATAATGAAACTACCGTCACAAAATTCACTCGTAACTTTACTGGTTAATTGAGGGACCAGGAGGCTTCCTTCTAAAATCATTGATAATTTTCTTGCTCAACGTACAAATACAACTTAAGGTTTGCCATTTCTAATGGTTGATGCTGAATTTCTTTCAGTTTACAACCGATATAAATCTTCAATTTCTTGCTGGATGTTTAATTTTGTTCGTGTGTGGCCCTTTCAAGACTAATCTAGCTCAATATGCTTAGCTGCACACTATTCACGGAAAGCGTGATAAATTCAATATTCCATCCATCTTTCCTTTACTTCAGAATAAGATCGAGTTATATACACAGTACTTTGATGAAATTGAATAAGTGTCAATGAATGCACTTATCACTGTCTATACCAGTGGTTACTAACCTGTGTTCCGTGAAATTAGGTGAAGTGTTCCGCCAAACTTAGATATTCATAAAAAAAGTAGTATCAAATATTATGTACAAAACTTGCATTTTGTTATATTAGGAATTACATATTAATTACATTACAAATTAAGTTGTTCTACAACACTCCATAAATTAAATATAATAATAATAATAATAATAATTATTGGAGAACAGTTCATATTGGTAATATTATTTGATAAAAAATGCCTTTCAGTACATCGGGGAATGAGACTGCAGCAACGTTAGATTGCATTATTTTATTTATTTTCGTAAAAAAGACAGTGAAATTCTCTTAAATGTTACATCGTTTTAATCTTTTCAACATAATTTTTATTATATTATTGGGGTTAACAAAATGCACAAAAGTAAAAATGGAAATTCAATAAAAACATTGATATTCGAAATAATAATTAAGAAGACAAAATCAATTAAAATTTTAAAATAAATATTTATCTAGGAAACGGGTATGGGCGGATGCCAAATGACAAGACAAATCCAAATATAATAAAATTAAATCGATTTGGGTCTCCAGAAGGAAATATTTAATAAAAATAGAAATTAATTAAAAATTAATTCGCTAATGGGAAGTCCGAGCCAACAGAAAACCCGAACAGTATGAGAAACCCGGAGCGTCAACAAATTCGACCGAAATTTGATAAATCAATAAAATTTCATGAAAATGAAATTTAAATCAAAGAATTTGAATTAGAAATAATTCAATAAAAATTTCAAATAAAAAATTATCAAAATAAATGAAAAAATAATAAAAATAAAGATTAGAATACACTATAAAAAACAAGGTCGAATTTTGTTTTACTACATCAAAAATAACACGCGAGGTTAGGGACAGAAAATAGGTATAAATACCGATGCATTTTCACATAAAATTTAACCAAAAACCGTTTTTGAAACCATTTTTCAAACAAGATTTGTTTTATAATTTTTTCAATTGTTTTAAAAGCTATTTTTAGGTGAGCAGTAGTTTTATTTGGAAACTCTCTCTCCACGTCACATCCTTGCAACCTTGGTAGAGCTCTGCTTGGATGTCGGCGTGGGGGGAGATGTATTTTTATGATTATTGTTATGATGATCTTTTGGTCAAGTAATTTATATATTGTTTAATATTAATAAATATTTATAATGCTTAAAATTAACTTATCTTTCATAAAAATAATTGTTTTATTGTCGAAATTTTTCCCGCCCACAGCCAAGACACATCGCAAGTCAGTAAAATCAACATACTATTCAGATTCGTGTAAGTGCGTGGAATATCGCCGATGATCTGTGCCCGTGAAGATCCGGCGTGCGGAACGCAGGGATCGGAACGTCAATATTATTCCGTATAGAAGGGAGGGGAAATAAGGAAGGAGTCTTTTGGCTACTTCCTCGTTTCTCAATTTCTTTAAATTCGACCTAAATTGATCTACACACGGCTCAAAATCACCACACCGAGTAGTCCAGTGGGCACTCACTAAATATAATATGAACACAAAATGCGCCTAAGGCCAATTCAGGGAAGGTGACGGGTATTTAAATAAAAATGAAATCGTTGTTATTAATTATAAATTCTTGTTATTATTTATAAATTCATATTACTAATTATAAATTCATGTTATTAATTATAAATTCATATTATTAATTATAAATTCATGTTATTAATTATAAATTCATATTACTAATTATAAATTCATGTTATTAACTATAAATTCATATTATTAATTATAAATTCATATTATTAATTATAGATTCATATTATTAATTATAAATTCATGTTATTAATTATAAATTCATATTATTAATTATAAATTCATGTTTTTAATTATAAATTCATATTACTAATTATAAATTCATGTTAATAACTATAAATTCATATTATTAAGTATAAATTCATATTATTAATTATAAATTCATGTTATTAATTATAAATTCATATCATTAATTATAAATTCATGTCATTAATTATAAATTCATGTTATTAAGTATATATTCAGAGTAATGATTGTAACTTACGAGGTGTTAATATCGACTAAGTTAACCCTAAATCAGTACGCGACAATCACGAACTTACGGTAGTCAAGTCATAATAGTTACGATAAATTTAAATACCCATAGTCATTGACGATTCGATAAGGATGCCTTCAGGAAAATAAAGTGGAGAATTTTTATTATTGCCTCACACTCATGCCCATACCCTAGTCGTTGACGAATAGGTATTAATGATGAATTGAACTAGTAAATGACCAATAATATTCAATTGGCATCCACCGACGTCCATAATGTAGGATCGAAGTAAATCAATGTAATAAGAATTCTAATTAAAAGGTGAGAGTAAAATCCAAAATCGTCCAGAGCTTTCAAAATCACATTGTCAAAAACCGACCTCAACATAATTTATGATCCCATCAAACATCGAGAAATTAAAAATTATAAATCCAAACTAAAACGTCAAAATTATAGAAATCAATTCAATAGAGTGTTAAAAGTTTTAAATCCAAAGTTATAAGACTTGAATTGCAGCACCCAACTGGATAACATTTCACCCGTTCCGAAGAGGATGAGATTTCAAACCTACCCATAATTACTCTAAATCATGAACTAATTTAATTTGAACAGATTAAAATTACCCAATGTTGAAATCCTAGTAATATTAATTAATAAGCAATTCACCTGAACCAAATTACATTAATAAACTAAGGCCAATCATCGAGAAAATGACTAACCTCCCATTACTATATAACCCTCACAAACGGAGAAACCGACGAGATTGCCAGTACCATTGTCTAGCCAACCGATGTCCACCACCTCAACCATTCCCATAGTATTTCCCCCCAAGAATCTCAGTACCAGACTTCAACTAGGCAAGATAAAATCTAAAAAGAATAAAATAAAATTTCGTTCGAAAATAAAATAAATAAGAACCTTAGTAGAGATTGAACGGTGAATTGTCAACATAGCCAATCGATAAATGATCACAATTACAATAAATCCACTTGCTTAATAATCGCCAATCGCACTACAACCCGGAGAGAGAGAGGAAATCTGGCAGTAGCCAGTTCAAGTTAGACATCGACACACCGGTCAGGTTCACAAATCCGCTATCTCACCATCGATTTGTTTATTTTTCGTTTCCGGCTAGACAAATGTATAATCGAGGAATTAAGAAATCAATCACTTACCCGCCAAAATGAATATTAAAATCTCTCACCGAATGGCGGATATCGCGCACCCTCTCAGACAAATGTGATTATATTAATGTACTAGCACAAAACATAAACACCCACAATAAATTGGAGATAAATACCACGATCAGCATTGTCGGATTAAAATGAATCTACAACAAGTTTCTCGTAAAAGACAGGCCTCGACCAGCACATCCAGTGAAGGGTCGGTACCAGATTCCGACCCACAGATCATAGGTAATGATTTTTCTTGTTTTGATTTTTGTAATGCATAAGTAGTTATGATTTTCTGTAATATATAAGAAGCTTATAGATTTAATCTTTTTGTTCATATTTATTTATCGTACCGATATCGCAATATTTTATCAGCAGTTTGGAATTAAAACTTACCGTCAATATTTTTATTCGTATCGTAGCTTTTAATGTACTTGAACTTTAGGATAATAATTCCCTTATGTTTTGATTATCATGATTTATATTCATTTAGTAATTATTTAACGTAATTTTAGTTTTTACCTTTTATGGATTTTAAGTTACCGAATCTATAGAATACTTGTTTAGAATAAATTAAAACGACTTTAATTGTTTAAAATAATATGTAGCAAGATGTTAAAATCGAAACGTGGAATTCCATTACAAGTTGATTTGTTTTCTGTATTATCGATGTCGCATGGAAGTATGGATAATTTTCTTTATTAGACATTGGTCAGCCAATATAATAAGACGGAGGTAACTTACGAATTCGGTTGGGTCATACTCGGGTGCGTTTGTGTATATTATATGCTACAAAAGGAAGGAGTTTGAATATGGGAAAATGTCATTAATGGAAAATCGAAGTTATCTGCTATTAACCTAAAACCGGTCAGCATAAATGGGATAACCATCACGAACGACGCTAAATAAAGAACATTTTTCTCTTTGAATTTCTCCAATAAATAGCTAGAGCATGGTATAAGGTGTGCTTGATTGAACCTTATCGAACTAGGTTCATCAAACACGAATTTCGAGACTCCGCATCGAATGATTATAATACTCCAATAATTAGATATGCCTAGTCAGGTAAAACCAGGGAGATCCGCATGTATATTGACCACTTTTATCTTTTCTCCGCTATTAGTGTTTAATTGTTTAATTTTCAAAGGAATTTGTGCTAATTATAACCTTATTAAGGACGCTCAGATCCGGATCTTATCCCTATCCAACTTGCCGACCGATGGAGAGAAGCATGGAAGCAGTTCCGACAAGCCAGATGTCTCGAGTTTTCCCCACTCGAATCCCGACAGATCAGCGGACAACCGGAAGATTTCAACCGAAATCCCGAAGCATCGGAACAGCTCTGGGAGGAGTGGAATCCAGCTCAAGAGATCCATGAGCACGCCCGTCGCCTCCTCGATAGCCTTCTCAACCATCAAAGACAGGTGGACCTACAGGTGGTCCGAGCCCGTCAATGTTTGGCGAACATCGAAGACGATATCGAAACTGGCCGGATTGCTGCCGCCTATCGCCACTCACTGTCGCGTAGACCAATGTACGGATGTACCAATGAGGAGATGGGTGAGCACAGGAAGGACTCTCAGGTGGCCAGGACTAACCGGGTTCGTAATACTAAACGGCCGGTAATGATCTTTTCGAACTGCTCCCCGGAGGAGTGGGTAGCGAGAGGATTCACTGACATCTGATGCTGGTACCTTGAATTGACCTGGTTTTATTGATATTTTCTTTGTTATTAAAATAAATAATTAGTTCGGTTAGCAATCAATTTTGTTCTGTTTGGTGTTATAATAATTTGTCAAGGAAGTTTTTGTTTAATTCCCGTTATACTTATTAGTTCTATGATAATAGTTACCCTTTTGACGACATTAATTCCAGAAATGGATTCCCTGCAATTAATACGAACGGAACTGGCCCTGGCACAGCAAAATAACAAGACCCTGTATGATCAGATCATCCAACTGACTCGAGAAGTACACCAAACCCGAGCCACCTGGGTAGATCCAGCAAAAATAAAACCCCTACATCAGAGACTCACAGCTGCTCAAAAGGGATGGGCAGAGGAAAAGCAGATAAATCAAAGTCTGCGAACGCAAATACGAGGACTGGAGGTTGCCTTGTCGGCCAGTCAGGAAGGAGCGGCCGTTACTTACCCTCTCGTTTTTGCACCGGCTCAGTTAGCTTACCGGGAGTCAGTGACCACTCCAACATCAGTCTCAAACCCAGCGGCAACAGTAACTACTAACTCTCGTCCAGGACGCAAGGAAAGAGCCAGGCGCCATGCCGCTCGATTGTTAACTCAACCCAAACAAAGTTCGAAGGCGTTGTAACTCGTAAATAATACATGTTTTGTTGTCTGATTGCATTAGCCTTATGTATATGCTAGTCCAGAAATCATGGTAGAATTCCTGTTATTTCTTTTTAAACTCCAACATTAAATGAATGACATGAGGGGACCAATCATAAAAAATCGAGCATGTGTCTTCTATCGACGGCTCGTTGGACCCGAGGGTTGTCCGAGCAATTACAGCATTAGTAATAGCGCTCACTTTTTGCGGACAATCCACCCACTCGAACACATTTCCAACGTTGCCTAGCAACGGGTGCCGAGTGGTAGTCAAGGTAATATTTGTATGGCGTTACCGGGGCAACAATAAGATGATTTAAACAAATAGCTAAACCCAGTAACCCACCATATAAATTTGGGGGCTCAGCCGAGATCAACATGATTTTCTTGTACAAACAAATGAGAGGGGACAGAATACAGAACTATTTTATTGTTTTTGTGTAAAAACCCAAAGAAACATATAATTAATATTAAACCATTTACATATTCTTTTTTTGCGGGTGTTCCTCTGTAAAACCCATAAAAATTGTATAAATAGGAACACGTTTCATAACTTTAAAATTAACTTTTTCAGTTTTTTCTATTAAAACAATTTCGAACATAATTTTCTACTGTCTTATTGACACTTGGCTCTTTTTAATTTTCCTTGTTTTGAATTCATCGAATCCAAAATGTTTACCAACATCTGTAGATCTTTCTCACTTGACTAAGCTATCTTAAATTAGAATTTTTATATCCAATGGTTTTCATCGCTGTTTCTTTTTTCATCAGATAATATCTTTTTAAAATAATAATACACTCCTTGAAAATCTGTTATGAAATTTTCATAATATTTAAACAACAATTTGTTTAATATTACATTATTCTTATATTACAATAAAATTAACGATTATAAACTTCTTTTTATAAAATCATCTAAAATAATAAGGGAAAATGTTTAGCAACTTTTTTCAATCTCTTTAAAATTGATTTTCCAAGTCATACACACTCGCCTAAATTAAAACCATTTACTACCTTATTATACACAAATCAAATTTAGATATATGTAGAAAATGGAAAGTATAAATTCTTCAAAATTTGTGTCATATCATATTAGATGATACAATATTATTATGATATTGTATGGTCAGTTACAAAATATTTAACTACTGTTTTTTACTGTTTGTTACAATAAATTTATATAGTATAGCTAAATAAAAAAAGTTTACTGTAGGGTTCCTAAAATCTTTTAATTCTCAAAAGTTTTTGAATAATTTTTCCTTATTTGAAGTTTTGTTTAACTAAACCAATTAAAAATAAATTTATTTTTCAATTTCAATTAAATGTTTTAATCAAGTGGTTTTGAACATTTGGATGCCAATCTTCTCTCCAACCTTCAATGTGCAAATTTGGTCCTGTTCATGGGTGATCATCCTTGAAATACAAAATCAACAAGTTATAAAACAAACTCAAACGTTTCTTACGTTGTAAATGATAGTCCAATGATCACTTGCCATGAAGTTCCAAATTGAATATCTAATTTAGTTTTGATGTCTTTTGCTCGCTCTCTATTTGTATTTTTCTCGTTGAAAATGTTTCCAACAGTCTCAACGATGAACTCATTGTCTTCCGTTGACATTTTACTATCAATGAGCGTGATTACGTTTTGATTGTTATTCATTTTTATTATTATAATACACTTGTTCGCGTATATTTATACAGTAATTCAATGACATATATTTACAGAATTGAATTTAGTAAGTAGCATATAAAATTAATGACAAAGTGTGCCTGGGGTGTGCTGAAAATTATTTATTTTTTTGTTTGAAGCTATTGTGTTGTGTAAAAATCATTTTCTCACGGATTTTTTTATATTTTTTTAAAAACTAAATTATTAATTATTATTAAGTTATTAATTAATTCGATATTATATTTTTATACAATTTAACTTCATATAGAGACTTTTAACAACAGCAGTCAGTGTCGAATTTACCTGAATGATCCAAAACATGGGGAATAATCAGTTTTCAGGGAGTGTCTACAATTTTAGAAAACTTAACAAAAAATATTTTATGTTATCGCAAAAAAAGCGATTAAATTTCGCCTCTGCCGATTAAAGGTTGCCAAGATGGCTTCCTGTTTTCATAGTCTTTATAATTTTTTAATTATTTGATAGCGATAAAAATTTTTTGATCACTTACTGCGATTTTAATCGCGATTGGAAGATGATCAGACCAAAATTTACGTGATAAATTATTAAACCTTTTAATAGCTATATTACGATTAAACAAAAATGCATAATTTGTTGGCAATTTAAGACTGTAAATGGAAACATAACATTAGTTGTTGATACTCTAATAATTGGTGAGTTCATTCTTCAGATATCAAAGTTATTGTATCTTTTTATACAATTGAAAAAATGGATAAAAGTGCTGAATCTTTTGTTAGCTGAGGGCCTAAAAAAATAAATTCACCTTGAGAGCGTTGACTGTACTGAATAGACAAAAAAGGTATAAAACGATTTGACACATTACCTTTCTTGCGGGTCGTATATACAGGATAAAAAGAAATTTTAAATTATTAAATAATCTTATTTTTATTAAAATTTCATTATTGAAAAAAACACATGTCTAAAAAATGACAGATGGAGCGAGACGTGAGATATCTAAGTATATCGTAGGAAATCATTCAATCATGTGTGCTTAATGGTGAACTTCTGACAGGGTTCTCATCATTACCGTTTTAGGATGGAAAGTTACATAATTAGAAGTTTTATATAGGGGTTCTAGAAGCATTAGTAGAAGATGTAAAACTTTTTTGTTCCACAAAATCTTTCAATTTACGACACATAAAACTGGGGATTAATTTGTTTCTTTTCGAAATTAAGAATGTAAGATTCTTTATCATAATACTAGATCAAGGATCGGCAACCTATTAGACGCGTGCCTGATATGGCACGTGGTGTTGTAAATGGCACTCTATACCCCACTATAAAGTGGTCTGGGTAATAGCGACTCTTATACTACTAAAGACAGTTTCACATATATTCTCTAATATTATTAGATAAAACTATATATTTTTATTGGTATTGAAATGGTAGTTTTTTGTTTTATTAAACACCAATTTTCCAAAACTTTTTAAATTGTGTTGCAATTTTATGTTGTTTGTTTTTCAATTAAATATGTTGGGTTATTATTATTGAAAGTCGGTTCCCTCTGACTTCTCGTGTCCTTTTCGAATCAAATAAGCTAATCCAACACAGAATAATTTTATTTGCACTTTATCACAGTTACAACTCAATCCGATTTATTTCAATGTTTTGTAATCACAATTTCACTGATTTATTTGCACACTTCAACCACCGTATAAATTTGATTATCTTAAGATAGGTTATCCAATGAATAATCACCCTTTCTGGTAGATAACTTTGACTTTACTTGGGTTTAGATTCTTCTACTGACCTGACTACACTACTCGTTTGCTTCGACCACTGGCCATTTCGTGTTTTTCCCTTTTCCTATTATACTCCTGCTCATACTGTTTTCAGACGATTGTCAACAACATTTGCTACATTATTAAATTATTAAAAATAATTACTTCCCACAGAGAGCCGACATTTGTCAACAACGTTTGCTCCATTACTAAATTACAAATTAGGAAATAATTACCTCTTCATAATCAGTGGCGCCCATTTAATATTGTTTAGGCCAAATTACCCTTTTATATTATTCCGTCTACACGTCGGGTTTTCCTCATCTCTCGGGTTCCCAATTGCCTCGGACTTTCAATTTCCTCGGGCTTCTCATTAGTAATTAATTTTTTTAATTAATTTCTTTTTTTGTCTTATATTATTTTCTAGGGACCCCTCACTAAATTTTTATTATTATTTCTGGACTTGTCTCTCAATTTGGCATTCAACCATACCAATTTCCTCCGATCAATACTACTTTCGAATTTTTGTAAATTTTTTAATTAATGTTGCACTTTTATCATTTTGGTGTTTTATTGACTTTACTGTGCTCTTTTCGTAACACCTCAACAAATATATTAAAAAGATAATTTTGCGATCAAATTATTTTCATAAAGAACTGTATTATTTAATGTGACAGACATATACCAATACTTGTTTGTAAAAAATAGGGTGGCACCCTGAATTAATTGGCAGTGTTGCTTGACACACCACAGCTAAAAGGTTGCCGACCCCTGTGTTAGATTCTATTCCAGACATAAAGTATAATTTTCAATTTTAAAAACATCTTGTTTATTTTAAAACATCTTATAATATTTAAGATAAATAGTATAGCTATTTAAGATAAATAGAGTTGTGACATATGAGGACTATGCCCCATAGATATTTGGCTTGAAAAAATCCCGAGACCCCCCCAATAAATATTTTTTTTAGGGGGAGGGGGGGTGTTAATTTTTTTTAATTATTTGTTTTAATGAATGAAATTTTTTTTTTAAAATTATTTGTTTTAAGGAACGAAATTTTTTTTTTTTAAATAATTTTTTGTTTAAATGTTAAAATTTAAAATTTTAAAAATTTTTAATTCATGATAAAAAACTCTAAGCATTTTTTCTCGATTTAAAAGCCTAAAAAATAAAAATTGGCTTAAATCGCCTATGATTGTGCCGAATAGTATTTTAGAATAAAATTGACTCAAACTTGATTGAAGAACCTAAAAATATCGAATAAAAAGCCTAAGCATTTTTTTTCATACTTAAAATCCCATAAAAATAAAATTGGCTCAAATCGCCTGTCGACTAAAAATCATGAATGTTTTATTTTTATTTACTTTAATTATTTGTTTAAGTCAATAATATTATTTATTTATATTTTAATTATATTTTAATTTAATTGTTTGTTTAAGTCAATAATATTATTTATTTATATTTTAATTATATTATTATTAAATTTAATTATTTGTTTAAGTCAATATTATTATTTATTTATATTTTAATTATATTATTATTAAATTTAATTATTTGTTTTAATCAAGTCAATTATTTATTTTTAAATTATATTATTATTAAATTAAATTGTTTGTTTTAATGAAGTGAATTAAATAATTATTTTTTATTTTCATTTAATTATTTCTTTAATATTATTATTTTTATTTAATTAATTATTTATTTTATATTATTATTATTTTTATTTTATTATTATTAACTTTTTTTTTAAATTGCAAGTCTAATAATAATTTTTCATTGTAAAACATAACTTTTAATCTATAAAAATATTTTTATTGACAATAAAGATTAAATAAAAAAAATTAATTTTTATTTCAAATCAAAAATATCCGAGTAATATGTTTTACGCATTTTGGTCAACAATATTTGGATTGTTTGGTCACGTTTGAAATCGTGGCAACATGGACATCCATTTGAACATGTTACTCTCATACTATCTTTACAAACAATGCAATTTGCAACACATCGGTCACCAGATCCCTGAACGTTGTCATAGTGAATCTCGAGAAGTTCTTTAATGTTAATCCATGTGAAATGATAAATTTTTGTTGCGAGAAACTCTGGTGCGCAATAATCCAACGTATTTTTAATTCTTGGATAAAGTTCCTGAATTTTCTTTTATACATGTTAATAACGATAAAAGTTTTTCAAAGTAAGATGTGAAAAAATAAATTAATATGAAATTTTCAAAATAATAATAATAATAATAATAATAATAAATTCATCAACAACCAAAGAAAAAGTTAACTTACTTGGCATCAACTTCTGAATACTGATAACCCATACACACTAAACAATCAATTGATTAATAACTGAACAACAATCTCTAGGTATTGTATACAAATGACTGAGTACTGTAAAACTCACTATATACATACTAGGCATTGAATAATTGAGTATCTTATTCATTAAAATTCCCTATTTAACTAATATTTACCCTTTGAACATCGATATTCAACCAACTTAACCCAATTAAAAATAAAATTTTCTCAATCATTTCCCCTTAAAATACTCGATTATTCACTATACACACACATTCACAATATGTTATCAATAACTAGTTACTGAACAAATCAATATCAAAAAATTATTTACTGACCAAGAAATCTTTAAATAAAAGCACATAAAAATTTGAGCAATCAAAAGAAGTACAATTTCAATTACAAATTTTATTAACTTCTTCACTCTTTTATCGATCCTTGATGTATCCAAATTGTTTGTTTGCTTAGTTAACTGGTTGCTATCAAGAAACTATTAATCAAACTCATTGAAGCCCAATCAATTGTTGTATTTTCTCTGAATAAAAATTTATTCCTTTACAATCTTGTATGTGATTTATTGAAATTATTTTATAAAAAACTTAATAGTTTTGTTTAAAAACTTTGAAATTTTTCTATTATTTTTCTAATATTTTTAATTACATCCAACAATGAACATTTACTAAAAGTTATTTTCAAATATGAATGTTAACCTTTTCATTTAATTTTCACATGCCCCTAAATAAATTAATTGCTAACACCTCAACTAATTACTTAAATTTATTTTTACACATTTTCTATTCTTTTCACTCTAACTCTTGTTGTTTACTGAATGATAAACTAATTAGTAAGTATAAGTGTTTGTAATTGATAGTAAAAAAAACTTGATTAGAAAAATATTCTTAATTTCACAAAACATAAATTACTTTCACAGTACTTGAAATAAATTTTCATATATTTATTGAAAATTATTAGATTTTTAAGTTTCTAAACATCATTGAATAAAGTTAATAGATAAAATAATTATAATCTACCACATTACTAGAAATTAAATGATTATCCACCAAAAACTAAATAAGTTGAATTTCTAACAAAGCTTAAAAAACTACACGTAACAGGTACTTGTGTATTGATATATATACCTATAAAATCTACTAAAAAGACAAATATGTATGTTTAATTGTTGTAAAATATTTGTTTTTGTAAAAATAATACTTATCATTAAATTATGATTAGCACGTGAATAGAATTTGATTAAAGTTGTGAGAAATATTTTAAGATGTTAAATAAAACTGAATAATTTGTAAATAATGTTAGTGCTTTGAAGAAATTTTAAAATAAGACCTTCAGCAAATTGGCAAGAAAAATATTAGTTATTGAGTAATACTTATTAAAATGACCATAATTTTATAATTCTTGACAAGTTTTGATATATCTTTAATAAAATTTGTTAGTACTTTGAATAAAACCTTTAAAAAAAAAATTTCAACTTAGTAGCAAATTGTAAAGAAAATAGTAATTATTGATTAATTAACTAAGTTGTAAAATAATTGAAAACATTTGTTAGATCGTTTTTTAAAATTTTATAAGATTGTAAAGTAATTGTTTTACGTTCTTGTTAAATGAAAATTAATAATATGTTATCGATTGATCATAGTATTTAATTGTACAATTTCTCTTCATTCATTAAAATAATCATAAGTATTTAAATTATTCAGTAAATTGTCAATAACAACATAAGTAATCGGTAACATTTTTTTTTATTTTTTAAATACTAGTAATTTTAGTTTTTAATTAAATTAAATTACAAATATAATAATAAAATCAAATAAATACTTGAATACAAATAAATACATGAATCAAACATTTTCTTAGAACATTCATATTTTTTATTCAGATTCCAGTAATTTCATTAAAATTAACCAAAATCTTATTGAAATATTTTGATAACCTTTAAACCAATGAAAATGTATCGATTTCACTAAGTATCAATCCTTTAACATCTATATTCAACCGAATAAATACCCCTAAAAATATCATAAATTCCCATCCTAACATATCGTTTCCCCCAAAAATATTATAAAATTTACTCTCAACCAATCATTTCTCTTTAAATGACAATAACCCAAGCTATATTTTTGATAAAAATCACCGACTTATTTCGATATTGAACCGAATAAATTTCTTGAAATCCCCTTAATATAAAATTCCTTTCTTGACAAATCATTTCCCCCTAAAATATAATAAAATTTACTCCTATCCAATTATTTCTTTTTAAATGACAATATTTCCACTCTCAGCTATATTCATTATTTTCATAAAAATCATCGACTTATTTTGATATTCAACAGAATAAATTTTTTGAAATTCTCTAAAACAATTATAAATTCATCACTTGACCAATCATTTCCTCCTAAAATAACACACTTCAACTGACTCAAAACCTTTTCTTAACCGATCCTTTCCCCTTAAAAGATCATAATTTCTCTTCTTAACTAATCATTTTCTCGCTAAAACATCATAAATATCCCATCAACTAATCATTTCTCATCAAATGATATTATTTCTACCATCTTTTCACCCAAATCGATATTCATCCAAATATAACCCCCTAAAAATATCATAAATACCCTCTTAACCAATCATTTCTCTTTAAATGGCAATATTTCTTCAATTCAGTATTTTTCATAAAAAATTCGCATTTAGATAATATTTACCCATAAAATAACAATATTCAACCGGCTTAAACCCCTTAATTATATCAACAAATTAGTTCCTTACCAATCATTTCTCCCTAAAATAAATTTCATCTCTTAACCAATCATTTCTCTTCAAATAACTTTTCCCCCACACTATACCAAGTATATTCATTATTTTCATAAAACCATATCAAGTAAAATTCCTGTGGAAATCTATATTCAACCGAATAAATCCCTTAAAATACCATTAAAAAACTGTACATTTTGATCATATTTACTGTATGTATTTAACCAATCAATTTCCTTAAAATTATCATAAAAATCTGAATTTTACCAATAAAAATAAATTTTCTTTAGTATTACAAAATAGTTTTGGATACCCAACATTTTCCATCGAAAATCACAACAATTTGATTCTGGCAACAAATTCTACCAAAATAAAAATTTTGTCAAAAATGACTAAAATTGAATAAAAACCTATGTTTCCCACATAAATTAAATTTTACTAAATTATTGTAAAATCATAAAATATATATCATATTGCTCAAATAATTAAAATTACATAGTAAATCATGTATAAATTCAATAAAAATTACCAGTCAACCCATAGATATAATTCAACGATTTCCATATGTATACTGATAACCACACTGAACATCACCTTAAAAATCTCTAAATTATACTACTTTTGTGACTGATATCCATGAAATCAATAAAATATAAAATGAAAGTAATTAATTGACCACCCATTTTTACTGTAAAAATCAATTAAAAATTTAGGTTTCACTAAAATATTTTTAAAAATCAAATGATTTAATCAACTTTTTAAATAGAACATAAAATTATAATTAAAATATTATTTACTATTCAAAATTTATCAGTCAAATTGGTAAATAATTATCATAAATATATGTTTCATAAACATTTTGTTCGTAAATTTAACTTATATAAAATAATCCTAAAATCAAGTCAATTCTAATAATTATCAAGAAATTAAGTGTTTCTAAAATTATAGATTTACCCTCATTTCTTCAATAATTTCATTAAAAACCTAATCAAACTCTAAATCCGCTAAAATTCAACAGAAAACCATAAAATTCACAAAAATGATTAAAATTTACTAAAATAAATACATCGTAAAACTAGATAATATTAAAATTATCATAAAATCTCCCTAAAAGCTCTAATTGATTTACATAGTCTAAAATTATTTTATTTTTGTCGAAGACAACCTAATCTATTGAAGGGTGTAATTAAATTTATTAAAAGTTAATTAAACAAGTCAACAAATGGAATTTTAATTAGTAGAGATTATACTCTATAAAGAAAATTTTTCGTGAAGAAGTAATATTGGTGGGAGAGTACATTAAGTGACTAAAATCGTTGAAATTACTGGAAAAAGTGGGATAGCTAAAGATATCTACTAAATAGATGAAATATCAATTAATATATTAAAAACTTACAAGGGTAATATTCATTGAAGAGGAAAAATATTCATTAAAGTGAAAAAATATTTATTAAAGTTAGAAATTATTCATTGAAGAGTAAAATATTCATTCAGAGAAATTATTCATTGAAGAGGAAAATATTCATTGAGAGGAATTATTTATTGGAGAGAAAAAAATATTTATTGAAGAGGCAAAACAATCATTGAATAACGTAAAATATGAATTGAAACTAACAATCATTCAGGTAATCGAGAATTGTATTTAATAACTTAGACTGTAAAATTTCTCAATGATGAGATGAAATATCAATTAAATATTGGAAAATACTTGAAATAAATGTAATCTGAATTATTCACTGATCAACAAATATACTTAAAAGATGAAAATAATCACTGAATTGTACTTTATTTGAGTATAAATTTTAAACTGAATCAAATATTCTAATTACTAATCAATAATAAAGTATTTTAACTAAATTTCAAATACAATTTCAAATAATAAAATAATTTTATAATTTAAAATAATATGTTGTTAATAGGTACAACTAAAAAAAAGTATTTAAATATAAGTTTTATCGAAATTAATTACATTTAGATAATAAATCTTAATAGAAATAATAAATCTTCAGCGCATAACTATCCATCAAAATATATATACCTATTTAAATATAATTAACCAATAGAATCTATTCAATTGTTAATAAATTTTGTATTGATGTAGAGTTTGAAAAATATGGAGAATTTCAATCTTTCATCATTTCAAACTCTGCTAGAATAATGAATGATTCATTTTTAGATGAAGGTGCTACTCTTCTTGATGAAAAAATAACATTAACTAATGATAAAGGTAGTAACTGGGTTATAAATAAAATAAAAGAAATTCATTTTGTTGTTACCAAGTTTTCACAAATAAATCGGTTGAGTGGTCATGGATTTATTCCAACACCATTATCATTATTAAATAAACATTCTACTGTAAATGTTGCTAATTCCGATAATTTGTGCTTCATTTACAGTATTTTAGCTATTTTAAATCATGAAAATATAAGTAACCATCATAGAAATGAAACTTTTAGCTACAACACTTCTGAACTTGACTTTTCACCTTCGGATTTACCTATGAGACTTTGTGACATTCCAAAATTTGAAGCTAAAAATCCAAATCTTTCAATTAATGTCCTTACGTAGGATGAAAATAATTTAATTAATGATTTTTCTAACCCTGAAGTTTTCAAACATCCTTTTGTTAAAATAATTCATCGTTCTAAAGTTGTTGGGGGACAACCTATTAATTTAATTTTATTAGAAAGCCTTGATTCGTATCATTATATCGCTGTTACTAAATTAGATAGGCTTTTAAATTATAGGAATCATTCTGTTACTGACACTAGAGTTCAAAGTATATGCTGCCATCGATGTCTAAATGGTTTTCGCAATATAATTTCATTAAATAAACATAAAAGGTTGTGTGATAAAAATCAATTAGGCACAACTCTTTATACATTACCTTTAAATAAAAACTTGGAATTTAAGAATTGGGCTAAAACCGTTACTCCTCCTTTCGTCCTTTACGCTGATTTTGAGGCTATCTTACCTTCAGATGACATCATTTTCAAATACATATGCCGATTTCGGCCGGTTTACTTTTAATTAACAATTTTACAGGTGAAAAATCATACAAGAGTTTCCTGGGTGATGATTGTTTAGTTAATTTTATACAAGAAATAAATAATATTTCAATTAATACTGTTTTACCCTTTTATCAAAATATTTATAAAAAGAAAATATTATTAACAGACTCAGACATTCTTTCGTTTTCTTCTGCAACTTGTTGTTATTTGTGTAATAAGACTTTATCAGTACCGGTTAAGGACCATGATCACTTTACTGGAAAATATTTGGGAGCAGCTTGTTCCAAATGTAATATTTCTCGACAAATAAGGTTTGAATTTCAGTTGTTTTTCATAATTTGAGAGGGTATGATCTTCATAATATCCTCAAGTATGGTATGGGTGATTTTAACACGTGGAAAATAAGTTGTATTCCTGTAACAAGTGAAAAGTTTCTTTCTTTGTCAGCAAGAATCAGTGGATTAACTGTAAAATTCATTGATTCTTGTCAATTTATTAATAGTTCATTAAGTAACGCAGTTAAAACATTGACCACTCTTCCTTTAACTCGTTCGGAATTTGTAGGTAGTATTATCGATACTAAAGGTATTTTCCCTTATAACTTTGTAACTTCTCAAGAAGTTTTAGAAACTACATATGAACTTCCACCTATTTGGGAAGATGTAACTGAAGCCGAATATAGTAAGGCTCAATCTATTTGGGAAGAAACCAATTGTAACTCTTTACTAGATTATATGATGGTTTACCTCAAACTTGATGTTTTTCTTTTGGCTGACTTTTTCCAGCAATTTCGTTTAAAGTCCTTAACTCATAACCGATTGGAACCACTTAACTTTTATGGAATTCCCGGTATGTGTTGGGCATCGGCTCTTATGACTCTTAACGAACCAATTGAACTTCTCACTGATATGGAGATGTATAATTTTTTCGAAGGGGAATCCGTGGTGGATTAACCTTTGTTAATAAACATCACGTAGTATCTGATGACAACACCGAACTACTTTACATTGACATCAATAATCTCTATGGTTGGGCTTTAAGTCAACCATTACCATATGGAAATTTTGAATGGGTTACTGATACTAATCAATTAAATAATTCAATTAGTTTTTTGAATAAGGATCTTGAATCACTGTCATTTGCTGTCACATTTGAAGTAGATTTAGAAATCCCAACATTTCTTCATGATAAACTTAATGATTTTCCAGTAGCTGCTGAAAAGATGTGCGCTCCGGGTTCTAAGGTTGAGAAGTTAATGCTAACGCATTATCCAAAGAATTATGTTCTTCATTGGAGACTTTTGCAGCTTTTTGTTTCTTTACAAATTAAAATTACACATGTACATAGAGCCATTAAATATAATCAAAAATCAATATTTAAAAAGTATATAGACACTAACACACAACTTAAAGCGCAATCAACCAATGACTTAAATAAAAACTATTATAAACTTTTAAATAATAGCCTCTTAAAATCTTAAAAAACGAATTAATTTAAGATTATGTAATTCTGCAAACAAATTAATTAATTATTGCTCAAAACAAACTTTTCGGAAATCATTTAAAATCGACAATGATTTGGTCTCTGTGTTATTAAATAAGGAATCGGTGTGTTTAGATCGACCGAGTTACATTGGACAAACTGTACTCGATTTATCTAAACTTAGGATGTATCAATTACAATATATAGAGTTAGAATCGAAACGAATTCACTTGTGAAATTAATATAGTTGCTGGGGACACTGATTCCTTTTTTATGGAAATTAAGAATTGTAAGTTAGACATTCTTTTATCTGCTATGGTTCATGATAATCTCCTCAATACTTCTAATTATGACCCAAAACATCCCTTGTATAGTAGGAACCTTGATTATGTCATTAGAAAATTCAAAAACGAGAATAAAGGACTTAAATACAAAGAGTGGGTGTTTCTTCGTCCAAAATGTTATAGCCTCTTGTTTGAAGTTGAAAGTATCAAAGCTAAGGGTATAACATTGAAAGGTACTGACTTAAAACATAAGTCATACCTAGATTGTTATAACAAAAACTTAATTTTTTCTGTACCACAAACTCGTATTACTAGTGAAAAACATCAATTATTTACAATTAAAAACAGTAAAACTGCATTAACAAATAAGGATGATAAAAGGGTTTGGGTGGGGAAAAATATAAGTGTAGCATATGGTGATGTGGTTTTAGGTAACAGTCCAGAAGAATTTTCGGAATTTAATGAAGAATATGACGATTATGAAGAACTTTGAATGAATCAATTATTCGAAATTATTCTTTGTTTTTGTAAGTTTTTGTTGATGTTTATAATTTTTATGTTTTCAAGTTAGTATTATTTTTTATTAAGTATTAAAAATTGTCAAAAGGTAAATCATGTATATTTAAATATGTATTTTATTTTATTATTTAGTTTATCTCTTTGAAGTAATTTTAAAGAAAATTCAGGAACTTTATCCAAGAATTAAAAATACGTTGACCAAACAATCCATATATTGTTGGCCGAAATGCGTAAAACATATTACTCGGATATTTTTGATTTGAAATAAAAATTAATTTTTTTTATTTAATTTTTAGTCGACAGGCGATTTGAGCCAATTTTATTTTTATGGGATTTTAAGTATGAAAAAAAATACTTAGGCTTTTTATTCAATATTTTTAGGTTCTTTAATCAAGTTTGAGCCAATTTTATTCAAAAATACTACTCAGCACAATCATAGGCGATTTAAGCCAATTTTTATTTTTTAGGCTTTTAAATCGAGAAAAAATGCTTAGAGTTTTTTTATCATGAATTAAAAATTTTTAAAAATTTTAAATTTTAACATTTAAACAAAAAATTATTTAAAAACAAAAAAATTCGTTCCTTAAAACAAATAATTTTAAAAAAATTTCCATTCATTAAAACAAATAATTTTAAAAAATTAACACCCCCCCTTCCCTTAAAAATTTTTTTATGGGGGGGTCTAGGAATTTTTCGAAGCCAAATATCCACGGGGCATAGTCCTCATATGTCACTACTAAATAGTACGAAAACTCATTATTATCTACCGAAAAATTACTAATAACCCAACATAATATTCGCTAAATGCATTTGGAGGGGGCTTTATTATTATTTTTTTACATCTCACATCACCATAGTATTATTACATTTTTTGGAGGATAAAACCTCCAAAATAAGGAAAAACACTTACTGAATAATAAAATTATAACCCAAATAAAGACAAAATTTTTTGAATTGTTGGGCTTAGAGCCAAAATTAAAACAAAATGGCAAACAAACAAAAATCAAAAAATAAAGATAAAAATAAGGAAAATGGTCACTGACACACACACGCACCGCAAGCAGAGATCAAAAATGAAATAAAAACATATTAAATAAAACAAAATAAAAATATAACAAAATTAATTAAAACAAATATTAATTAAAATTCTTGAAAAAGCCTACAGCTGCAGACATAAACATACGTGAAATGAAATAAACTGCCAAAACCTTGCAAAATAAGGTTTAGAAAAAACACAGGCAGAAGTGGCAACCAAGAAATAAAATATAAGGGTAAAAAGAATATCATAAGAAAATAATAATAAAAATAAAATCCAATAACATAAAAATTAAGATATCAAAAAATAAGAAAAAATATATAAAAAAATATAAAAATAATTTGAAATTAATAAAATAATTAAAAAACCTTAAAAATGGCGAAAAACCGCCTATTGGTCGCACACAGGCACAAAAATACTATATAAACAGTGACTAAATTCATTATTTCAATCAATTTTTACAACTAAAACTTAACTTAACTTTTGCATTTTGCTGAATTCTATTGTACTAAGTAAGGATTTTGATTTCATTTTTAAATTATATCAAGTTTTTTTTCTTTAATGTTAATAAAAGTCTTAAATGTTCGTAACGTTTAAACCATTTTCAATGCTATTTCCTTTAACCTTAATGATATCATTATATATATCGAGGTTCACATAAATATTATATATTATATGTATTGTAATAGCCATCAACCAGCCAGGTCGGTGATCCGGTTGGTGGATTGAGTTCCCTTTGTTGTGATCGCGGGCCGAGCCTTCCTGAAATCTTGGTCTGTCCGCGACGGGTCCTGGTCAAAAGACACAGGACCCTACCCGTAGGGCACCGTTAAACAACTCGCAACGGCTGATGCAAACGTCGGTCGAGGCGAGCAGTGAATGAACTCATGGGAAGAGCGTTATTAGTTAGGGGCACTTAGGATGATCTTCAACGATCATTAGGAAATGTTTTCTTTTAAAACCTCGAAACCGAGTGAAAAGCGGTTAGTAGTGATAGGCTAATGACGGAAAAATCGACTAAGTAATATCAGAACGGAAATACAAATTTTCGGGGATATCAGACACTGTATTCAATCATATAGGGATAACATAGTAGCAGTAATTACGCCGTCAGGGATAATTAAATTAAAATTTAAGTGTATCACGGTAGTATTCGATCATGTCACCAATACCTCAGAGTGCTCATCAATAGCCTAGATTATCGACGTGTCACGCTCCAATAATCAAGTACGCACATAATAGTGTAATAACGATCACTAAATCAATAAGCACGCCGCCACCACATAATCCTCACAAACCACTACGCCATTCAACTCTGCAGTAATTCAATCGATATTAAACACATAACAACCAGGAATTTTACGACATATTGGAATTTTACTACCGTGAAACCGCCTGGAAAACCTGTAAGTGTAATTTGGATTGTCGTTTTATTTGCTAAATAATATAAACCTTTGTCAAATCCATTATCCAAGACGACCCTAAGTGTTTTATGGATAGAATGAACCGCCAAATCAATATCGATATTTACACGAATTAAGCTGATTCAAATAATAATCTTGCTGTTGTCTTGTTTTGTTTGAGACTGCGGTGACAAATAAACACTCCAGGATGAAAGTATGATCAAGGTAGGAGACGTAGACGGAGAACCGCCGTGGATTAGCGACATATAGCTCTATTCCTTGTAGCGACCCTAAGATAACCCACCAAATTAACATAATTATGATAAAAATTATAATTATTAATATTATAATTATTAATATTATAGCTAAAATCGTTACTATTATTGTTAGCGTTATAATTATTATTACTAACATTATTATTATTATAGTTACTATTATTGTTACTACTATTATTATAATTAACGTGATTATTAGTATAATTAATAATAGGAGTTCATAAACTTTTCTTTATTTTGTTTGCTTTCCTTGGATCTATTTTTCCTTGCGAATGAACCAAGTCGAAAAATCAAATATTAATACATCCCTAATCATAGTCTAAACATTTACTCGTACCAGCAAGCTTTATTGATAATTATCCTCACCTCTCTTTTTTTAGTTTTATATCACGAGAACCCTACCAATATCGAGAAAATGTCAAACTTATCAAATCTTCCGCGGATACCCCGACTTTCCTCATCGGCGATAGCGACTAGACAGAAACTTGATCAGCTAGAGAGGGATCACGCCAATCTACAGGCGAAATATCGGAAAATAAAGGGCACATGAAGTTCGCCCGAGGCAACCCGCAGTTTATATCAAAAGATCTCTCGCCTTTCTCGGGCCAGAGATGACATTATAATCGAAACTGGAAGTCAGCGAATCACGATCGCTGAACAAAGTGCCGCGCTTCGACGGATATTTACTGAAAACGAGATCAGGACTTGTCTACCGAGTTGCAGCTGGGCACAAGATATCAACATCATCCCAGCCCAACATCTTCCCCTCAACCAAGTGCCACAGCAACAGAACGGACCTCCCCCGAGTGGGATAGTCGAAATTAGAGCTGGAATACAGAGGTGAAGACCAAAACCTCCTACGCGCGAATGGGAGAACCGGATAACAAGCCGAAGTAAATGATCCGCCTCCCGCCTATACAGAATTCGAATTCCCCGAACTAGATCCGGACGTAGTATACGCACCGTCCATGGCAATCTATCCACCGTCTTCCCCGATCTATATCGACTTGGAAGCGGAAGAACTTGAACCCTTCCAGCTTAAATCTCACTTTGGATAGATTAAATCTCACACCGGACGAAATAGCTGTTCTGAGTGGACAAGCGCCGTCAACACCCACTCCGCGGTAGAATTTTCAACCTTGACTCAGGAAGAGCCGAGTCATTCAACCTCAATTCAAACTCATCGACTCCCGAAACGTCGACATTTGCCGGTCGACATCGACTGTGAGAATTGACTCAGACTCAAGTGCAATAACCTTAGTTCTAGGTGAATCTAGTGTAGAGATGCGACAGATGTGTTTTCTGTGAATTATCCATCGCTTCACACCTTCTGTACCTCCTCTGTCAACTATTACTCCTCTTTTGTAACTTTATTATCGTAGTGTCTATTTCATGTATAATTATAGTAAATGATTAAATGATTAAATTTTACCTTGTCTTCTAATTATTTTAAATACATTATTAATCCATGTAGAAGTAGATTCAATTATGGTATAATTATATTGCTAAGTTAATAATTAATATTTCATTAAATAGTAAATAACAAACAGTGCAGGATTTAAATGGGGATAGTAGTGTTGGGCCAGAACACAAACGGCCTTGTAAATGTTTGAATGAATCGGTAACACACATGCAAATATAACATGCAGATTTAAATTCAAACCTATTAAAACATCAATTAACCCTATCAAAATATGAGAGAGAAAACAATAAAATACAAAATCATAAACACAAAAATAAATTAAAATAATAACAAAATGCAACAAGATCCGCACGAAATAAATATAGACATAACACGAAAACCCAATGATTTTGACCAAATTTGACAATTTAATAAAAAATGAGAAATTTCATGAAAATGAAATAAAAATCAAATAATTTGGATTAGATATAATTCAATTAAAAATCTAAAAAAAAAATTGTCAAATAAAATCTCAAAATAATAAAATTAAAGATTAGAATATACCAGAAAATTCCAAAATTTGTTTTACTAAATCAAAAAGAACACGCAAGGTTAGGGTCGTACAATAGGTATATATACCGATTCATTTTTACACAATTTTAACCGTTAAATCAGTTTTTGAAACTTGAAAATCATTCTTACTTGAGAAATAGTTTTATTACGAAGTGAGTGAGAGTTTTGTTTATTTCAAAGCTCTCTCCACGTCGCATCCTCGCAACCTCGATTGAGCTCTGATTGGGTATCGACGTGGGGAGGGTGATGTTTTATGATAAATTTGCTATGCTTGGATTGGGTAATTTATATTGTGTTTTTAATAAGATATTTATAACGCATGAAAACTTTGTTTTATATTTGTCGAAATTTTTCCGGCCCACAGCCAAAGACACATCACAAGTGTTGGGCAGCACACAAATAGCCTTGAGAATTGTTTAAATGCATCAGTAATACAGCACGAAAACCTAGCACCAAGATAACTTAAAATATAATATACAACACCAATTAAACATTTTAAAATCTTAGAGAATATAAATAAATATAAAATCAAAAACATAAAAGTAAAATAGAATAAATACAAAATGCATCAAGAACCGCACAAAATTTACATAAAAAATAACATAATAACAAGAAAATTTGACCGTAAAATGACCATTTATATAAAATTAAAATTAAAGAATTAAATGAATAAAAATAAAATATTTTTAGCTGAATAAATTTAATTAAAAATGTTAAAAATAAATTACCAATTTAAATTAAGAAATAAATAAAAATTTAATTTAGATAACACAAGTAATTTCAAAGTCGAATTTTGTTTAATCGCAATAAAAAATAACACGCAAGGTTAAGGCCAAATTATAGGTATATATACTGATATGATTTGACAAATCTTAATCTTAATTTTCAGTATTGATTTTTAGTCGTACTTTGACACTTGATTTCAACAGTTTTACTTTGGATTAATATATTTACCTGTGAATAATTGATTCATTGATCGATGTTTTATGGATTATTACGAAGATATATTTATGAATTTTAATTTGATGGATTTTTACTTTAGATTAATATATTTATCTGTGAATAATGGATTCATTGGTCGATGTTTTATGGATTATTACGAAGATATATTTATGAATTTTAATTTGATGGATGTATCTGGTAATTTAATTTTGGTTTTAATAAATTATTATAATGCATAAATATTTTTCAAATTGTCGAAACTTTTCCGGCCCACAGCCAAAGACACATCACAAGTTATTAAAATCAAACATATTGTTCGAACCATGTAAGTGCGTGAAATATCGCCAATGATTCGTGCCCGCGAAGGCTCCGGCGTGCGGAACGCAGCAGTTGGAACGTCAATATTATCCGTACATAGGGGAAATTGGAGGGTAAATGAGTAATCCTTTGGCTGCTCCTTCATCATCCGTTTCCTGTAAAATTAACATAAATTTTTAACAACAATCGGCTCAAAATATCTAACACCGAGTAGTCCAGTGGGCACTCATTAATTATGAAAAGAACATACATAGATCTTAAGGACAAAGAGAGGGAACGGGTAGTGGGGAAAATTGCGAAATCGTTGCAACAGTTAAAATGAATAGCCATCGGAAAAAGATTAATCCGAACGACCAAAATCATGAAAATAATGTTTTTAAATAAGAATTAAATAAATTATGTTAAATTGAAACGGAAAATATGGGCAAAACGCTGCGCAAATCTTTGGAAATAGTTAAAACACTTATCATAAAAAACTGTAAAATTAGGGCGGAACGCTGCTCAAATTTTCCGAATCAACTAAAATACTTATAAAAAAAAATAAAAATAAAAGTGAAATGCGACTCAACGGTTGGTATAAGTTTATTATGAAACTGAAAAATAAGGGCAGAATGCTTCTCAAATTTTCCGAATTAACTCAAATACTTAACAAAAATAGTAAAGTAAAAATGAAACTGTAAAATAAAGGCGGATCGCAGCTCAAATTTTCCGAATCGATGAAAATACTTTATCGAAAACTACAGAATAAGGATAAAACCGTAAAATAAGGGCGGAACGCTACAAAAATTTCCGAATTAACATAAATACTTTATCGAAAACCGGAAAGATACAGATGGATTACAACTAAATTTTTATACAAGAAAAATATTTTATAAAGCTGAGGAATAATGAAGGATCCCTGGTAAAAACTTGATAATAATAATGATAATAGTAAGGATAATGGTAATTATAATAATAATAATAATAATAATAATAATAATAATAATAATAATAATAATAATAATAATAATAATAATAATAATAATAATAATAATGATAATAATAATAATAATGATCATAATCAGGATAATAATAATAGTAATAATAATGATAATAATAATAGTAATAATGATAATAGTAGTAATATAATAAATGTAATGATAATTATATAGTAATAAAAATAATAATAAAGGTAATACATGGTGGGTTACAGGGTTTCGAATCTTGCTTATCTTATGGTTACCCCAGTAACGCCATACAAAATTATTCTAGCTGCCACTTGGCACCCGTTGCTAGGCAACGTTGGTAATGTGTTCAAGTGGTGGACTGCCCGCAAAAAGTGAGTGCTATTGCTAATACTATAATTGCTCGGACAATCCTCGGGTTCACGAGCTGTCGATAGAAGACTTGTGCTCGTTTAGCTCTGTCCCATGTGTAAGAGTATTCCTAATTGAAGGTGGAGAGATGGTTATAGGTATTCCGATTAACAACTATGTATACTTATTGTGAGAAATGATTTAACTACCATGAATTTATTGAAATCAACACAAGTAGGGATTCGGTGTGAGTTAATGAGGTGGGTTAGCTGCTCGGCGTCGAGCACGCTCTTTGCGTCCTGGCCGACGATTTATGGGCTGATTAGTAGGCTGATCTGTTAGCTGAGGGTTTTTTGGCACCATCTGGGACGGGGCGAACACGAGCGGGTACGTTACCGCTTCCCCCTCCCGACAAACTGCTAGAGCGACTTCTAACCCTGGTATTTGCGTATGCAGGCTCTGGTTGAGCTGCCGCTCCTCAGTCCAGCCTTTCTGTGCTGCGGTCAGGCGTTGATACAATGTCTTTACCTTCCCCGGTTCCTTCCAAGTAGCTTTAATTTGTTGGATTTCGCGGTTCAATTGAATAACTTGGGCAATTAATTCCTCATTTGCTTGTCTTGCGTGGTCCAATTCGGTCTGTAAAATTCTTAGGGAGGACATCACTGTAATTAAATAGATCATTTCAATTTATGATTGGTCAGGTTAAGTAATCATTGATTTCATTAAACAAATCACGAATTCATTCCAGTTCATTCCATTCATTCGTGTTACTTCTAAATTCTTCTCTACCTTGCGGTTGAAATGAAACAGGCATTTATCTGTGAAGTTATTAGGTAGCTTATTTCGCTTAGAAGTTCGTTTTAGAAAAACCTATTAATGGCAGGTTTAATTTACGCGGACATTTTGCAATCGGTTAGGATCATTGCAAGGGTACGTGGGTCTATTTATTTACGTTAGGTCGAATCGATAAATGAATCTTGTAATGTCGATTTTGGTGATTCGACAGGTTCACACGAATGGCGATGGTCAATTCAGGTAGTCCACGTCCGGTGTTTAGCTTACTGAGATTTCAACAACAGGATGTGTCGATTTGCGGCGATGGTCAATTCAGTCAGTCTGTATCCGGTGTTTACCCTATTGAGACTTCAACTACCGGATGTATCGATTTGATCTTAGCTAGATTCACCGGAATTCGATTTCACAATTGGGTTGAATTGCTTTGGTAAGTTAACATTTTAGCTGTTTAAATCTGTTAATGTGTTTTTAGAGATAATTACTGGACGCTATCGCAGATCTCAAAATAGATGCCATCGAATATATGTGGGCTCTTATCCTATTGGATTTTTGTTCAGTGTTTCACGGAATGACCAAACCACATTGTGGAATTGATATTTATTTCTTTACCGTCGGTAAGCCTTACTTTCAGCTGATAAAATGTTAACGTTACTTTACGATTATTCACTTTATGTGTCATCAATATAATTTCTGATTGTATCTCTATTTTATTTGGTTTGATCGTGTCGATTTATCTATTTTAGCAACCACCTATTTGATCCTAACTATAATCACGTCTTTTTTGGTCTATGAGCTTACATTAATTGCAAAACTTTTGTCTCTAACCAATAGAGTCCATATCTTTTACTCGAGGAATTATTTTAATCCAAATTAAGGGATTACTCTATTGATGAATTACGGTGAGTTTTTATCAATAGTGGCTTTAACTGAATTCAAGGATTATATATTGATTTTTTCACTCGGATTACTGATTTTGCTTTAAAATTTATTTCGATAAATTACTCTAAGTAACGGCTACAGTAGTTTAATAAATTAGGTAGATGTTTTACTCAGTGGGTCGAAGCTTTACTTCCTTTTTCCTCAAAGATTCATTTGACCTTTAGCCAAGAATTTTCTACCTTTGCTGTACATAATCTAATGTCAATCATTGAACTAATTAGGGTTATTCAACGGATCATTTATTCCTTTTCTCAATAATTACTTTAAGGTCCTTATAATAAATTATATTCATTTAACTAAGAATTACTTATTATTACCTTAATTTTAGAAAAAACGAATTGTAGTAATTTAATTAATGGTTTACCTATTCTTACTCAATAACGAATTAGTTCAATTTAATTCATGATATATTTGCAATCAGTTTACTTTTACTCCGTTATGAGATATTCGTAATCAATTTGTTTCTAATCAACAACTTAATTTAATCCATTCAATGGGATATTTATAATGAATTTACTTTTAATCCATAATGTGACTTAATTTAATCAATGAGATATTTGTAATCAAAGTGTTTTAAGCAATAGTTTAATTCGATCGAGTTATTGAGCCGTCAATTTAATGATTTTTAGAGTTTTATTTCGAATTATAAATTCACTTTAGTACACCAATGATTAAATTAATTCGAATTATTAGCTATATCAACGACTTCAGTTTAATTTTATCCCCGTACCCTTTCCCTTTAATAGGCCTTAGACGCATATTGTGTTCATATTATATTTACTGAGTGCCCACTGGACTACTCGGTGTGATGATTTTAAGCCGTGTGTAATATAAATTTAGGTCGATTTTACAGAATTGAGAAACGAGGAAGCAGCCAGAGACTCCTTCCTTATTTCTCGCTTCAGCTATAGGGATAAATATTGACGTTACGACCGCTGCGTTGCGCACGCTGAGTCTTCACGGGTACATATCATTGGCGATTTTCCACGCACTTACATGCCTCTGTACTATGTAGATTTTATTTACTTGCGTTATGTGTCGGCTGTGGGCCGGAAAAATTTCTACATTTTAATTTACAAAAACATATAAAACAATTTATGTAAATAATATTTATTAATTATAAATGACAATAACATAATTACCCTTTTCACCATTCAAAATCATGTAAAAATTAACATAAAATAGCATAAATACCACTCTCCCCACGCCGACGCCGAGCAGAGCTCCATTGAGATGCAAGGAACGTGGCGTGGAAAGAGGGTTCCACCATAAATATTTCTCACCTAAATGTGCTGAAAGTAAAATTAATTTTCAAAAATGGTTCTACAATGGTTTAAGAATTTTAAAAACTGGTTAGTTTCGAAGAACGGTTAAGTTTTCAAAATGGTTAAAATGGTTAAGTTAAATGTGAAAATGGATCAGTATATATACCTATTTTTCTCGCGTGTGAAATTTGATGCAGTAAAACAAAATTCGACCTTGTTATTTTCTAGCAAATTCTATTCTTTAATTTTTATATTTTTTTGATTTATTTTTATAATTTTTATTTAGAATTTTTATTGAATTATTACTAATTCAAATTTTTCGATTTAATTTTCATTTTAATGAACTTTTATTAATTTTTCCATTTTTGTCGAATTTGTTGTGTTTTCTTGTTGTATTTGTGTAGGTATCGTGCGAATCTTGGTGCATTTTGTTAATATTTTAATTTATTTTTATGTTTATTAATTTATATTTAATTCTTTTATTTCTCGTATTTTATATGGTTTAATTGGTGTTTCAATAGGTTTATTTAAATTGCATGTTGTATTTGCGTGTGTGTTTTTGATCCATTTAAACATTCTTCAAGGCCGTTTACGTTCTGGCCCAACATAAATATAATAGTATCAATGATAAGGCAAGCAATAATATGTAATAGGGAACATTGTGGTTATAATAGGGATAAGAGTAAGAGAGATACTGTGTGAATATTTAACATAACAAAGGGTGCACAGGCCAAAGAATAATCATCAACACGGACAACGATAAGAAGGACTATGGAAATGGACATAACAATGAATGATATGAGAGTATAGGTTAACATTTGACAGAGATAGGAGAATAATGGGAACTAAAAATTGAAATTGAGCACAGACCTTCTATCGGTAGCTCGTTGGACCCAAGGATCGTTCGGTCAATTATAGCATTAGCAATAGCGCTCACTTTTTGCGGACGATCTACCCACTCGAACACAGTTCCAACGTTGCTTAGCAACTGTTGCCGAGTGGTAAGCGAAAGAATATTTGTATGGGGTTGTCTGAGTAACAACCATATAGTTTCAAAATATCAACACCCAGAAGCCCACCACAAGTTAATAAAATCCGAAATATTATTCGAATTCGTGTAAGTGCGTGGAATATCGCCAATGATTCGTGCCCGTGAAGACTCCGACGTGCGGAACGCAGGGGTCAGAACGTCAATATTACCCCGTATAGAAGAAAGGAGGGATAAGGAAGTGGTCTTTTGGCTATTTCCTCGTCTCTCGATTTCTTTAAACTCGACCTAAACTATCTTACACATGGCTCAAAATCATCACACGAGTAGTCCAGTGGGCACTCATTAACTATAATGTGAACACAAGGCGTTTAAAGTCAACCAGGGGAAAGGTGACGGGAATATAAAATGAAATCGTTGTTATAAATTTAAAATTCAACTTTAGATTCAAACTATTACTATGAATTTATTACGACCATAAATTCCGAGCTATTGATACGAACTTAGTGTTGGGCCAGAACGTAAACGGCCTTCAAAAATGTTTAAATGGATCAGAAATACACACGCAGATACAACACGCAATTTAAAATAAAACATAAAAAACACCAAGTAAACCCGATAAAATCTGAGAAATAAAAGAATTAAATATAAAATAATAAACATAAAAATAAAAATAAAATAATAACAAAATGCACCAAGATCCGCACGATATCTACACAAATACAACAAGAAAACATGACAAATTCGACGAAATTAGAAAAATCAATTAAAGTTCATTAAAGTGGAATTTAAATCGAGAAATTGAATTAGCAATAATTCAATAAAAATTTCAAATAAAAAATTATAAAAATAAATCAAGAAATATAAAAACTAAAAAATAGAATTTGCTAGAAAAGAACAAGGTCGAATTTTGTTTTACTGCATCAAATTTTACACGTCACACAATTAGGTATAAATACTGATCCATTTTCACATTAAAAAAAAAACCTTAAAAAACCAAAAACCATTTTCTTTTTGAAATTGTTAGAGCTGTTTAAAACCCTATTTTCAAATCTTGAAAAGTTATTGGAAACCTTTTTTAGGTGAGAATCATTTATGTTGGAACCCTCTTTCCACATCACGACCTTGCATCTCAATGGAGCTCTGCTCGGCGTGGATGTGGGAAGAGAGGTATTTATGCTGTTTTATGCTATATTTTATGATTTAATATATTATGGAATGGTCAAATGGGTAAATTTGTTTGTTTTATGATTAATAAATTTTATTACTATGTATAACCTCATTTATATGTTTTATAAAATTAAAATTTTCAAATGTCGAAATTTTTCCGGCCCACAGCCGACACATCACGCAAGTTAGAAAAATCAACATAGTGCAAAGGCATGTAAGTGCGTGGAAGATCGCCAATGATATGCACCCGTGAAGACTCAGCGTGCGCAACGCAGCGGTCGGAACGTAAATATTTATCCCTATAGCTGAAGCGAGAAATAAGGAAGAAGTCTCTGGCTGCTTCCTCGTTTCTCAATTCTGTAAAATCGACCTAAAATTATCTTACAAACGGCTTAAAATTACCACACCGAGTAGTCCAGTGGGCACTCAATAAATATAATATGAACATACTATGCCTTAAGGTCTATTAAAGGAAAAGGGTACGGGGACAACGTAAATTGAAAATTGCTGATATAACCACTTTCGTATCAATGTCAATAATAAATTTAATAAAGTGGTGATTAATAGGAAATAAATTCTCAATTGTAAAGTGATTTGATACAGTAGACGAGATATAAAAGAAAAATCTTATTTGTAACGAAAATTTAGTAAAGTTTAATAAATAATAAAACCTTGTTTGTAATGTAAATTTAATAAAGTTTCCGATTGATAGAAATAGGATCTTATTGATAAAGCAAGTAAAATTTACGATTTATACGAACATAAAATCTTATTCGTGAAGTAAGTCTGATACAATTGACAGGTCATAGGGAATTAAGATCGTACCTATCAAGAAGACCTACTAAAGTATATGATTAACCACAAATCGAGATCATGACTGTGAGGTAAATAAAGTTTACGATCAATAATAAATTAAATAGTATAGCGAAATAAACGAAGTTTATGATTAACAACAAATAAGAAACCTCTGTTCGAAAAATAAATCCGGAAAATTTAGGATCAAATGAAACTTTATTTAGATAGCTTCGACAAGTTAGAGCTAGGTTGTAAATAAGCAAAGATTAAAAAATTTACCAATAAATTAGAATCACGTGCTGGATAAATCAATTAAAATTTATATCGACTAACAAGCTGTGAATCAGACAGAGATTTCCCGAGTTAACATAAATCAAATGAATAAAGTTGGGTTTGAACTAAGTTACGATTTAACTGAGATTTGATAAACCGAGTAGCGAGACGCTAATTCAGGAAATATAATAACGAATAGATGACGGGAATGAATAGATAGTTATTAGATGGAGGTAAGTCTTGACCCAAGCGATTGTATTTGAAATAATATTAATAGTTCCCTCCATCCACTTTTCATGCTGCGTTCTGATGAGGTTAAAATGATCTCCCAACAAGAGAGGTACCACGCTAGTTGAAACTGATTACTCTAGCGAATGAGACGACATAGATGTGGCAGATTCAAATTGACCATAAACTTGACAACTTAATAGAAACGTTAGACCAGATAAAAATCCAAGTTAATCGGATGTAACATGACTTGTAAACTGAACCATCATAAGATTTAAACAATTAGAAAAATAGAAAAAAAATCCATTTTCACCTCATGAAAAGTCGACTTTAAGAAATGTTTTATTAATAACAGTACACTGTAACACTCACCAAAGTTCGATAGTATTGTAAATGTCCTGACCCAATTGGGAAAAAGACCTCCATTCAAGGAAGTCAATAAATTCCAAAGATATGGGTAGCCTAGTATTGCGACGAGATCCTCAAACGCTACGACGAATGACAAATATATCCGCAAGTAAACCGATTTTGGAATGTGACATTCCGAGACGATCGAATGAATTCAACAGACACATTGGCCGAATTAATTAACTAGCTAATGAGCGCTTAACATAAACACAACGGTAAACAATTGTACTATCGTAGAAAGTAAACGCCAATTTGAATAATGAACTGGAACCCGCATAAATAAAAATTTAAAACGCCAATTTGAATAATGAACTGGAACCCCGCATAAATAAAATTAAACCGCCCATTTGAATAATGAACGGGAACCCTGCATAAATAAAATTAAGGGACTGATCTTCGCCACATGCACCCTGCACGACTCCCAGAGCGGATGGCAACATTCCCAAACGTTTAATCAGCTATCAACTCATACGAATATTTTTTTGTTTCCTTAAAAGACTCACAAACGACCCGAATCTAGAAGAACCCCAATGTTAGTCGCTAAATACTCCAAATCTTGGACCTATATAAACACTCTTTAACTAATACAACGAAGACCCTATTCCTCACATTATTATTTTCATAATTTAATTCCCAATTGTTGCAGAACATGTCCATCAATCAGACCACCGCTCAATCAACGGGGAAAAAGCGCTCGAGAATGGTATTACGAGCCACCGACGCAATAGAAGGACCCCGGTCCCAGTGGCCTTATTCTATCCCTCGGAAAGCACGGGATCCGAGTAGTGACCCTCTCGAACCAGTGAGACAACAATACCCAGCCGCTGAAATCTTTGCTAACGCGCAGGACCTCCTCACCCAGTGGGAGCGGGTGCAGGAGCAGGTGGACTTACAAGTAGTCAAGGCAAGGATGTACCTTGCAAACGTGCTGGATGACATCCTTGCCGGGCGGATCGCCGTCGCCCATCCACCTCGTCCGGTTCGAGACACTAGGCGACCCTACACGGCAGAAGCTCTCAAGAAGAGCCTAGAACGATACTGCCCGGACGAATGAACTGACAGACAAATCGTGACAGTGATTAGATATTAATTATAATTAGAACTGCGTGCATTTCTTTTTCTTATATAACTAAAAATGAATTTCGAGTTGTTTGAAAGATTTAAAACATTTAGGCCGTCCATGAATTGACGTGTAAAATCTATTTAATTTTAGTAATGTCCTCTCTACGGATCCTACAGATGGAACTAGATCGTGCGAGGCAGGCGAATGCAGAATTACTTGGCCAGGTCCTACAATTAACTCGATAGATACAGCAGGTCAAAGCGACTTGTTTAGACCCTAAACGAACGAAGATCTTGTATCAACGGCTTACCGCAGCTCAAAAAGGCTGGGCCGAAGAACGCCAGCTCAATCGGAGTCTGCGTACTCAGGTTCGGGGACTCGAAGTCGCACTAGCAGTATGCAGAGAAGGTGAAGCGGTAACCTACCCGCTCATTTTCGCCCCAACTCAAATGCCGCAGGCAGCAACCAAGTCAGCAGAGCAACCCATTGCCACACAAAATCGTCGACCGGACGTAAGGAGCGTGCCCGACGTCGAGCAACCCAACTTCAAAATGTCAAACAGTAGCTATTCCACATGTGATTGATTTAAATAGAGTAGTTTTAGCCTTAGTTGAGTCGTTTTCTTTTGAAATTGCATACCAGAACGGTCACAAGTAACCCTATTACGTCTCAGTCTTCCACAGTCAATTAAGCACTAATCATGAATAATTAATTATGAGGGACAGAGAAAAGCGAGCATAGGTCTTCTATCGACAGCTCGTGAACCCGAGGGTTGTCCGAGCAACTACAGTACTAGCCAATGGTATTCAATTTTTGCGGACAATCCACCACTTGAACACATTTCCAACGTTGCTTAGCAACGGGTGCCAAGTGGATCAGCATCTTTTTGTATGGCGTTACTAGGGCCGCCAGGGAGATAAGCAAGATTTGAAACCCTGTAACCCACCATACAAATTTGGGGGGCTCAGCCGGGATTGAAGCTTTATTATTTGGAAAAACTATCAAGTTAAGAAACAACAGAGAATTATGTCAGTACACCCTCAGCCGGGATTGAAGCTTTGTCTATTGGAAAAACCAACCCAACCAAGTCAAGGAACAACAGAGAATTATGTCAGTACACCCTCAGCAGGGATTGAGTGATTTTCGTGTGCAAACAAATCGATGAGAGAGTGTAAAGATCGAGGAAAAAATTGAAACAGCAATAAAAAACCTGACTACGAGATACAAATTTGGGGGGGCTCATAAAGGATTGTTTTTACAAAGAACCCAAGGAAATATAAGGAAATGGTTAAAGCTTAAACAGAGATGTTGAGATGATATGTTGCAAACCCCAGAGAGATGAGAACGTCATAACCCAGAGAACAACTGATAAACCCGACTACAAACTAAGACGCCAAGACACTCAACATCCATCAATACTTGACGACATGACACCCTTGTAGGATACCAACAACACGACAAGACGCATAAGCAAAACAACATATAATTAAAAGGGCAAAATTCGGGATAAAATGAAATGGGGTAAGTAAGGGGAGTAATGATAAACAAGAGAAAGCAACGGAACCAAATAGAGGAAGCCAGCGGTAATAGAATAAAGCACAACAGGTAATGAGTAAAATAGTAATAGATAAAATGAATAAAAATATATTAAAGAGGTGAATGAATTTAGTTAATTAGTATTTAGATAAATTTAAAGGGTAATTTGATAATTTTAGATGGAACCAGCAAAAATTATAGAAAAACTAAAGGGGGATTCTAAACATCGAAAATGACAATCTTGAGGAACTAATTAATAAACAAAAGTTAATTAAAAGAGCTAAAGAGGATATATCAGCAATCACTAACCTGTACTCCGATGAACATTGCATATTAATAAAATTAATCGATAGTGATAAAGACGTAACAACTGAAAGAATATATGAAATTCTATCTATGAGATTAGAGATAACCAAATTTGGGAAAAGCTGGAACAAGTTAATGGAAAAAGTCAAGAATATTGAAGACGAGATTGCAACAACAATGAAAGAGCAAACCAAGGCTTATGTAGAATGTTATGCGTGCAAATTAGAGGAAGCACGAGTAATGGTGATACCTTGCGGACACCTGAGTTATTGTCATGGATGCGCACAAGAGTCGCACTGTATGTTATGCCAGCGAAAGATAAAGGAAAGACTAACGGTTTACTTTCCATGAAATTGTTATGATGAAATGAAATAAATGTGTATTATGTATTACTTGAATCATTATATAAAAGAAATATGCAATGTTTGTAAATAATAAAACCACCTGATAACGATAAACAAAGGTAATAGACCAAAAACATAAAAGCCGAATTAGGGAAATAATCAAAACACATGCACAGAGACACAAAATATTGGACGGAAAAATTTCGACAACCGAGTTTTCCTAGTGTATAATTCTTTTTGTTTTATTGACATTATATTTATTGATATTATATTGAGATAGGACGAGGAAAAAATGGTTAAACCTGAGCTATCTAATGATAGTACGCTCACCCAAGGGAAACCCTGATCAACCCTACTGAGAAGGGAACTGGTAGGCCAAGTCGCGCATGTCAGCAAGTAACCGGCGAGAGATTGATCACCTCTTTTGGGGAGCTTGTTGATGCGATTACCACAAATTTTGAAGGGGGGAGTGAAGAGATAGACCGAGGGGTGAGAGAAAGAGTGCGCACGGAACAGAATTAATAGTTAGAGTAAAGGTACCTAGAGATGACTTCTTTTTTCCCTAGCTGGTGGTGAGGCACCAGAGGACAGCTACGGACTGTCGTGCTCAGGTTGTTATCAGCCAAGGGACTGATGACGCTGAGCCGTTCGATACAAAAACCCGGATCACACACCGAGTATCGAACGATTCTTTTTTTCGCTGGGAGGCACTCGATACAACAACCCGGATCCCACACCGAGTATCGGGGCCAAACGGTAGGTGAGATGTGAACTAACCGGTAAATGGTTCATACTCAAAATGTCCTACTAAAGCCAGATGAGAGCGGCTGAACGGAGCCGAGAAATCTGATGGATGGAGCGGGCAGAGATTTGATAGTTTATTTTCCGCTCCCACTTTTGAGCACTTCCTTTTCTTTTCACTATTCGGGAAATCAAGTAAACCGCTTTTGGAACTTGATTGAACGTCTAGGCATTTCCATACTTTTATATTCTTCGAGGTACACAACCCGGATCCCACACCGAGTACCGAGGGAATGTTTTTTTATTGCCCAGCGAGGAGTTTGGTACAATAACCCGGATCCCACACCGAGTACCAAATATCCGAATGGCGGTGAGTAAAGCGTAACCGGAAGAATGCGCGGCCAAAAGACGCCATGGCTTGAGAGTCAGTGTGAGGCCTCAAACATACCCAAAAGTCACTGTTGAGCTCAAGTCCGATGAAATAATAAGAGACAATAGAGGGCCGGATGATTATAATCAGATACTTGAGGCAATAGAGGGCCGGATGATTATAATCAGATACTTGAGGCAATAGAGGGCCGGATGATTATAATCAGATACTTGAGGCAATAGAGGGCCGGATGATTATAATCAGATACTTGAGGCAATAGAGGGCCGGATGATTATAATCAGATACTTGAGGCAATAGAGGGCCGGATGATTATAATCAGATACTTGAGGCAATAGAGGGCCGGATGATTATAATCAGATACTTGAGGCAATAGAGGGCCGGATGATTATAATCAGATACTTGAGGCAATAGAGGGCCGGATGATTATGATCAGATACTAGAGGCAATAGAAGGCCGGATGATCATGATCAGATACTAGAGGCCATAGAGTACCAGATAAGATATGATAGGAGTAAAGATGGAAAATGATTATGAATAGATATTAAGGTCACAGATGACCAATAAAAGAGTTAAAACCGAAGGCCGAAGAGCTAACGGAAAGCATAGAGGGCATAGAGCGCCAGCGATTGAGGATTAAGTAAATGAATTGTTGGGGGACATAGGAAAAACAATTAATGGAATGAATGAAAGTATGAGTATGATGATTATTGATATTATGATATAGATAATTGATACGACTATATAGATAACTGATAAGACTATATAGATAATTGATACGAGATTAATAGATAATTATTATGAGGTATAGATAATTAAAAATGGACTTAAAATGAGGGGGGTGAGTCAGATAAAGAAGACCACCACGATAAATGCGAACAGGGGATGATAACATATATAGTATGGTAAACGGAGGAGAAATTAGTATAGAGTATAGAATATTGGAGTGTTATTTATTTTTAGGAATCGATAGCCAAGCAAAGCAATCCAAGTCAAGTGCAACGCAAAGCAAAGGAGAAAATATTTCAGAGCAAACGACAAAGCAAAGTGATAACAAAGGAATTTGAATAAACGAGCAGAAAAGATTTTGAGTAGTTACAAGCAGATAAGCAACCAGAAGTTTCAAAGCAACCAAAGCAAGAGAAGAGAAACCAGTCAAACAGACGAATAACCGTAAACATTGATAGCATCAGCAACCACACGAGAAGCAAAAGCCAAGAGAATAGAGAAAAAAGTTTATTAAAAGCGGAAGAAAAGAAAAAAGTTCGCAACAGTAGAAGTGCTAACACTAAAGTATCAACTGCAACCGGAACCGGCACAGATAGCGGATTGACCGATTTTGAATTTAATAGCAGCGAAGAGAACGAATTACGTAATATCGAAAACCAGTTGACAACGATAGAATCAGTAAACGAAGAAGATCTGGACAACAATCCAAACATGACGACTTCAATAAACTCTTCAATTCCGGATGCAAATACAATGTTGAATAACAACAATGTGATGATAGGAGAATTCAGAGAAAAGTTTAGAGGAGAACCGTTCGACGGTAGTCTCAACAAATTAGATACATTTATAAAGGAATTTGAAGTGTATAAAAATATCTGTCACTGGACAGATCAAAAAGTAAAAGAGCGACTACCCTTGTATTTGAAAGGGAGTGCACAAGATGTATTTGTAGAGGAAGCAAGAGACGATACGAAATTGACAACGTGGATAGAGATTAAAGAATTCTTAATAAAGATATTCGGGATAGAGAAAAAGGGGAATAGGAAGATATTGGACTTCCTACATCGAAAACAAAGACGAGATGAATCAAATGCAGTGTACGCATGTGAATTAAAGAAACTGTGTAAAGAAGCCTTCGGAGAACATGATTTGCCCGAAGATAAAATGGTAGACGTCTTCATAAGAGGAATCAAGAGGGAAGACATACGAGCCAACCTTGGATGCTTGGCACCAGAAACATTAGATAAAGCAGTAGCAATCGCAAACAGATGTGAAGCCCATCTAGGACTGGGATATCAAGTGGCAGTCTTGGCCACGGAACCAACAACATCGACAGTCAATGCCAACAATCAAAACAACAATACCAATCCAGCCATGAATCAATTCATTCCAAGAGCACAGCAGATGTTCAAGCCACCAGTAACGAGAAATCCAGAAGATAAAGGTAATAACCAAGTAAGTTATAATAATAATTTCAGGAACAATCCAAATACAAATGAAAAATGCTCCATATGTCAAAGAATAGGACATCGGTCAGAGAATTGTTTCCGAAATTACACTTGTCAAAAATGTGGTAGACGAGGGCATACTGAGAAAATATGTAGACAACCTAATAACAAAGCATGTTACAATTGTGGACAACAAGGACATTTCGCAAGGCAATGTAACATAAGAAGAGAACCAAACCAATCAAGATTAAATAACTCTATGGGAAATCCACAAATTAACGTGATGCAAGAGATAGACATGCTACGAGAAAACACTACAACGAATGCCCATGGAATTAAAGGAGATGATGCAACAAATGCCCACCAATATACAACAACAACGAATCAACGTAATGAGAAGCAATGAAGAGATTCAAGAGCTGAGAACTAGAGAATATCAAGAGCAACAACAAGCCGAATGGCAAAGACTACAAACAGAGGAAGCCCAGGAAATCCAGCAAAGATGGGAAAATCGAAAACAAGCCCCGAAAAGAATTAATATGATGAGAATGGAAATTTCAAATGAAACTCACACTGCGGAGCAGTGTGTTGAGAACGAAGAGGGAGGAGATATGATAACCGATAACGAGAAAAACAGTTGAATTAAATACGATGGAGAAAATAGAGGCCATCAAAGAATTTACAGAGGAGAAAAAACAAAGACGTCGACAGTTAAAAGAAACGATAATGGAGAAACCGAATGAACCGGAAACTAAAGAGATTAAACGAGCAGAAATGATGATAACGGAGGATCAAAACAAGGAAACATTAGTGTACGAGATAGATGAACTCGAAAAAGAAATTATGACACAAAAGACAGAGAGTACACTCGAGAAGATAAAGCAAGAGGAAGCTTTAGAACAAGAGGAGGATCAGTTAAAAGAAAAAGAAGCAATCCTAAAACAAGAGAAAGCGGAACTAAGAAAGAAGGCACTAATATTAAAAATAGACGGAGCGTTAAAACATCTAGAACAAGAACAAGCACTAGATCAAAAAATAGAAGCGATGGCAAAGAAAGTGCTATCGCAAGAAACGAAAGAGCCAGAATCGAGAGATGAACAGGAAGTATCAACGCCACAAGGAAAAGAAAAGATATCAGAACCAATAATAACAAAAAATCAAATCCAGAGGATACTGCTACAAAAAATAGAAACAAGAATCAGAAAAGAAAAGCCCGCGTGGAGTGAAGCTCAAATTGAGAACAGAATAAAAGAGATATGGTTCCAAACAAAAGGACCAACAAAGATAAGGAAAGAGGAGGAACAACCACAAATCAACATGTTGAGACAAATACCAGACGATCAAACAGATGAGGATGAAAGCGAGATAAGCAGTCTGGGTGGAGAAATATTTCAATCATGCGAGGAAAATAAACCATACAAAGATGAATCAAAATCCGAATTAGAAGAAATGGAAACGAACGTCCCAAGAGAAGATGAAACCGAGATATTAAAAGAAATCAACGAGATTGTAGAAGAAGTAGATCGAAACCAAATGTTCCTAAACCTCAGAGATACAACCGCATACAGCAGAATAATGAAATTAATTGCGAAAGGATATCAACAGGATAACGGTACATTTACGGCATCATGGAAAGATATGATAAAAAAGTACCAAGAGAATTTGAAAGGATATGATAGAGAAGAATACCAGGTAATTATTGATTTTCCAGAGATACCAAGACAAATAATAGCAACCAGAGGCGAAAGCACAAACGAGTTGTATGATTGGGTAGTGAAAAAGCTAGGACCCAGCTACAAAAATAAACCCTTATATTATCAAGGAAGAAAAATAAAGCGAGATATACACCTCGCGGATGCTCTAATATGGCCAAAAGGAATAAATGTGGTAACATTAAACAAAAATGAAACCGAGGAAACGACAGCAGAAATATGGCAGAAAATTCAAATATTGTACAACAAAGAAATAAAACCTGGATTAGAAAAAGAGAGACAAAAGATAATGAGACAAAACCAGATTAAAATAACAGAACAAGCAATAGACCAGGCTAGAAAATATATTAACCGATTATCGTTAACTAGACCGATCTCAATGAAAATATTTGTAGAAGCTGTACGAGATACAGACATTATGAGATTTGACAACGAGAGAACAGATGAGTTGGTAGCCAAATATGGAGAGCATCAAAGAGACATGAGGGGAGATGAACCAATAAAGATAAGAATAAAGCTACCAAATGATGAAATAAAAGAAATATTGGTAGATCCCGATTGTCAAATGCACGAATTATACCGACGGATAAATCGAGAAATTATACAACCGATAATCGAAAGTAGTGACGATGGCATGGTAGAGGACGTAGCAATAATGTACCACAAACGACAAATAAGTCCGCGAGAACGAACCACGATATACGAATTAGGTATATGGGAAGACGGACAAACCATTAATATCATAGCTATGGATGAACCAGAGAGGAAAAATACAACAAAAAGGGAACAACAGATCCAAGAATTTCAAGAGGAAATGAAAAGAAAGATGGATCAAATACTAACCATCTACCAATTATGGAGACAAGATGCGAAATTAAGCACAAAATTACAACCGATAGACGATTCGAGATGCCGATCACACCATGGAAAAAGGTGAATGATGAAAAGACAAAGGAGTGGAAATGGAAAATGGAGAGAACCGAACCAAAATGGAGAAAATACATACCAGGAGAAGCGCCAGAAGAGGCAGCCAATGAAACAACCTTGGAACTATATGAAGATGAGCCATATGAAAATTTACCAGAGGAAATGATAAACGAAATGGAATGGCAGCCAGAAGAAGACGAGGAAATAAACGATAGAGCTCGACTAGTCCCATACACATGGAAGATAGGTGGATGGGCTGGAAAAGTAAAATCGGCTGAAGAAGAGAAAATCATCGGTATCACAAGTCATCAATTCTATACAGAAATCGGAGGATACCGGATGAAATTGAGAGTGTACCCAAACGGAGATGGGGTAGGAAAAGGGAAATATCTATCAGTGTATTTTCTATTAGCAAGAGGCAGATATGACGGCAAGCTAGAATGGCCATTCAATCGAAAGGTCACAATTTCAATCGCCAAACCCGGAAAATGGGAAGAGCGACACAGCGAAAAATTGGGAGTAGACCCAAGATCTATGATAAGCCAAAAGCCAAAATCCACTGAAAATGTTGCGGGAGGAGTACCACAATTTCTGTTGAAAAAATATGTAACACCGCAATTCGTAAAAGATGATACGATATATATTACGATCGAAGTAGAAACAGAACGAGAAAATGAAATTACGAATCCAACAAGAACAAGCGAGACCGCGAATCAGTGTACTCGAAAAACGAATTCCAGGAATAAAATATTTGCCCACAGATATAGACGATCCTGTGGAGGAAGGATTAACACGATTAACGGAAACGCAAAAATGTAGAGAGTTAGCAGCGATACTAAGAACCGGAGCAAAGAATCAAAGACGAGACTCGTAACAGATTTAGCAAATAGCAATAAATCGATTCATCATGTAGCAGAGTAGAGAATCTGCGAAATATAGTAAAGGAAATAGAAAGAGTTCGGGAATGTACTGCGTGGTACCCAGATGCAATTTCGAAGAAATTATCCGAAAATTGGAAACACACTGACATGGGCAGCCAGAAGCCGATTAAGAAGCAGTATAGTTTAAAAAATTATGACCGCCAGATTTTCGAACCAATCGAAAGAGAATAATCTTATATCCTGCCAAAGGTGAGTGAAGCTGAAAACGAGAATCCGTATGAACCGCATTTCATTATACAATCTAAGGACGATCATTAGACGACGATCTCGAAATTCGGAAGCGATACGCAAATGCATTGGCGATTAATAAATGTATTTAAAGATAGCAAAAGATCGCGGGCGTAGAGAACTCAATAAAAAGAGAAATAAAAATAGAAAACGCCAATATGGACGACAAGAGAGTCTAAAACACAAGAAGTACCACTGCAGCGATGAAGTAATCGTCATCACAACAGTTAGCTGAAGAGATACTAAATTGATCTACAACGATATATGATTGTGGACGAGGAAACACACGCGAGAATGGAATCAAGAGCATTTTCATGCGGAAGTTCGAAAACGATCTGGATAATAGATGAACCAGACGAGCTAGTATGTAGGTCAAAGCCGCCAGTAGAAAATTATAGGCCAATTACCGAAGAGGAAACAAATAAAAAGAAAAGAAAGAAGACGCCAAATCAACAGGAGGATGAATTTGGAGAACAATTGTTAATAATGAACGGAGCTACAACCTCCAAAGAAACACAGACGAACAACGCCAAACGAAAGAAACAGTACCAACTGGGAGAAGAAATTCATAGAGGACGACCAAATTGATTAAACCCAGCCCCAGAAAGGAAACACTAAAGAACAGATGCAGATGGATCAATGACAACAAATGAACAAGCTTAGTCAAGTAACGAAACAGTTACCAAGGAAAACTGAAAGGGCCAAAGAACCAAGGAAGCAAAATCGATACAACAGACTGAATACTGATATGCTGGGATTGCCAAACCCAGAAGTTAAAAAGAATTTAAAAACTCAATAATTATACGGAAACAGAAGCGAAACAGCTTTGCGACAGCAATTAAAAGTCCAATAATAAATAAAATAATGGACAACAAAGTAACGAACCAACTAAAGATCCAGCAGGAATTATTGTTTGATAATAAATCACTTACGGAAACGATCTGATGACCCAAATAGATATTTTTGTAGGACATGGCCTATCTGATGTACATACGATAGTAATTATACAGAAAGCGAACTCAGATACAATCCCAAACCGGATATGACATTTCTGCATAACGCATTATCCCGGAACGGTAATCGACATTCATCTTAACTCAACGGTGAGATGGCAAGCTCTTATTAAATTCTGGTAAGTTAGAGGATGATTCAAACCGAAGATGATTGCAAACAAAGTAGTTGAAAGAGTTTATTTAACGGAATTCGAAACAGATTAACGCAGCGATCCAAAACAGCTTAGAAAGGAATGAAATACGATAATCACCACAATACTCATTTGGATGATGTGCCGTGAAAGGGGTAGGGAACCGTTTGTAGTATATGATTTGTGACACACATAAAGAATTAGGTGATAAAATACTCACTAAGAACGGTAAGAGTGCCAAAGCTGCAAACCCCGCGTAAATTACAGACAAACAGCACACGCGTTTATCGTATATAGATGTCTATCAAGAGGATGACTTTATAAAAAAACGAGAAATGCAAAGGAATGTTTCAGTACCAAGGAAAAATTTGTATAGCATTTCATTGCATGAACATCACCTACACCTCAACACAATGAATATAGAACCTGACGAACGGAAACAACAGTAGTACTGTAACGCGAGCGAAAATGTGAACGAAGGATTCACGAAGGACCGCATCTTACAAATAGCTGGAAGATGTGAATGTACGCAGCGAGAAGGAAAGAATAACTACACCGAGTATACGTGCTGGGAAGAATAACCGGCTGGAGACGGGCACATGTCAAGGAGAGCGAGTACCACACCTATTGAATCCAATTAGTCAAAGGAAAGTGTAGTGATATGAGCTACTCAAGTAAGTGGAAGAATATCAAGGATAATTTCGAATCCAGACACGAAAAGCCAATGAAAAAGTACCCTCCAATGTCTAGCAAACAGACTAGATCATGCAATACGGGAAATGTCAACAATCGTACTATCCCGCCGATACCGCAAACTTGTAGACTCACCTTATTGAAGAGGCAAATATTTGATTGAAGTGCAAGGACAAGTGCACAGAGAAAAACAGAAACTAAACCCAAATAGAAGTCGCATTTAGATGATAATACGAGAGAACCGGAAGATCGAGGAAACCAACGATAACCACAACCATATCGGAATCGAGAACAACTGGTACCACCACCGTCAGTAATATTAACTGCATACCACAACTCGGAATGAGATTTATAAAAAAGGACGAATGGTGAGTAATGTTTGACGAAATGGTAGCTAGTACTAATTATAAAGGAATTTTTATATCCGCGCCAGCGATACCACAAACGCACAAAGCGCAAATAGACCCCAAAGATGTTAAAAACTTATCTCTATCATAAATAACCAAACAGATGAATTTCTATATATCCATAAAGGACATTGATTCAACACGAGAAATACTACTACAGATTTTAGTTAGAAATGATTGTATCTTGACAGAGAAATATTAAAAACAAATTGGGCAAGGCAAATCACAACCAGATAACGCAATTCCACTACACCACTCCAAGAGGGATATTTTGGAAGAATCGTCGAGAAGTATGTATACGGTATAAATGCGAAAAGACAATTGCGAAACTACAAGAATTCAACAAATTCCGAGAGATAAATGGTATAAACGAATTAAGAGATAATCATAAAGGAAAAAATCAGATTCGCTCAGTCCTCAGTGACAAGGAGATAATCCGAAAAATTCGTAACTAATAAGTTTCAGTTGTAGTAATGTATATGGACCATTATTTTCGAAATAAGAGATGGAAGTTGGTATTACAATTCCAACTCAGAGTAATCGTGTAAGCGCCAACAAAATAATTTGGATTAACAGAACTGGCCAGCGAACAGAATCAACCAAGTGGATATATCACAGAGTGGAATATACAACAAAAGATCTGGAACGAAGCCAGAGAACATCTACTATTCCCAGCACAAAGGCAAAGCAATACTATCTAATATTGTGACAATAACGGGAGGTAACAACTATGGAGAGAAACCCACACGAATTGTTTACTATCACCAGAATCATTCTTCACACAACGCCACAGCAAAATATGATGAAAGCCCATGTGGGGAAATTCTTAATCTCGACAGATGATGGCAGGAATTTTTTAGAATAATTCTCATCATTCAAATTGTAAGAGTAATCATAACAGCAAATGTTAGCATGTTCGATTATCTACAAAAGAGAGAGAAAAATCAACTGGAAAATGGCAATTGGATTCTTACCGTTTTAGCAAAAGACAATGGTAATTACATGACCATCAAAGGAAATTCACAAAGATAAAGAGATAGTAAGGAATCTAACGAAAATGAACGGTACCGAGAAAGAAGTTGACGAATTTAAACGATAATGAAGATTAGAAGCTGAGAAAAAACCAGAGAAGCGACAAAAAACGAATGCAACTGGAAACGATGGATAAATTTTAGAGATGAATAGTAGTAATAACAGAGACAATGATGAGAACCAAGGAGGAATCCAGATGCTAACTCAGGACAACTTAAACATGGGAAAATCGAAAAGACAAGACATAGTGGACATTATAATCATCCACCACCAGTATATGAATGTCTAAAGAGAGCAGCAACATCAGTAGAGAGAAACGCCACCGGTAGACGAGACAGGTACGAACCAAACCAACAAACACTACGAAACATTTACGTCCGATCCCCATACGAACCAAATTGGGCAACTAGTGCCAAAACCAGCCAAAAGATCAAGAAGGTGGATCAGGATCCGGAAACTCGAACTATAGCTAATGTCAAACATTAGCTGGACCAACACTAACGGTAACCCATAGAAATAAATGGGTAGAAATAACAGCAATGAATCATACCGGAGCAAACATCTCACAATAAAAATGGATAAAATACCGAAGATTGTGGCCATGTAAGAAGAACCTAACATGGATGGGATAACGTCAGTAAGAAGAATCGGTCGCCAGTCACGGAAAAAATTGGTCAATATTGAATATAAAAATGTAAAAATCAAATATTTAAAGAGGTGAATGAATTTCGTTAATTAGATTTAGAAAATTTAAAGGTAATTTGATAATTTTAGATTGGAACCAGGCAAAAATCTATAGAAAACAGAAGGGGATTCTAAAATCGAAATGACAATCTTGAGAACAATATAAACAAAAAAAAGGTTATTAAAGAGCTAGAGGATATATCAGCATCATAAACTATACTCCGATTGAACCAGTTGCATTTATTATATAAAATTAATCGGATAGTGAATAAAGAGTACAACTGAAAGAATAGTATTGAAATTCTATCTATGGAGATTAAGAATAACCAAATTTGGGAAAAGCTGGAACAAGTTAATGGAAAAAGTCAAGAATATGTGAAGACGAGATTGCAACAACAAATGAAAGAGCAAAACCAAGGCTTATGTAGAATTTATGCGTGGCAATATTTAGAGGAAGCACGATAATGGTGATACCTTGGGACACTGAGTTATTGTCGATGAGCGCCACAAGAGTCGCACTGAATTGTTATGCCAGCCGAAAGAAAAGGAAAGACTAAGACGTTACTTCCATGAAATTGTATTGATGGAAACGGAAATAAATGTGTATTATGTGATTTACTGAATATTATATAAAAGAAATTGCCAATGTTTGTAAAATAAAACCACCTGATAACGATAAAAAAAGGATAGACCAAAAAATAAAAGCCGAATTAGGGAATAATCAAAACACTCATCCAGATAAACACAAAATATTGGGACGGAAAATGCGACAACCGAGTTTTATCCTAGCTGTATAATTCTTTTTGTTTTATTGACATGATATTTATGATATTATTGAGATAGGACGAGGAAGAAAATGGTTTAAACCTAGCTATCTAAGATAGTTACGCTCACCCAAGGAAAACCCTGATCAACCCTTACTGAGAAGGAGAACTGTTAGGCCAAAGTCGCGCATTTTCAGCAAGTAACGGCGAGAGATTGATCACCTCTTTTGGGGGAGCTTGTTGAGCTGCTGATTTACCACAAATTTTGGAAGGGGGGAGTGAAAGAGATAGGACCGAGGGTGAGAGAAAGAGCTGCGCACGGAACAGAACTTAATGTTAGAGTAAAGGTACCTTAGAGATTGACTTCTTTTTCCCTAGCTGGTGCGTGTGAGGCACCAGAGGAAGCACGGACTTCTGCTAGGTTGTTATAAGCCAGGGACTGATGAACGCTGGAGCCGTTCTGATACAAAAATCCGGATTCACACACCGAGTATGGATCGATGTTCTTTTTTCGCTGGGAAGGCCATCGAGTACAACAACCGGATCCACACCGAGTATCGGCCAAACGGTAGGTGTGAGATGTGAAACTAACCGGTAAAATTTCATACTCAATTCGTCCTACTAAAGCCAGTTGAAGCGCTGACGAATGGGCTTCGGCCTGATATGTAGTAAGTTCTCGTCAGTGATGTGTGAATTCCTGCTTGGAATCACGTTATTTGGGATTCCGGATAGCGGAGGCTAGTCATATTTAAATCTTGTTAGGTTTAGGGTGTTTTCATTTCTTTCTAGCGACCACCCTTAGCCCTTTTGAGACATGTCCTTCTCGTTTTTCCTTTCAATTCTATTTAAACGGGAATGCTATTATTTCAAGTTATAACCGGCTTTGTGCAATACGACTTTAGAGTTTTACCCGAGTCTAGCCCATCCTTGTGCATACTTTCATCATCATTTTCTTTCGAGTTTCAAAAGCTGATCAAAAATCTCCCGCTCACCTCACGCGACGAGTAACCTGAGGCGACTGATGTCTCTTGTTATTGCCAGCGGGTCGAGTTTCGGTACAAAATTAACCGCGATCCCATCATCCGCAGATTACGCAATATTATCCAATGTTCGTGTGGTGAGTAAGCTAATTCCTGATAAGAATGCGTCGACCAAAATACTCGCGATTGCTTGAGTAGTCAGTGTGAGCGCTCTCAACTATATATCCCAAAGAGTCAACTGTTCGATAGCTCTAAGTCCGACTAATATGAATAAGAGACAATGCACGAGGCCGGTAATATCTATGTTATCAGAGTAGGTCGCACACACTAGATTGGTGCCGCGAGTACCTTGAGTGGATCAGATTACTGAGAAGGTAATGTATAGTCAGTGCTCGGACGTTGATGTATTTTTTATGAGAAGTTTCAGTTTCTTAGAGTGGCTATATGGACGAAGGTGAACTGCGTCGAATTGTTGTTGTTTGCCGTAGTCCAATATGATATCCAGGACTCACAATATATGAGGTGCAAGTACCCGCAAGTGGCTCAGGAGTAAATGAGTGCTTCATAACATCCAGATACTTTGAGTGGCAATAGGATTGGCTCACCGTGCATTTTGAATTCTATAATCAAGATACTTTGTTAGTCAATTGAGGCGTCCGGAGTTGCCAATGAATAATCAGATACGTTGGATGCGCATATCTAGAGTGGCGGATTTTGCATTTATTAACCTGCACGTATTCACTCTACTTTGCATAGGGAGCCGCGTCTATCCATTATGATCTAGAATACTAGATGGCGCAAATATGAAGGACGCTGGTCTCGAAGGCGTTCTTTTACAACTGTTGATCTTTATATCGATATCTAGATGGTACACATTTCACATAGCGATACACAGAGGGTACAGATATTATGATAGTGATAGCTACGAATACTATGATTATAATATGGATTTTTAGTGGAAAAATATTCAAGATTGGCTCACAGAATGACCAATTACATCCATAGATGTTAAACACCGAAGGCTCCGTTATAAGCTTACGTCTTGGAACAGCCCGATAGGATGAGGCATTTAGCTTTAGACTCGCTCAGCGAATTGAGATATTTAAGTATTAATGAATCTGTGTGGGCCCACTAGAGAAGTTAGCCAATCTAATGTGACGTTTCGGTCATTCTGGAATCGATTACTCTCACATGGGTATCATCTTTATGATTATTGCAGATTCTCATTTATGACTATAAGAAATTAAAACTTGAAATACGACTGAGTATAGATAGAACTGATCATAGGCTCTAGTTTATTAGTGACATAATTTGATTATCGTAGATGTAAAATAGATTTACTAGTGTATCTCATGAAGTGAGCAAGATGAATAGATTTATTATTACAACTTCAAAAATTTCTGATCTTATAATAAATAGTAAATGAGGTCGTAGTGAGTCAGTATAATAAGAGAGTTTACCAACGCGACTGACTCAGAATCGCGAAACCCGGGATGTATAACTACCTTTCATATAGATATGTAACTTGAGTGATCATTCTGAATATATACTAGTAGTAATAGATATCACTATGGTAGTGTTATATTCTAATATTATTCATTTAGGAATCAGTATTATGGCCACAGCAAAAGTGCGAATACAAGGAGTTCAGTGTCAACGCAAGCAAAGGAGATACATATCAAGCTAAGAGCGTATCATTAAGCAGAGTGATTAATGCTAAGGGATCCCTTTGATACTTGCTTTTCTGAAGTATAATTCTAGCGTAGTCCCAGAAAAATATTCCCGTTGTTTGAGGTCACAGTTACACAGTGAGGGATTTATGTCTACACTGCAATTAACAGTTTCAAAAATGTACACTCCATACATGCATCCGCTAGCTAAAATGAGATAATCCAGTCAAAAACAGTTCCATCCCAGCGATAACCGCGTAACAATTGATAGGATCAGGGTCGATCCAAAACCTCACCACGCCCTGAAAATCAGATTGCCCAGCAAAAGGTTCCAGCGCATGAGCGAAGAATTAGAGAAAAATTTCTATTTAAAGATAGGTTACGCACTTCATGTAGCGTGTATATGAGAACAGAAACAATAAGTTTTTTCTTTCTTCGCTCGCTCTCGCAATTCATAAACTAGTTTTTCTCTATTTCTTACTTGTAGAGCGTTTTGCTTCTTCGTGCTTAACTTAAAGTATCAACTGTACCGGGGGAACCGGCACAGATGATGCGGATTGGACCGAATTTTGAATTTAATAGCAGCGAAGAGAACGAATTACTTGAATATGTGAAAACCAGTTGGACAACGATAGAATCAGGTAAACGACAAGAAGATCTGGACAACAATCAAACCATGACGACTTCAATAAAACTCTTCAATTCCGGATGCAAATACATGTTGAATAACAACAATGTATGATAGAGAATTCAGAGAAAAGTTTAGAGGAGAACCGTTCGACGGTAGTCTCAACAATTAGATACTTTATAAAGGAATTGAAGTGTATAAAAATCGTCACTGGACAGATCAAAAAGTAAAAGAGCGACTACCCTTGTATTTTGAGAGCACAAGATGTTATTTGTAAGAGAAGCAAGAGACGATACGAAATTGACACAGTGGATAGAGATTAAATTCTAATAAATAATTCGGGAATAAAGAGAAAAGGGGAATAGGAAGATATTGACTTCCTACATCGAAAACAAAGACGAGATGAATCAAATGCAGTGTACGCATGTGAATTAAAGAAACTGTTGTAAAGAGCCTTCGGAGAACATGATTTGCCCGAAGATAAAAATGGTAGACGTCTTCATAAGAGGAATCAAGAGGGAAGACATACGAGCCAACCTTGGATGCTGGCACCAGAAACATTAGATAAAGCAGTAGCAATCGCAAACAGATGTGAGCCCATCTAGGACTGGGATATCAAGTGGCAGTCTGGCCACGGAACCAACAACATCGACAGTCAATGCCAACAATCAAAACAACAATACCAATCCAGCCATGAATCAATTCATTCCAAGAGCACAGCAGATGTTCAAGCCACCAGTAACGAGAAATCCAGAAGATAAAAGGTAATAACCAAGTAAGTTATAATAATAAATTTCAGAACAATCCAAATACAAATGAAAATGCTCCATATGTCAAAGAATAGGACATCGTCAGAGAATTGTTCCGAAATTACACTTGTCAAAATGTGGTAGACGAGGGCATACTGAGGAAAATATGTAGACAAACCTAATAACAAAGCATGGTTACAATTGTGACAACAAGGGACATTCGCAAGCCAATGTAACATAAGAAGAGAACCAAAACCACAAGATTAAATAACTCTATGGGAAATCCACAATTAACGTGATGCAAGAGATAGACATGCTACGAGAAACACTACAACGAATGCCCATGGAATTAAAGGAGATGATGCAACAAATGCCCACCAATATACAACAACAACGAATCAACGTAATGAGAAGCAATGAAGAGATTCAAGAGCTGAGAACTAGAGAATATCAGAGCAACAACAACCGAATGCAAAGACTACAAACAGAGGAAAGCCCAGGAAATCCAGCAAAGATGGGAAAATCGAAAACAAGCCCGAAAGAATTAATATGATGAGAATGGAAATTTCAAATGAAACTCACACTGCGGAGCAGTGTGTTGAGAAACGAAGAGGAGGAGATATGATAACCGATAACGAGAAAACAGTTGAATTAAATACGATGGAGAAAATAGAGGCCCATCAAAGATTTACAGAGGAGAAAAAACAAAGACGTCGACAGTTAAAAGAAACGATAATGGAGAAACCGAATGAACCGGAAACTAAAGAGATTAAACGAGCAGAAATGATGATAACGGAGGATCAAAACAAGGAAACATTAGGTGTACGAGATAGATGAACTCGAAAAGAAATTATGACACAAAAGACAGAGAGTACACTCGAGAAAGATAAAGCAAGAGGAAGCTTTAGAACAAGAGAGGATCATTAAAAGAAAAAGAAGCAATCCTAAAACAAGAGAAAGCGGAACTAAGAAGAAGGCACTAATATTAAAATAGACGGAGCGTTAAAACATCTAGAACAAGAACAAGCACTAGATCAAAAATAGAAGAGCGATGGCAAAGAAAGTGCTATCGCAAGAAACGAAAAGAGCCAGATCGAGAGATGAACAGAAGTATCAACGCCACAAGGGAAAAGAAAAGATATCAGAACCAATAATAACAAAAATCAATCCAGAGGATACTGCTACAAAAATAGAAACAAGAATCAGAAAAGAAAAGCCCCGTGGAGTGAAGCTCAAATTGAGAAACAGAATAAAAGAGATATGGTTCCAAACAAAAGGACCAACAAAGATAAGGAAAGAGGAGGAACAACACAAATCACATGTTGAGACAATACCAGACGATCAAACAGATGAGATGAAAGCGAGGATAAGCAGTCTGGGTGGAGAAATATTTCAATCATGCGAGGAAAATAAACCATACAAAGATGAATCAAATCCGAATTAGAAGAAATGGAAACGAACGGTTCCCAAGAAGATGAAACCGAGATATAAAAGAAATCAACGAGATTGTAGAAGAAGTAGATCGAAACCAAATGTTCCTAAACCTCAGAGATACAACCGCATACAGCAGAATAATGAAATTAATGCGAAAGGATATCAACAGGATAACGGTACATTTACGGCATCATGAAAGATATGATAAAAAAAGTACCAAGAGAATTTGAAAAGATATGATAAGAAGAATACCAGTAATTATTGATTTCCAGAGATACAAGACAAATAATAGCACCAGAGGCGAAAGCACAAACGAGTTGTATGATTGGGTAGTGAAAAAGCTAGGACCCAGCTACAAAAATAAACCTTATATTATCAAGGAAGAAAAATAAAGCGAGATATACACCTCGCGATGCTCTAATGGCCAAAAGGAATAAATGTTGGTAAACATTAAACAAAAATGAAACCGAGGAAACGACAGCAGAAAATATGGCAGAAAATTCAAATATGTGTACAACAAAGAAATAAAACCTGATTAGAAAAAGAGAGACAAAAGATAATGAGACAAAACCAGATTAAAATAACAGAACAAGCAATAGACCAGGCTAGAAAATATATTAACCGATTATCGTTAACTAACCGATCTCAATGAAATATTTGTAGAAGCTGTACGAGATACAGACATTATGAGATTTGACAACGAGAGAACAGATGATTGGTAGCCAAATATGGAGAGCATCAAAAGACGATGAGGGAGATGAACCAATAAAGATAAAATAAAAGCTACAAATGATGAAATAAAAGAAATATTGGTAGATCCCGATTGTCAAATGCACGAATTATACCGACGGATAAATCGAGAAATTATACAACCATAATCGAAAGTAGTGACGATGGCGATGGTAAGGAGCGTAGCAATAATGTACCACAAACGACAAATGTCCGCGAGAACGAACCACGATATTACGAATTAGGTATATGGGAAGACGGACAAACCATTAATATCATAGCTATGGATGACCAGAGAGGAAAAATACAACAAAAGGGAACAACAGATCCAAGAATTTCAAGAGGAAATGAAAAGAAAGATGGATCAAATACTAACCATCTACCAATTATGGAGACAAGATGCGAAATTAAGCACAAAATTACAACCGATAGACGATTCGAGATGCCGATCAACACCATGGAAAAAGGTGGAATGATGAAAAGACAAAGGAGTGGAAATGGAAAATGGAGAGAACGACCAAAATGGGAAAATACATACCAGGGAAGCGCCAGAAGAGGCAGCCAATGAACAACCTTGGAACTATATGAATGAGAGCCATATGAAAATTTACCAGAGGAAATGATAAACGAAATGGAATGGCAGCCAGAAGAAGACGAGGAAATAAACGATAGAGCTCGACTAGTCCCATACACATGGAAGATAGGTGGATGGGCTGAAAAGTAAAATCGGCTGAAGAAGAGAAAATCATCGGTATCAACAAGTCATCAATTCTATACAGAAATCGGAGGAACCGGATGAAATTGAGAGTGTACCCAACGGAGATGGGTAGGAAAAGGGAAATATCTATCAGTGTATTTTCTATTAGCAAGAGGCAGATATGACGGCAAGCTAGAATGGCCATTCATCGAAAGGTCACAATTTCAATCGCCAAACCCGAAAATGAGAGCGACACAGCGGAAAATTGGGAGTAGACCAAGATCTATGATAAGCCAAAAGCCAAATCCACTGAAAACGTTGCGGGAGGAGTACCACAATTTCTGTTGAAAAAATATGTAACACCGCAATTCGTAAAAGATGATACGATATATATTACGTCATCGAAGTAGAACAGAACGAGAAATGAAATTACGAATCCAACAAGAACAAGCGAGACCGCGAATCAGTGTACTCGAAAAACGATTCCAGGAATAAAATATTTGCCCACAGATATAGACGATCCTGTGGGAGGATTAACACATTAACGGAAACGCAAAAAAATGTAGAGAGTTAGCAGCGATACTAAGAACCGGAGCAAAAGATCAAAGACGAACTGTAACAGATTTAGCAAATTGGATAATCGATTCTTGTAGCAGAGTAGAGAATCTGCGAAATATAGTAAGGAAATAGAAGAGTATCGGAGAATGTATGCCTGGTACCAGAGCAATTTCGAGAAATTATCCGAAAATGGAAACACACTGAATGGGCAGCCGAAGCGATAGAGAAGTATAGTTTAAAAATTATGACGCCAGATTTCGAACCAATCGAAAGAGAATTTTATATCACTGCCAGGTGAGTGAAGTGAAAAAGAGAATACCGTATGAACCGCCATTTCATTTACAATACTAAGGACGATCATTAGACGACGATCTCGAAATCGGAGATACGCAAATGCAATTGGGGATTATAAATGTATTAACAGTAGCAAAGATCGCGGGTAGAGAACTCAATAAAAGAGAAATAAAAATGAAACGCCAATAGGACGACAAGAGAGTCTAAAACACACCAGAAGTTCCACCTGCAGCAGATGAAGTAATCGTCATCACAACAGGAGATGAAGAGATACTAAATGATCTAAACGATATTGTGACGAGGAAACAACCCGGAGAATACCGGAATCAAGAGATTTGTTCATGACGGAAGATGAAAACGATCTGATAATAGATGAACCAGACGAGCTAGTATGTGGTCAAAGACAGCCAGTAGAAATTATAGAGCCAGATACCGAAAGAGGAAAATAAAAAGAAAGAAAGAAGACGCCGAACTCAACAGGAGATGAATGGGACAATTGGATAAATGAACGAGGAGCTACAACCTCCAAAGAAACAACAGACGAACAACCCAAACGAAAAGAAACAAGGTACAGCGAATGGAGAAAAATCTAGAGGACGACCAAAATTGTAAACCAGCCCCAGAAAGGAAAACTAAAGAAGATGCAGATGGATCAATTGAAAACGAAATTGAACAAGCTTAGTCAAGTAACGAAACAGTTACAAGGAAAACTGAAAGCCAAGAACAAGAGCAAAATGGATCAACAGACTGATAACTGATATGCTGGATTAGCAAAACCCAGAGAAGTAAAAAGAAATTTAAAACTCAATTAATATCGGAACAGAAGCGAAACAGCTTGGACAGCAATAAACCAATAAATAAAATAATGGACAACAAAGTACGAACCACAACTAAAGATCCAGAGAATTATTGTTGATAATAAATCACTTTAACGAAACGATCTGTGACCCAAATAGATATTTGGTAGGAATGGCCTATCTGATGTACAATACGATAGTAATATACAGAAAGCGAACTCCAAGATACAACCCAAACGGATATGAATTTGCAATAACAGACATTATCCGGAAGGTAATCGAACCATTCATCTTAACTCAAGGGGATGGCAAGCTTTTATAAATCTGTAAGTAAGATGATCAAACCGAGATGATGCAAACAAAGTTGAAAGAGTTATTAACGGATTCGAAACAACGATTAACGCAAGCGATCCAAAACAGCTAGAAAAGGGATGAATACGATAATCACCACAATACTCATATGGATGATGTGCGTGAAAGGGGTAGAACCGTTTGTAGTATATGATTGTGACAACATAAAGATTGGTGATAATACTCACTAAAAGAAACGGAAGAGTGCAAAGCTGCAAAACCCCGTAAACTACAGACAACAGCACAGCAGTATCGTATAATGTATATCAAGAGGTAGACTTTATAAAAACGGAAATCAAGGAATGTTCAGTAACAAGGAAAATTGGCCAATTTTAATAATGAACTGGAACCCGCATAAATAAAATTTAAAACGCCAATTTGATAGAACTGGAACCCCGCATTAAATTAAAATTAAACCGCCCATTGAATAATGAACGGGACCCTGCCTAAATAAAAATTAAGGGACTGATCTTCGCCAACATGACACCCTGCACACTCCGCAGAGCGTGATGGACATTCCCAAAGTCTTATTCAGCTATCAACTCTACGATTTTTTTGTTTCCTTAAAAGACTCACAACGACCGAATCTAGAAGAACCCGCAATGTTAGTCGCAAAACACCACTCTATGGACCTATTAAACAACTTCTTTAACTAACAACGAAGACCCTATTCCTCCACATATTATTTTCATTAATTACTCCCAATTGTTGCAGAACATGTCTCAATCGACCACCGCTCAATCAACGGGGAAAGCGCTTCGAGTAATGTATTGACGAGCCACCGAGCATAGAAGGACCCCGGTCCCAGTGGGCCTTATTTTCGTATCCCTCGGAAGCACGCGGCATCCAGTAGTGACCTCCGAACCAGTGAGACAACACTACCCATCCCTGAAATCTTTGCTACGCGCAGGACCTGCCTGCACCCAGTGGCGACGGTGCAGGGAAGGTGGCTTACAAGTAGTCAAAGGCAAGGATGTACTTGCAAACGTGATGGAGACACCTTGCCGGGGGATCGCTCGTCGCTCCATCCACTCGTCCGGTTACGAGACACTAGGCGACCCACACGGCAGAAGCTCTCAGAAAGAGCGTAGAACGATATGCCGGACGAATGAACTGACGACCAATCGTGACCTGATTAGACTATTATATAATGGAGAACTGCGTGCATTCTTTTGTTCTATATATAACTAAAAATGAAGTTTCGAGTTGTTTTGAAGAATTTAAACATTTAGGCGTCCATGAATTACGTGTAAAATCTATTTAACCTTTAGTAATGTCCTCTCTAGATCCTACAGATGAACTAGATCGGTCGAGGCACGGCGATGAGAATTACTTTGGCCAGGGTCCTACAATTAACTCGATAGATACAGCAGGTCCAAAGCACTTGTTTAGACCCTAAACCGATACGAAGATCTTGTATCAACGGCTTCCGCCTCGTAGCTCAAAAGGCTGGCCGAGAACGCCAGCTCAATCGGAGTCTGCGTACTCAGTTCGGTGACTCGAAGTCGCCACTAGCGTATGCAGAGAGGTGAAGCGGTAACCTACCCGCTCATTTTCGCCCCAGCTCAAATTGCCGCAGGACAACTACCCCAAACCAGCAGACCAACCCATCGCCACCAACAAACCGTCGACCGGGACGTAAGGAGCGTGGCCGACGTCGAGCAACCCAACTTCAAGAATGTGCAAACAGTAGCTATTCCACATTGTTGATTGATTAATAGAGTAGTTTTAGCCCTTAGTTGGAGTCGTTTTCTTTTGAATTGCATACCAGAACGGTCACAGTACCCTATTACGTCTTCAGTCTCCACAGTCAATTAAAAGCACTAATCCATTGAAAATTAATTATGAGGGACGAGAGAAAAAGCGAGCCATAGTCTTTATCCGACAGCTCGTGAAACCCGAGGGTTGTCGAGCAACTGACAGTACAGCCACTGGTATTCATTTTGCGGCCAAGTCCACATTGAACCATTTCCAACCGTTGCTAGCAACGGGTCCAAGGGATCAGCATCTTTTTGTACTGCGTTACTAGGGCCGCCAGGAGATAAGCAAGATTTGAAACCCTGAACCCACCCATACAAATTTGGGGGCTCAGCCCGGTGATTGAAGCTTTATTATTGGAATAAAACTATTCAAGTTAAGAAACAAAGAGATTATGCAGTCACACCTCAGCCGGATGAAGATCTTTGTCTTATTGGAAAAACCAACCAACCAAGTCAAGGAACAACAGAGAATTATTCAGGTACACCCTCAAGCAGGGGATTGAGTGTTTTCGTGTGAAACAAATCCGATAGAGGTGTAAAGTCGAGGAAAAAATTGAAACAGCAATAAAAACCTGACTACGAGATTTTACAAATTCTGGGGCTCGATAAAGATTGTTTTTACAAGAACCCAAGGAAATATTAAGAAATGGTTAAGCTTAACAGAGATGTTGAGCTGATATGTTGCAACCCCAGAAGATCAGAACTCATTAACCCATGGACAACTGAATGAACCCGACTGACGAACTAAGGACGCCAAGACACTCAACATCCATCCAATACTTGCGACATGACACCTGATGTTAGTACCACACACGACAAGACGCATAAGCAAACACATATAATTAAAAAGGGCAAATTCGGGATAAAATGAAATGGGGTTAAGTAAGGGAAGTAAGATAACAAGAGAGCACGAACCAAATAGAGGAGCCAGCCGTAATAGAATAAAGCACAACAGTAATGAGTAATAGAATAGAATAAAGATGAAATAAATTATATTAGAGAGGAATGAATTTATTAATATGTATTTAGATTTAAATTTAAGGTATTATAATTTTAGATGAACCAGCAAAATATAGAAAAACTAAAGGGGATTCTTAACATTTCGAAAATGACAATCTTGAGGAACTAATAATAAACAAAAGATTAATTAAAAGACTAAAGGAGTATCAGATCACTAGACCGTACTCGAATATTGAACATTGCATATTAATAAAATTAATCGATAGTGATAAAGACGTAACAACTGAAAGAATATATGAAATTCTATCTATGAGATTAGAGATAACCAAATTGGGAAAGTGGAACATGTAATGGAAAGTCAAGAATATGAAGACGAGATTGCAACAAATCTGAAAGAGCAACCCAAGGCTTATGTTGAATGTTATGCGTCAAATTAGAGGAAGCACGAGTAATGTGATACCTTGCGGACACCTGGTTGTCCTGTGATGGATGCGCACCGAGTCGCACTGGTATGTTATGCCAGCGAAAGATAAAGGAAAGACTAACGGTTTACTTTCCATGAATTGTTATGATGAAATGAAATAAATGAGTATTATGTATTACTTGAATCATTATATAAAAGAAATATGCAATGTTTGTAAATAATATGAAACCACCTGATAACGATAAACAAAGGTAATAGACCAAAAACATAAAAGACGAATTAGGAAATAATCAACACATGCGACAGAGACACAAAATTTGACGGAAAATTTCGACCAACCGAGTGTTTCCTAGTGTATATCTTTTTGTTTTATTGACATATATGTTATGATATTAATGAGATAGGCACGAGGAAAAAAATGGTTAAACCTGCTATCTAATGAAGTACGCATCAAACCCAAGGGAAGCCCTGATCAACCCTACTGGAAAAGGGAACTGGTAGCCAAGTCGCGCATGTCAGCATACCGCGACGAGATTTGAATCAACCTCTTTTGGAGCTTGTTGATGGATTACCAACAAATTTTGAGGGAGTGAGAGATAGACCGAGGGGTGAGGAGAAGAGTGCCAGCGGAACAGACTATAGTGAGTAAAGGTACCCTAGAGTGACTTCTTTTTTCCCCTAGCGATGGTGAGTAGCCCAGAGGACGACGGTCTGTCGTGCTCAGGTTTTATCAGCCAGGGCTGATTGACGGCTGAGCTTCGTTCTGATACAAAAAAACCGGATCACACCCGATATCGACGCATTCTTTTTTTCGCTGCGGAGGCACTCGATACAACAACCGGATCCCAACCGAGTATGGGCCAAACGGTAGTGAGATGTGAATAACCGCGTAAAGGTTCATACTCAAAATTCCTACTAAAGCCAGATGAAGAGCGGCTGAACGGTAGCCGAGAAATCTGATGGATGAGCGGGCAGAGAGTTTGATAGTTTATTTTCCGCTCCCACTGTTGTGAGCACTTCCTTTTCTTTCACTATTCGAACTCAAGAAACCGCTTTGAACGTTGATTGAACGTCTAGGCAATTCCATACTTTTATGATTCTTCGCAGGTAACAAACCCGGATCCCACACCGAGCTACCGAGGGATGTTTTTTTTATTGCCAGCGAGGAGTTTGGTTTACAATAACCCGGGTCCACACCAGAGCTACAAATTATCCGAATGGCGGTGGAGTCAGCGTAACCGGAAGAATGCGCGGCAAAAGACGCATGGCTTTGAGAGTCACTGAGGCCTCAACAATACCCAAGTCACTGTTGAGTCAAGTCGATGAAATAATTAAGAGACAATAGAGGACCGGATGATTATAATCAGAACTAGCAATAGAGGGCCGGATGATTATAATCATGATCCTTGAGGCAATCAGAGGGCCGGATGATTAAATCAGATACTGAGGCAATAGAGGGCGGATTTTAATCAGATACTTGAGGCAGTAGAGGGCCGGGTTGAGATCATGATATCAATAGAGGGCGGTATGCTTATAATCAGATTACTGAGGCAATAAGGCCGGTGTTTAAATCAATATTGAGGCAATAGAGGCCGAATTGTTATAATCAGATACTTGAGGCATAGAGAGCGATGATTATTGATCAGATACTAGATGGCAATAGAGGCCGGTTGATCATGATCAATACTAGAGGCGCTGATAGAGTTCCAGAAGATATGTAGGAGTAAAACTGGAGAAGGATTATGACTAGATATTAAGTCACAGATGACAAAAAGAGTAAACCGCAGCCGAAGAGCTAACGAAGCATAGAGGGCATAGAGCGCCAGCGCATTGGGATTAAGTAAATGACATCTGTGGGACATAGAAAAACAATTAATGGAATGAATGAAGTACTGAGTATGATGATTATTGGATTATTAATGATATAGTAATTGATACGGACTATATTAGATAACTCGATAAGATCATATAGATAATTGATACGAGATTATAGATAATTTTATGGGTATAAGATTAATTAAAAAATGACTTAAATGAGGGGTGAGTCAGATAAAGAAGCACACCACGATAAATGGAAGCGCGGAGATGATAACAACAATCATGGTAACGAGGAGAATGAGTATAGGTATAGATATTGGAGGTTATTTTTTTAGGACATCGATACAAGCTAAAGCAATCAGTCAAGTGCAACGCAAAGCAAAGAGAAAATATTTCAGAGCAAACGCAAAGCAAAGTTGATAACAAAGGAATTTGAATAAACGAGCAGACAAAGATTTTGGAATAACGTCAGAGTGTTACAACAAGATACAACCGGAAGTTTCCAAAGCAACCAAAACAGAGAAGAGAACCAGTCAAACAGACGAACTACGTAAACATGATAGCATCAGCAACCACGAGAAGCAAAAGCCAAGAATAGGAAAAAAAGTTATTAAAAGCGAAAAAGAAAAAGGTTCGCAAACAGTGAAAAATGCTTAACACTAAAGTATCAACTGAACCCGGAACCGGCCCAGATAGCGGATGCCGATTTTTGAATTTAATAGCAGCTGAAGGAGAACGAATTACGAATATCGAAAAAACAGTTTGACACGATAGAATCAGTAACACGAAGAAGATCTGGACAACAACCAAACATGCGCGACTTAATAAACTCTTCAACTTCGGATGCAATACAATGTTGAATAACAACAATGTGATGATAGAGGAATTCAGAGAAAAGTCTTAGAGGGAGAACCGTCGACGGTAGTGCTCAAAAACAAATTGCTACATTTATAAGAATTTGAAGTTATAAAATATCTGTCACCTGGACAGAATCAAAAAGTAAAGAGCGACTTAACTTGTATTTGAAAGGAGTGCATCAAGATGTATTTGTAAGGAGCAAGGCGATACGAAATGACAACGTGGTAGAGATTAAAGAATTCTTAATAAGATTATTCGGGATAGAGAAAAAAGGGAATGGAAGATTGGACTTCCCTACATCGAAAACAAAACGAGATGAAAGTCAAATGCAGGGTTAGCGCCATGTGATTTAAAGAAACTGTGTAAAGAAGTCCTCGGAGAACATGATTGCCCGAAGTAAAATTGGGACCGTCTGCATAGAGGAACAAGAGGAAGACATACGAGCAAACTTGGATGCTTAGGCACCAGAACAATAATAGAGCGTAGCAATCGCAAACAGATGTGAAGCCCATCTAGGACGTGGGATATCAGTGCGCAGTCTTGCACGGTAACCAAAACATCGACAGTCACTGCCCAACAATCAAAACAACAATACCAACCGCCATGAATCAATTATTCCGAAGAGCACAGCAGATGTTCAAGCCAGTAACGAGAAATCAGAAAATGAAGGTAATAACCAAGTAAGTTATAATATAATTTCAGGAACAATCCATCAATGAAGAGCTCCATATGTCAAAGAATAGGAACATCGTCAGAGATTGTTCCGAAATTACCACTTGTCAAAAATGTGGTAGACGGCATACTGAGAAAATATGTAGCAACCTAATAACAAAGCACTGTTACATTTGGACACAAGGACATTCGCAAGCAAGTGTAACATAAGAGAGAACAAACCAATCAAGATTTAAATAATCTAGAAATTCCACAGATTACGTGATGCAAGAGTTGAATTGCTACGAGAAACACTACAAACGAATGCCCATGGAAGTTAAAGAGATGATTTGCCAACCAAAATGCCCACCAATATACAACAAACAACGAACAAACGTAATGGAGAAGCAATGAAAGAATTCAAGAGCTAGAAACTAGAGAAATCAGAGCAACACAAGCGAATGGCCAAGACTACATAACAGAGAAGCCCAGAAATCCAGCAAGATGGGAAATCAAACGCCCCGAAAGAATTATATTCATGAGAATGGAAATTTCAAATGAAACTCACACTGCGGAGCAGTGTGTTGAGAACGAAGAGGAGGAGATATGATAACCGATAACGAGAAAACAGTTGAATTAAATACGATGGAGAAAATAGAGGCCATCAAAGAATTTACAGAGGAGAAAAAAACAAAGACGTCGACAGTTAAAAAGAAACGATAATGGAGAAACCGAATGAACCGGAAACTCAAGAGATTAAACGAGCAGAAATGATGATAACGGAGGATCAAACAAGGAAACATTAGTGTACGAGATAGATGAACTCGAAAAAGAAATTATGACACAAAAGACAGAGAGTACACTCGAGAAGATAAAGCAAGAGGAAGCTTTAGAACAAGAGGAGGATCAGTTAAAAGAAAAAGAAGCAATCCTAAAACAAGAGAAAGCGGAAACTAAGAAAGAAGGCACTAATATTAAAAATAGACGGAGCGTTTAAAACATCTAGAACAAGAACAAGCACTAGATCAAAAAATAGAAGCGATGGCAAAGAAAGTGCTATCGCAAGAAACGAAAGAGCCAGAATCGAGAGATGAACAGGAAGTATCAACGTCACAAGGAAAAGAAAAGATATCAGAACCAATAATAACAAAAAATCGAATCCAGAGGATACTGCTACAAAAAATAGAAACAAGAATCAGAAAAAGAAAAGCCCGCGTGGAGTGAAGCTCAAATTGAGAACAGAATAAAAGAGATATGGTTCCAAACAAAAGGACCAACAAAGATAAGGAAAGAGGAGGAACAACCACAAATCAACATGTTGAGACAAATACCAGACGATCAAACAGATGAGGATGAAAGCGAGATAAGCAGTCTGGGTGGAGAAATATTTCAATCATGCGAGGAAATAAACCATACAAAGATGAATCAAATCCGAATTAGAAGAAATGGAAACGAACGTCCCAAGAGAAGATGAAACCGAGATATTAAAAGAAATCAACGAGATTGTAGAAGAAGTAGATCGAAACCAAATGTTCCTAAACCTCAGAGATACAACCGCATACAGCAGAATAATGAAATTAATTGCGAAAGGATATCAACAGGATAACGGTACATTTACGGCATCATGGAAAGATATGATAAAAAAGTACCAAGAGAATTTGAAAGGATATGATAGAGAAGAATACCAGGTAATTATTGATTTTCCAGAGATACCAGACAAATAATAGCAACCAGAGGCGAAAGCACAAACGAGTTGTATGATTGGGTAGTGAAAAAGCTAGGACCCAGCTACAAAAATAAACCCTTATATTATCAAGGAAGAAAAATAAAGCGAGATATACACCTCGCGGATGCTCTAATATGGCCAAAAGGAATAAATGTGGTAACATTAAACAAAAATGAAACCGAGGAAACGACAGCAGAAATATGGCAGAAAATTCAAATATTGTACAACAAAGAAATAAAACCTGGATTAGAAAAAGAGAGACAAAAGATAATGAGACAAAACCAGATTAAAATAACAGAACAAGCAATAGACCAGGCTAGAAAATATATTAACCGATTATCGTTAACTAGACCGATCTCAATGAAAATATTTGTAGAAGCTGTACGAGATACAGACATTATGAGATTTGACAACGAGAGAACAGATGAGTTGGTAGCCAAATATGGAGAGCATCAAAGAGACATGAGGGGAGATGAACCAATAAAGATAAGAATAAAGCTACCAAATGATGAAATAAAAGAAATATTGGTAGATCCCGATTGTCAAATGCACGAATTATACCGACGGATAAATCGAGAAATTATACAACCGATAATCGAAAGTAGTGACGATGGCATGGTAGAGGACGTAGCAATAATGTACCACAAACGACAAATAAGTCCGCGAGAACGAACCACGATATACGAATTAGGTATATGGGAAGACGGACAAACCATTAATATCATAGCTATGGATGAACCAGAGAGGAAAAATACAACAAAAAGGGAACAACAGATCCAAGAATTTCAAGAGGAAATGAAAAGAAAGATGGATCAAATACTAACCATCTACCAATTATGGAGACAAGATGCGAAATTAAGCACAAAATTACAACCGATAGACGATTCGAGATGCCGATCAACACCATGGAAAAAGGTGAATGATGAAAAGACAAAGGAGTGGAAATGGAAAATGGAGAGAACCGAACCAAAATGGAGAAAATACATACCAGGAGAAGCGCCAGAAGAGGCAGCCAATGAAACAACCTTGGAACTATATGAAGATGAGCCATATGAAAATTTACCAGAGGAAATGATAAACGAAATGGAATGGCAGCCAGAAGAAGACGAGGAAATAAACGATAGAGCTCGACTAGTCCCATACACATGGAAGATAGGTGGATGGGCTGGAAAAGTAAAATCGGCTGAAGAAGAGAAAATCATCGGTATCACAAGTCATCAATTCTATACAGAAATCGGAGGATACCGGATGAAATTGAGAGTGTACCCAAACGGAGATGGGGTAGGAAAAGGGAAATATCTATCAGTGTATTTTCTATTAGCAAGAGGCAGATATGACGGCAAGCTAGAATGGCCATTCAATCGAAAAGGTCACAATTTCAATCGCCAAACCCGGAAAATGGGAAGAGCGACACAGCGAAAAATTGGGAGTAGACCCAAGATCTATGATAAGCCAAAAGCCAAAATCCACTGAAAACGTTGCGGGAGGAGTACCACAATTTCTGTTGAAAAAATATGTAACACCGCAATTCGTAAAAGATGATACGATATATATTACGATCGAAGTAGAAACAGAACGAGAAATGAAATTACGAATCCAACAAGAACAAGCGAGACCGCGAATCAGTGTACTCGAAAAACGAATTCCAGGAATAAAATATTTGCCCACAGATATAGACGATCCTGTGGAGGAAGGATTAACACGATTAACGGAAACGCAAAAATGTAGAGAGTTAGCAGCGATACTAAGAACCGGAGCAAAGAATCAAAGACGAACTGTAACAGATTTAGCAAATTGGATAATCGATTCTTGTAGCAGAGTAGAGAATCTGCGAAATATAGTAAAGGAAATAGAAGAGTATCGGAGAATGTATGCGTGGTACCCAGAGCAATTTCGAGAAATTATCCGAAAATGGAAACACACTGAATGGGCAGCCGAAGCGATAGAGAAGTATAGTTTAAAAATTATGACGCCAGATTTCGAACCAATCGAAAGAGAATTTTATATCACTGCCAAGGTGAGTGAAGTGAAAAAGAGAATACCGTATGAACCGCCATTTCATTTACAATACTAAGGACGATCATTAGACGACGATCTCGAAATCGGAGATACGCAAATGCAATTGGGATTAATAAATGTATTAACAGTAGCAAAGATCGCGGGTAGAGAACTCAATAAAAGAGAAATAAAAATGAAAACGCCAATAGGACGACAAGAGAGTCTAAACACACCAGAAGTTCCACCTGCAGCAGATGAAGTAATCGTCATCACAACAGGAGATGAAGAGATACTAAATGATCTAAACGATATTGTGGACGAGGAAACAACCCGGAGAATACCGGAATCAAGAGATTTGTTCATGACGGAAGATGAAAACGATCTGATAATAGATGAACCAGACGAGCTAGTATGTGGTCAAAGACAGCCAGTAGAAATTATAGAGCCAGATACCGAAGAGGAAAATAAAAAGAAAGAAAGAAGACGCCGAAACTCAACAGGAGATGAATGGGACAATTGGATAAATGAACGAGGAGCTACAACCTCCAAAGAAACAACAGACGAACAACCCAAACGAAAAGAAACAGGTACAGCAATGGAGAAGAAATCTAGAGGACGACCAAAGATTGATAAACCAGCCCCAGAAAGGAAAACTAAAGAACAGATGCAGATGGATCAATTGACAACGAAATTGAACAAGCTTAGTCAAGTAACGAAACAGTTACAAGGAAAACTGAAAGGCCAAGAACAAGGAGCAAAATGGATCAACAGACTGATAACTGATATGCTGGGATTAGCAAACCCAGAAGTAAAAAGAAATTTAAAACTCAATAATATCGGAACAGAAGCGAAACAGCTTTGGACAGCAATAAAACCAATAATAAATAAAATAATGGACAACAAAGTACGAACCACAACTAAAGATCCAGAGGAATTATTGTTGATAATAAATCACTTAACGAAACGATCTGATGACCCAAATAGATATTTGGTAGGAATGGCCTATCTGATGTACAATACGATAGTAATATACAGAAAGCGAACTCCAAGATACAACCCAAACGGATATGAATTTGCAATAACAGACATTATCCGGAAGGTAATCGAACCATTCATCTTAACTCAAGGTGGATGGCAAGCTTTTATAAATCTGGTAAGTAGAGATGATCAAACCGAGATGATGCAAACAAAGTTGAAAGAGTTATTAACGGAATTCGAAACAACGATTAACGCAAGCGATCCAAAAACAGCTAGAAAAGGGATGAATACGATAATCACCACAATACTCATATGGATGATGTGCGTGAAAGGGGGTAGAACCGTTTGTAGTATATGATTGTGACAACATAAAGATTGGTGATAAATACTCACTAAAAGAAACGGAAGAGTGCAAAGCTGCAAACCCCGGTAAATTACAGACAACGGCAACAGCAGTATCGTATAATGTATATCAAGAGGTAGACTTTATAAAAACGGAAATCAAGGAATGTTCAGTAACAAGGAAAATTGTAGCATTTCATTGCGGACATCACTCACACTCAACAATTATAGAAGCTGGAACGGAAACAACAGTAGTATCTGTAACGCGGAGCGAATGTGAAGAAGGATTCACGACAGGACGCATCTCAATAGCTGGAAGAGTGAATGTAGCAGCCGAAGAAGGAAAGATAAAACTACCCGAGTATACGCTGCGGGAAGAATAACGGCTGGAGACGGAACATGCCAAGGAGGAGAGTACACCCTATTGAATCAACTGGTCAAAGGAGTAGTAGTGATTGAAAGCTATCAAGTAAAGTTGGAGAAATACCAAGGATATTTCGATCCAGACACGCAAGCAATGAAAAAGTACCCTCAATGTCTAGCAACAGATAGATCATGCAATACGGGAATGTCAACAATCGTATATCACGCCGATACCAGAACTTGTAGACTCACCTTATTGAAGAGTGCAATATTTGATGAAGTGCAAGGACAAGTGCACAGAGAAACAGAAACTAACACCCAAAAGAGCGCGTTAGATGAAATACGGAGAACCGGAAGAATCGGAAAACCAACGATAACCACAACTATCGGGGATCGGAGGTCACACCAACGGTAGTAATATCAACTGATACCACAATCGGAATGAGATTTATAAAAGGACGAATGGTGAGTAAATGTGACGAAATGGTAGCTAGTACTAATTATAAAGGAATATTTTTATCGCGAACAGCAATACCAAACGCAAAAGCGCAAATAGACCCCAAAGATGTGAAACTATATCTCTATATAAATAACAAGATGGATTTCTTATATCATAAAGGATTGGCATCAACAGAGAAAATATACTACGATTTAGTTAGAAATGATTGTATCTTGAACAGAGAAATATTAAAAACAAAATTGGCAATGGCAATCACAAACCCAGATAACGCAATTCCACTACTACCACTCCAAGAGGGATATTTTGGAAGAATCGTCGGAGAAGTTATGTATACGTATAAATGCGAAAAGACAATTGCGAAACTACCAGAGAATTCAACAATTCCGAGAGATAAATGTATAAACGAATTAGAGATAATGCATAAAGGAAAAATCAGATTCGCTCAGCCAGTGACAAGGATGATAAATCCAGAGAAATTCGTACCTAATATGTTCAGTTGTAGTAATGTATATGGACCATTATTCGAAAAATAAGAGATGGAAGTTGGTTACAATTTCCAACTCGAGTAATCGTAGCGCCACCAAAAATATTTGGACTTACAGAATTGGCCAGCGAAGCAGAATTCAAACCAGTTGATATATCACAGAGTGGAATATACCAAACAAAAGATCTGGAACGAGCCAGAGAACATCTACTATTCCCAGCACAAAGGCAAGCAATACTATCTAATATTGTGACAATAACGGGAGGTAACAACTATGGAGAGAAACCCAACTACGAATTGTTACTATCACCAGATCATTTTCAACACGCCACAGCAAATATGATGAAAGCCATGTGGGGAAGATTCTTAATCTTCGGACAGATGATGGCAGGAATTTTAGGAATAATTCTCATCATTCAAATTGTAAGAGTAATCATAACACAAATGTTAGCATGTTTCGATATCTACAAAAGAGAGAGAAAAATCAACTGGAAAATGGCAATTGGATTCTTACCGTTTTTAGCAAAGACAATGGTATTACATGGACATTCAAAGGATATTCACAAGATAAAGAGATTAGTAGGAATTCTAACGAAAATGAACGGTACCGATGAAGAAGTTGGACGGAAATTTAAAGCGATAATGAGATTAGAAGCTGAGAAAACCAGAATGAAGCGACAAAAAACGAGCAACTGGAAACGATGGATAAATTTTAGAGATGATAGTAGTAATAACAGCGACAATGATGAGAACCAAGGAGGAACGCAGATGCTAACTCAGGAGCAACTTAAACAATGGGAAAATCGAAAGACAAGACATAGTGGACATTATAATCATCCACCACCAGTATATGAATGTCTAAAGAGAGCAGCATCATCAGTAGAGAGAAACGCACCGGTAGAGAGACAGGTACCGATACCAAGACCAACAACACTACGAAACATTTACCCGATTCCATACGAACCAAATTGGGCAGACTTAGTGCCAAGAACCAGCCAAAGATCAAGAAGTGTGGATCAGGATCCGGAAACTCGAACTATAGCTATGTTGCAAACACTAGCTGGACCAACACTAACGGTACCCATAGAAATAAATGGGGTAGAAATAAAAGCAATGATCGATACCGGAGCAAACATCTCAGCAATAAAAATGGATAAAATACCCGGAAGATTGTGGCCATGTATAGAAGAAGCTAACATGGATGTGATAACGTGCAGTAAAGAATCGGTCGCAGTCATCGGAAAAATCTGGTCAATAATTTGAATATAAAAATGTAAAAATCAATACGTATTTGGCAGTCATCAGGAGATTGAGCGCAGACTGTATAATTGGAACAGATCTCATGCCAGAATTATTAAAAGAGATAATAATAGATCTAGGATCAATGGAGCTGAGAGACAAAACCGGACGAATATGTATGCTGAAATCAGAAGTAAGATGCTCAGAGAAAATAGTAGTGCCAGGGCGCACACAAATGATTTGTTACGTAAAAGTGAACGAGGAAACTAGAGGTGAAATGATTTTCGAACCTAATCACAAATTTGAGAAAAAGAGAGAACTGCCATTAGCCAGAGAAATAGTGTACGTAAACGATAACAGTGAAATTCCGATCAACATTACAAATTTCGATGAGGAAGACAAAGTCATCTATGAAAACGAACGATTGGGAAAACTAACACCGATGATGGATATCGAACTTCCAACAGCAAAAACTGAAGGAACTGAGGAAGAATTATGGACAATCGACAGTCAGCTACTGAACGAAAACGAGAAAGAACAACTACAAAAACTGCTAACGGAATTTAAAGGATATATTTGCAGCATCTGACTTAGATCTCGGTACAAGCGATGTAACGCAACATACGATACCATTAACAGACGATACCCCAATAACACTACGGCCATATCGATTGGCAGAAGCTCAGAAATCGGTAGCAGAAAAAGAAGTTCAAAAGATGTTAGACGCAGGAGTAATCGAACCAAGTTGCTCGCCATGGCAATTCCCAGTGGTCATGGTAAAGAAAAAAGACGGAACACAACGGTTTTGTATAGATTATCGACGACTCAACGCGGTAACAAAACGAGATACATACCCGTTACCGGATATAAACGAAATGTTACAAATGTTACACGGAGCAGCTTATTTTACATCGCTAGACTTAAAAAGTGGTTATTGGCAAATAAAAGTCAAAGAGGAGGACAGAGAAAAAACTGCTTTTACTATCGGAAAAGATTTATACCAATTCAAGAAAATGCCTTTTGGACTAACCAACGCACCAGCTTCATTCCAGAGATGTATGAATTTCGTAACTCACGGCATTAAACAATGTATGGTATATATTGATGACTTATTAATTTATTCTAGCACCTTCGAACAACATTTAAAAGATATCCGTAATGTATTCATCCGACTGAGACAATGGAAGTTAAAGTTGAAACCATCTAAATGCTATTGGGCAAAGGATAAAGTCACCTTCTTAGGACACATCGTGTCAGCAAAAGGCAAAGAACCAGATCCAAGAAACATCGAAAAGATAAAGAATTGCCCTGCACCAAAGACAGTCACACAAGTGCAAGAATTCTTAGGCTTATGTGGATATTATCGAAAGTTCATCAAGAATTACGCAACCATCGCGAAACCCATACAAGAGTTAACCAAAAAAGATACCCCGTTTATATGGGAGGAGGAACAACAAACAGCCTTTGAAACACTCAGAGATAAACTGATATCAGCACCAATACTCGTGCACCCAGATTTCAAGAAACCGTTTTTGTTAGCAACAGACGCAAGTGGGGTATGCATCTGGAGCAGTCCTAGGACAATGGGATGACGAGAAAAGAGAACGAGTTATTGGATATTACAGTCGAACGTTCAAGAAACATGAAAAGAATTACTCTGTGACTGAAAGAGAGGCATTAGCAATAATCCAAGCTATCAAACACTTCAAATATTTGCTATGGGGTCACGAGATATATATCACTACAGATCACCAACCATTAGTATGGTTGGGCCAACACAAAGAAGCCTCGAGCAGATTGATGAGATGGGCAATGCAGTTGCAAGAATACTCACCGTATATAAAGTTTAAATCAGGAAAAGCGAACGCTAACGCAGATTGTATGTCAAGATTTGTATTTGAGGAACTAATGGATCACGATGTAAGACGAATATGTATGATCATCGCAGAAGATATCGATTTTACAAAATTGAGAAATGAGCAGAAAGAAGACGAAGAGCTAAAAACAATAATTGAATTCATAGAAACGAACGATATGAAAATCTTCGACCACAACAGTAAATTAAAAGAGCACATGGAAAAACACAGACATCGATATACCATGGAAAAGGGATGGTTACTATTAATGGATGGCGAAAAACGACTCATGTGTTTACCAGAAAGCAGACGAAAAGATGTATTGATGCAATATCACGATGGAAAACTTGGAGGACACATGTCAGCAAAAAAGACAGAAGCAAGACTACGTCAAAAATATTATTGGCCAAATATCGGAGAGGACGTAAAAGGATGGATAAAGAATTGTCTAATATGTGCAACCAGAAAAAGCACAGGAAGCAAATTGAAAGCACCGTTAAAGCCAATGCCAATTCCACCAGAACCCATGACAATGATCGCAATGGATGTAGTAGGACCATTACCCGAAACCAACGATGGAAATATCTATATATTAGTAGTGACGGATTATTTGTCAAAATTCCCGGAAGCATTCGCAATACCAGATCAAAAAGCCAGAACAATAGCGAGAATCCTAGTAGAGGAAATATGCTGTAGATACGGAACACCCAAACAGATCCTAACTGATCAAGGAACCAACTTTATGAGCGAAATAATAGAGGAAGTAACGAATTACTTCAGAATCGCGAAGCTGAGAACATCACCGTACCATCCGCAAACAAATGGTCAAACCGAACGATTCAACGGCATACTAATAGAAATGATGTCGAATTATGTAAGCAGACACCAAAAAGATTGGGATAGATACATAAATCTATGCCTTATGGCTTATAGAATGTCAATACACTCAGCAACAAAAATGAGTCCATTCAAATTAATGTACGGCAGAGAATGTAATATGCCGATAGACCTAGAATATCAACCACCAATATCACAGTATATGGAAATTGACGATTACGTAACAGGATTCAAAGAGCGAATGCAGGAGATCTGGAAAACGGCAGGTATGAATATTAGATTTAATCAAGAAAGTTACAAAGAATTACATGACAAAAAACGAGACGTACGCGAGCATAACTTTCAGGTTGGAGATTGGGTAATAATAGCAACGCCAGAAATTATCCCAGGAGTAGCCAGAAAATTACAAAGATGTGGTAAAGGACCATACGAAATAATGTACGTAAACGAGAATAATGCGCGAGTTAAATTGGTCAATAACCCACTCACTAGACCTATTTACGTAAACGTGAGTAGATGTAAAGCGATACCGAGAACAATAACAAGAGAACCAGAGAATCGAGGTATGCAAACCAGATCACAAACTCAACAACTGAGCATAAACGGACTAACGATGAGTCGAAAAATAGAAGCGACAGCAAATAATACCGTAGAGGAACCTAAACCGGATGAATCCAAAATTACGTTAAATGCGACTCAAGATAATGTAGACAAGATGGATATAATAGTGAAAGCCATCAGAGAGATAATGCCAGAATGGGTCAAAGGAAAAGGATGGATGAGAATAGTAAACAAAGCGGGAAAAATCGCAATAGATTACGCTAAAGGAGCTAGAAGTCCACCAGAAATGGACCGTATTAAAGAGAGTATACCCATGATCTTCACTATGGCAGATGTAGAAGGAAACGTACCTTTACATATTGCAGTACAACACAGAAACACTCAAAGGATAATGGATATAATCCAACTTATGCAGAAATGCGGACACGCCTCAAACATACCCAACGAAGAGGGACAAACACCATTAATGTTCGCAGTCGCAGCAGATGCTTCTACAACAGTCCTGAGAGAATTACTAAAAACGGGATCAACGTTCAAAGAAAAAGACAATGGAGAAAACAATGTACTACATTACGCGCTGAAATCCAGGCAGGCAAGTGCAATAAAATTTATAACCAGTAATGCGACAATCAGAGAGAGAGAAATAATGGGTAAAACAATCCAAACATTATGGGAAGCCATCGACGCCAAACAAGACGAAGCAACAGCCAATCTGATGAAATGGACCTACGAAGGCTCATCACTTAAAGTATTCGATCTCAACTATATGGTAAGAAACAGAAACGTCCTATTAAAAGAAACAATATACGCTCACTATCCTTTCCCAAAAGCAATAAAAGCAATGTTGAAATGGGAAGGACTAAAATTCACCAATCATCCGAAAGAAGCAGTACGAATCGGAGATAGAAAGGAACAACTATGGATGATAATACATAGATGGCATCGAAAACAAATAAGATTCCAAGCGAGCAAACAAGAAATAAAAGAGATGGACGATATAAAAGCGAGAATAATAAAAGTATACGAGGAAATAATTGAAATAATAAATGTCGAGGACGACATTTCAAAGGAAACCCCGGATGGAAATAATAATGGAGAAGGAGGAAGCGACAACAGCAAAAGCCAAGACGATCAAAATGCTAGGGAAGAAAATAAATCCGCACAACAAGAGAAAAAGGAATCATCTAACGAGGAACGGCAAAAAACGAACAACAGCAATAACGAGGGAAAACGAAACAGAGGAATGATGTTACCACAACAAAGGAAAAATCAAAACCGACCGACCCTGCTACAAAAAATAATGATATTGATCACGTCCATCAAGTTAACAGAAGCTGACGAAAACATCACAAAGGAAATAAAATCGTTTAAAATACGAACAATAAATGAGAAAGGAAGCGCAAGCAAAGGAATATGCTTACAACTGACGATGAATGCAAGCATAAGTTGTCAATTCGACTCAATAGGGAAACCAGGAAAGATGGAAATACGATCCGAAAACTCATCATCATGTCAAACCACCAAAGATGTATGTAGAGATGCTACAGAAGATAGAAACGTAAAAATTCAAGTAAAGCCAGGAATAGGCAAATTGCGAATAATAAACAGAGGAATAGAAACCATTGAACAAGTATGTATACAAAACAAAATTATCGATTGTTGGAAAATGAATATGAAAGCAGGAAAGAAATGTGAATGGGATAGCCTAGAAGGAAATGCGGAATATATAATATGCGCCAACAACGATATAATAATAACGTGCACACTAGCCAAAACCCTGGGAGAAAAATTCACAACACCAAAAGAAGAACCTTATCAACGTCGAGCACGAGAAAATAAAGAAATAACGATAAAAGTAGAATCAGATCCAAAGAGTGGAGAAGAGATAATAGTTGAAAATATGGGCAAAGAACCCATCACAAAAGTCTGTATATTCGAAACCAAAAAGAACGGAACGATAAATGAAAGAATCAAATGTCAATCAAATGATGATATCAAAAACCAAAAATATCGTATTCCAACTAAAAGAAAACGTGGAAGGTATATAGTACACGTTCAGAAAGGAAGAGACGATTACTGGAAATCAATAACCAGAAAGTTACTAGAATCAATTACGACAAAACGTCCGGAAAAGGAAACAAGAGAACAACCATACCAACGACAGATCAGAGAAAGTAAAGCAGTAATAATAAACATAGAGTTGAATGCAGCAAATGAAGAAGAAATAGTAATTGAGAACACAGGTGAAAAACCTATCACGAAAATCTGCGTATACGAACCTAAGAGAAACGAACCAGTAAATAAAAGAATCCAATGTGAAACAAGCAGAAATATAAAGAAGCAAAAGTATCGAATCCCAACAAAAAGAAAACGGGGAAAATATGTAATAAACATCCAAAAGGGAACTCACGAGCATTGGAGAACGATAACAAGGAAACCACTCAAGTCAAATGCGACAGATCAACCTATAATAAAACCACTTGAAGGAAAAAACGAAACAAGGAAAAAGGGAATGATCATGGACGACAGCCACCTTTCAATTCACGAAGCATTACAACTCCAGAAAGCACTTAAAAATGTACAACCAAAAGAAGGAATAATGGAGACAACCAATGCAAGAGAAAATACGACCGTACAACCTAACGAAAAGAATTATATGATAAAAATGATTTGGATAACAACAGCAGTAATAAGCAGCGTAGTAATGCTAATAATAATTCAACTAGTAAGAACCACCAAATGCAGAAAGAAACCAGCGAAGAGAAGATTATGGCCAGCAGTGGAAAAATTCAACTACGATATCGAATTAGGACAATACGATGCAGAAAAAACCGAAGAATACGAGATCATAGGAAATTCTAGTACAAGTGGACTCTGGTTAAAAGAACCGCCCATTATCGAAGCACAACAATGGTCCAATGAATTTGATGTATATCAGATAACGAATGAGAAATACGGGGATATACGGACATTACGTATAGGGGTCCCCGGAGACGATGGTGTAAAACGAAAAAGAGACATTGTATATAGTGTAAAATATTATGTAGTATATTAGTAGTAATAATATGTATGTCTATATGTAAATATCGTACAAAATGCGTTAGAAACAATAATCAAACCGAGAGAATGCCGATGAATTAATGATATGTTATAATCAACAGATGAATCCGAATGACGTAAACCAACAAAATCAAGTGAGAATACCACCGTTCACAGAAGGAATTCAACAACCAGCAGCTGCCAATGCACCTATAGAGATCGTAGAATTAAATCAAGGAATATACCAAGATCAAGGAATCGAGGTAACGTGGAGACGACAATGCGAATTAATGACATTAATAACGAACAATGCACAAACTCAGTGGACAAATACTCATCTAGTATTAACAGAAAGTGTGAACAGAGGGCTACAACAAGCCATAAGACTAGAAGAGCAACAGAGGACAATACTGCAATTACAAAGAATGAATGAACAATTAGCAGATCAAGTTAGATGGCAAGCTGACGAAATTAGGAGACTACGTAACAATCATCAGCACGTAGATCCAGCAAGTTGGGTGGAATGGATAGCATCAATGCCAGAATTCACCCCAGAACCGGATTCAACAGTAGAGTAAAAATAAAGCGCACCGTGTAAATATGTATAAATAAAGCGATAGAAGTAAAGCAGCGTCAAGTAACCAAAAAATTTTTTGTAGATATGCAGACAGTCATCGAGAGAATTAGAGGAAGCGAGAATCCATCCGAAACTACGAGACGAATAATGAAAAATAAGATTAGAATGGTGAACGATATCAAGGAAAGACTAAAGTGTTGTAAATGTAAAGAATTACTGATTGGAGCAAGACAGACGAAATGCGGATGCAGAATATGTACAGATTGCACGATAGAAGTGATAGAAACAAAAACAATAAAATGCCCTGGATGTGACGAAATATTGGAAAGAGACGAAGACCCTACAACAATAGATAAAGCCACCAACAAAGAAATCAACAATCTACTAGTTCAATGCCGAGTAAAAGAATGTGAATGGAAAGGACTTATGAAGGAAGCGGAAAGTCACACAAATGAATGCGAATATAACGAGATATTATTCGAAAAATGTCAAACCATCACAACAAAAAAGACGATAAAAGACCATCACAAAGTATGCATCAAGAGAGAGGAAAAATGCGAGTTCTGTGGAGTCATCGACGAATGGATAAAAATAGAAATGGAACATCGGAACCCAAAAGAGGAACAAATATGTGATCTATATGAAGGAGTATGCGCAAACAACTGCGGCAGAAAAGAGAAGGTCAAATTAAAGGAACATTGGAACGAATGTATCGGCAAACCAGTCAAATGTCCGTTAGAATTATTCAATTGTCAAACGCAACTACCAATTGCGGAAATGCAAAAACACATGATAGAAAATAGCATCGAGCATACCGAGATTATGATGAAAACGATAGGAATGTTGGCATGGGAGGTAAAAAGCCTACGAACAGAAAATGATGCACAAAAAGCAATAATAAGAGAAATATTAGAGTCCCGAAAGAATCTCGAGAGAAGCCAAGGAGACACACTCAAGAAAATGGTCGAAATGGAAAAGAAAATACAACAGATGACCAACAGCATAAAAGAACTAGAAACCAACAATTCTATAACTAGAAAACACCCTACAGCACCATTTATATGGAAAATAACCGAATTCGCAGAAAAACTCCAGAGAGCAAAAGATGGAACACAAAGAATCCTAGACAGTCCACCAATATACAGTTGGAAAAATGGATACAAATTGGGCATTAGATTATATCCAAATGGAGATGGGAATGCAACGGGCACCCACATCAGTGTCTTCATCAGAGTAGGAAGAGGAGATTACGACGAGCTATTAACATGGCCTTTTAAACAAAATATGATATTAACAATGAAAGGACAAGAGGACTATCGTAACCCAATCAGAACAGGAAATGAACCACAGATGGGAAGGCCAACAACCGACTGGAATACAGCAATTGGTACACCACGTTTCTATCCACAACAACGATTGAGAGGAGAAGGATTCTTGCGAGAAGATAATCTATATATAAAATTAGAAGTAGAGAGGCCAGACAAGACGTTGTAAAGAGAGAAAGAAAGTGTAAATAAATGTAAATAAAATAATAAAAATCAAATAAAAATCAAAAAAAATTACAAATAATCAGAAAAATCAGAAAAAACAAAAATTCAAAAAATAATGACGATATTTAGATGGCAAGCGGAATCAGCGAAGAGATAATGATACAGATGAGAGAAGGACCAGATTCGATATGGACGAGACTATGGAAAAAACCGGAAGAGGAAGAGAAAGTTAATACACTTGCAGCAGCAATTATATATTATAAAGACTACGACGGAACAAGACGGCCAACGCAAATTAAAAAAGCGATATACTCACAAAGGAGAGTGAAAGAACAAGTTGAAACAGAGATCAAAACGATAAAGCAAGGATATGAGGAAAATGAACAGAATTTGAGAAAAGAGATCGAAAAGTTAAAAGCCTTGGAAAACACGCAGCGTTTGGAAACACAAGTGGAAGAGTTAACAGAAAATACAGAATATCTTGCCTATCTCTTAGACGAAGAGATACAAATATCGAACGCCTTGCGTGAAGAGGTAAATACCTTGCAGAACCGACCACCAATCCTGCTTATGCCGTTATACCCAACGGAAATTCCAACTCAAGTACCCGCCGAACCCGATGAAGGATTCGGGGAGACGGACGAAATGATAGTGTAAACCTAAAAGAGAAAAATTGTAAAAAGTGTAAAAAGAAAATAAAAATAAAAACGATAAAAACAACAAAAATTGTAACCGATGTATATTTAGCATGAATTCAAACGAAGTAGAAATCCGAATGAATCTAAAGGACGGAGAATATGTACCAAGCCCAATTCAATTAGTAGAACCAATCGAGCAAGACCCACTGAGGTATTATAGTAAAAAGTGGAGAGCCGAAAGAAAAGAATGGCAAGAGTTAGTGGAGGAACAAGATTCAGAAATCGCCCGGATAAATCAGCAACTAATGCAATCTAAACAACTAGCCAATATGATAAAACAAAAACTAACCTCGAGCATGGGAGAAAATAGAAAGCAAAAGAGAGAAAATGAACGATTGAGACGAGAATTGGCCGAAATAAAGACTCGCGTAATCCTGGAAGATTATTGGAAAACCGAAGCAGAACGAGTGAGAGATAGCAGAAAAAGTGAACAGAGATATGTAATACAACTAGAAGACAGTTGTAAAGAAGCCAGAGAGATAAAAGAAAACCATCAACAAGCTCAAGATGAGATTAAAACGCTAACAGAACAGCTCCAGGAAGCGAGACGAAAGCTGGAAAAGCGAACAGCTAAACGAATAAATTATAAACGACAACTCAAAAGAAAGCAAGCGAAAGAAAGAAATCTCCAGATGAAAATAAATAACCAACAAAGAGTAATCAAAGAAAACAAAGAGCGACTAAAAGAACTCCCAAAACTAACCGAGCGATTAATAAAAGCCCAAATCCTGATAATGAGATTTTCAGAAAATAAAACTAAAGAGGAGTGCGAGATACACTCAACCCCAGAAAAAGAGAAAGAGTAAAAAGGGCTAAACTCCACTGTAAATAAACGAAATAATCTTGTAAATAAATATAAAATTGATTATGTATTCGAAAATAGAAGTTATGAACCCAAATCTGTGGATAATAATGATGATAATAATGAGAAAATGCAATACTGAGAACCCGTTAGGAAAATGCGAGAAATCCCAACCCTTCAGAAGAGAGGACAGCACCTGTGCCGATTTCAAAGAAATTTGTAGTAATCCCAATAATGAGGAATGTCAACAAATAAACCTCCAATGTATACAATGCCCCACAAAAGAAAACAAGGACGAGTTGAAACAGAATATCGAGAAAACCCAAACAATGGTACAAACCCTACTGAAAAATAATGAAGAGATAGCTAATATAAAAAATGAGAACCGAGAGATAAAGAAAACCCTAGAAACCCTCATCAGACAAATTCAAAGAAAAGCCAAAGCAAATCCCAATAATAAAATAATTCAAGAAATTCAAAGAATCGTCCTATCAATCAAAAAGCAACAAGGAAAGCAACTCAAACAGAAAAATGAACCCCATGCAATGACAAGTCTATCAATCGAACTAATACTACCGATTAGTATAACATCTAACATAATACTCCTAATAGGCTGTCTCATCCTCGGCCTAACGAAAAACAAGCAAAGGCAAAATACCCAAATCCAAAAAGTCAGAAGAATGTTCACCCAAATTCGAAAAACTACCAAACCCAACGAAATGACAAGACTCTCGCAGATTTCCATCAATCACCCTTCAAGATCAACCCAGCTCGAAAGCGAAACCCAAGCCGTCAGCGATTCATTCGAAAACAAATACAACTGAGTTACAATAACTGATATTGATTTGAACTGATTTTCTAACTCGAACTGATTTACATTGATTTGAACTGAATTTACTAATACTGATCTACAGTGATTTGAACTAATATTGATCTACATTGATATTGAACTATACAATTGATATTTGATTATGTACTGTAGCCGGACCTAAAGTCCATCTTTATCTTAATGATTAACCTTACCGTAGATATTCTTAGGAATGTGAATATTGAAAACGGAATTGTATGTATTATTTTGAAATCAATTGAAATTGCGGGTCGCAATTTTACGGACCCCCGAGTGTTTTATGTTGGGCCAGAACGTAAACGGCCTTCAAAAATGTTTAAATGGATCAGAAATACACACGCAGATACAACACGCAATTTAAAATAAAACATAAAAAACACCAAGTAAACCCGATAAAATCTGAGAAATAAAAGAATTAAATATAAAATAATAAACATAAAAATAAAAATAAAATAATAACAAAATGCACCAAGATCCGCACGATATCTACACAAATACAACAAGAAAACATGACAAATTCGACGAAATTAGAAAAATCAATTAAAGTTCATTAAAGTGGAATTTAAATCGAGAAATTGAATTAGCAATAATTCAATAAAAATTTCAAATAAAAAATTATAAAAATAAATCAAGAAATATAAAAACTAAAAAATAGAATTTGCTAGAAAAGAACAAGGTCGAATTTTGTTTTACTGCATCAAATTTTACACGTCACACAATTAGGTATAAATACTGATCCATTTTCACATTAAAAAAAAAACCTTAAAAAACCAAAAACCATTTTCTTTTTGAAATTGTTAGAGCTGTTTAAAACCCTATTTTCAAATCTTGAAAAGTTATTGGAAACCTTTTTTAGGTGAGAATCATTTATGTTGGAACCCTCTTTCCACATCACGACCTTGCATCTCAATGGAGCTCTGCTCGGCGTGGATGTGGGAAGAGAGGTATTTATGCTGTTTTATGCTATATTTTATGATTTAATATATTATGGAATGGTCAAATGGGTAAATTTGTTTGTTTTATGATTAATAAATTTTATTACTATGTATAACCTCATTTATATGTTTTATAAAATTAAAATTTTCAAATGTCGAAATTTTTCCGGCCCACAGCCGACACATCACGCAAGTTAGAAAAATCAACATAGTGCAAAGGCATGTAAGTGCGTGGAAGATCGCCAATGATATGCACCCGTGAAGACTCAGCGTGCGCAACGCAGCGGTCGGAACGTAAATATTTATCCCTATAGCTGAAGCGAGAAATAAGGAAGAAGTCTCTGGCTGCTTCCTCGTTTCTCAATTCTGTAAAATCGACCTAAAATTATCTTACAAACGGCTTAAAATTACCACACCGAGTAGTCCAGTGGGCACTCAATAAATATAATATGAACATACTATGCCTTAAGGTCTATTAAAGGAAAAGGGTACGGGGACAACGTAAATTGAAAATTGCTGATATAACCACTTTCGTATCAATGTCAATAATAAATTTAATAAAGTGGTGATTAATAGGAAATAAATTCTCAATTGTAAAGTGATTTGATACAGTAGACGAGATATAAAAGAAAAATCTTATTTGTAACGAAAATTTAGTAAAGTTTAATAAATAATAAAACCTTGTTTGTAATGTAAATTTAATAAAGTTTCCGATTGATAGAAATAGGATCTTATTGATAAAGCAAGTAAAATTTACGATTTATACGAACATAAAATCTTATTCGTGAAGTAAGTCTGATACAATTGACAGGTCATAGGGAATTAAGATCGTACCTATCAAGAAGACCTACTAAAGTATATGATTAACCACAAATCGAGATCATGACTGTGAGGTAAATAAAGTTTACGATCAATAATAAATTAAATAGTATAGCGAAATAAACGAAGTTTATGATTAACAACAAATAAGAAACCTCTGTTCGAAAAATAAATCCGGAAAATTTAGGATCAAATGAAACTTTATTTAGATAGCTTCGACAAGTTAGAGCTAGGTTGTAAATAAGCAAAGATTAAAAAATTTACCAATAAATTAGAATCACGTGCTGGATAAATCAATTAAAATTTATATCGACTAACAAGCTGTGAATCAGACAGAGATTTCCCGAGTTAACATAAATCAAATGAATAAAGTTGGGTTTGAACTAAGTTACGATTTAACTGAGATTTGATAAACCGAGTAGCGAGACGCTAATTCAGGAAATATAATAACGAATAGATGACGGGGAATGAATAGATAGTTATTAGATGGAGGTAAGTCTTGACCCAAGCGATTGTATTTGAAATAATATTAATAGTTCCCTCCATCCACTTTTCATGCTGCGTTCTGATGAGGTTAAAATGATCTCCCAACAAGAGAGGTACCACGCTAGTTGAAACTGATTACTCTAGCGAATGAGACGACATAGATGTGGCAGATTCAAATTGACCATAAACTTGACAACTTAATAGAAACGTTAGACCAGATAAAAATCCAAGTTAATCGGATGTAACATGACTTGTAAACTGAACCATCATAAGATTTAAACAATTAGAAAAATAGAAAAAAAATCCATTTTCACCTCATGAAAAGTCGACTTTGAGAAATGTTTTATTAATAACAGTACACTGTAACACTCACCAAAGTTCGATAGTATTGTAAATGTCCTGACCCAATTGGGAGAAAGACCTCCATTCAAGGAAGTCAATAAATTCCAAAGATATGGGTAGCCTAGTATTGCGACGAGATCCTCAAACGCTACGACGAATGACAAATATATCCGCAAGTAAACCGATTTTGGAATGTGACATTCCGAGACGATCGAATGAATTCAACAGACACATTGGCCGAATTAATTAACTAGCTAATGAGCGCTTAACATAAACACAACGGTAAACAATTGTACTATCGTAGAAAGTAAACGCCAATTTGAATAATGAACTGGAACCCGCATAAATAAAAATTTAAAACGCCAATTTGAATAATGAACTGGAACCCCGCATAAATAAAATTAAACCGCCCATTTGAATAATGAACGGGAACCCTGCATAAATAAAATTAAGGGACTGATCTTCGCCACATGCACCCTGCACGACTCCCAGAGCGGATGGCAACATTCCCAAACGTTTAATCAGCTATCAACTCATACGAATATTTTTTTGTTTCCTTAAAAGACTCACAAACGACCCGAATCTAGAAGAACCCCAATGTTAGTCGCTAAATACTCCAAATCTTGGACCTATATAAACACTCTTTAACTAATACAACGAAGACCCTATTCCTCACATTATTATTTTCATAATTTAATTCCCAATTGTTGCAGAACATGTCCATCAATCAGACCACCGCTCAATCAACGGGGAAAAAGCGCTCGAGAACGGTATTACGAGCCACCGACGCAATAGAAGGACCCCGGTCCCAGTGGCCTTATTCTATCCCTCGGAAAGCACGGGATCCGAGTAGTGACCCTCTCGAACCAGTGAGACAACAATACCCAGCCGCTGAAATCTTTGCTAACGCGCAGGACCTCCTCACCCAGTGGGAGCGGGTGCAGGAGCAGGTGGACTTACAAGTAGTCAAGGCAAGGATGTACCTTGCAAACGTGCTGGATGACATCCTTGCCGGGCGGATCGCCGTCGCCCATCCACCTCGTCCGGTTCGAGACACTAGGCGACCCTACACGGCAGAAGCTCTCAAGAAGAGCCTAGAACGATACTGCCCGGACGAATGAACTGACAGACAAATCGTGATAGTGATTAGATATTAATTATAATTAGAACTGCGTGCATTTCTTTTTTCTTATATAACTAAAAATGAATTTCGAGTTGTTTGAAAGATTTAAAACATTTAGGCCGTCCATGAATTGACGTGTAAAATCTATTTAATTTTAGTAATGTCCTCTCTACGGATCCTACAGATGGAACTAGATCGTGCGAGGCAGGCGAATGCAGAATTACTTGGCCAGGTCCTACAATTAACTCGATAGATACAGCAGGTCAAAGCGACTTGTTTAGACCCTAAACGAACGAAGATCTTGTATCAACGGCTTACCGCAGCTCAAAAAGGCTGGGCCGAAGAACGCCAGCTCAATCGGAGTCTGCGTACTCAGGTTCGGGGACTCGAAGTCGCACTAGCAGTATGCAGAGAAGGTGAAGCGGTAACCTACCCGCTCATTTTCGCCCCAACTCAAATGCCGCAGGCAGCAACCAAGTCAGCAGAGCAACCCATTGCCACACAAAATCGTCGACCGGGACGTAAGGAGCGTGCCCGACGTCGAGCAACCCAACTTCAAAATGTCAAACAGTAGCTATTCCACATGTGATTGATTTAAATAGAGTAGTTTTAGCCTTAGTTGAGTCGTTTTCTTTTGAAATTGCATACCAGAACGGTCACAAGTAACCCTATTACGTCTCAGTCTTCCACAGTCAATTAAGCACTAATCATGAATAATTAATTATGAGGGACAGAGAAAAGCGAGCATAGGTCTTCTATCGACAGCTCGTGAACCCGAGGGTTGTCCGAGCAACTACAGTACTAGCCAATGGTATTCAATTTTTGCGGACAATCCACCACTTGAACACATTTCCAACGTTGCTTAGCAACGGGTGCCAAGTGGATCAGCATCTTTTTGTATGGCGTTACTAGGGCCGCTAGGGAGATAAGCAAGATTTGAAACCCTGTAACCCACCATTAGAATAAAAGTAAATATTGAGCGGTTACCATAAACTCTTAATAATTGATAAATTTAAGTTAGGGTCACGAATCTAAATAAAATCATAGATTCAAGTAGGCGTTATGACTTCAACAGGATATTCTTAAGTAAAATGAAACATAAAATTTTAAGTTGTTGCTTCGTACAAACCTCAATAAAATAACCGTTAGGAACTTTTGATATTGTAAGATTTTAATTCCATATAGATATTGCTCAAATTAATTCCGCAACAGTTATAAATTACTAATATCATATCGAGAGTCGATAAAAGTTCTTTGAGTGAACGTAAATTTCAGGCGAAATGATGAACACTCATTGAGGAAAAAATTCTTAAGTTAAGTGGGAGGATGCTATGATATAGTTGTTATAAATCCAAAATATTTTTTATAAAAGACAATGAAAGCCTCTTAAATATGAGAGTCATTACAATTCCCGATACTGATTAAAATAGAGTCAAGAGAGGAGCCATAAAATAACATTTAGTAGCAGAAACTCTCAATGTGATGTTTGGAACTAAACTGATTTAATAATTTAAAATTTACCAAACCCTTAATAAGAAAGCAGTCAATTTAAATATCATAGCCAATTAAACCCTGCGAGATTCCGCAAATAGTAAAAAATAGGTAATGCGAATAGTATATGACGTCGAAGTGATACAAAATCAACAAAGCCACGGAAAGTGTAGAACATATAGGATTGGGGCTTACCTAAAAATGATTTTGTTAAGATTTCGTTAAATATAAAGTACAAAACTAAAAATTTCAATAAATATAAAACGCAAAGTCAAATAAATAAGACGAACTCACACTATGTTCTATTTACAAATTGAAATTCCAAATCAATATTATAATAGTAACTACCCAATTATAGCCTTAGTCAGGAGATAAGCTAAGACTACATCCAATTTTTTTTCTAAGCTATTTCCCTGTAAAAATCAACAACTAGTAATATCCCTAAAAATTTATTAAAATAAATAAACCGAAATCGTAGTCAAGAGTCTTGTAGCTATGAATCCAAATTTGACAACTAGAAAATAGTACTGAAGGATCCAAAAAATTAATAATTTCAATAAAAAATCAAATCGTACTATTTGTTAAATACAGTACAACTGACAGCTTAGCCAACATTATCCGGCGTACCCAACCCACTACCGGACGACCCTAATAGAAGAGAAAATTAAGTATATTATAATATATATATTGTTAAAATAAACGACCCTAATCATCCACTAATACCTGTGATCATTATGTCTTGCTTCTCTAGAAAATCCACCCAGCCAGGCTAAACGAAGGTTCGCGCTAATCATTCATTAATATCTAAAATCAATATCCAAAGATAACCCTGCTTCACCATTTGACCCGAACACAAATGATAAATTGAAAATACTTACTTGATATGACAAGTTCCCCGAGAGTTTAATTCAAAGAATAATTTCTTTCACTGACATTTGTCCTAGAGTTGAATTCCTGAAGGGATAAAGAATAAAATTAGTAGGATACAATTAAAAATCAAAGCTTACGGTGGTAACGACTTAACTGAAATAAATTACATATAAACCTGACAATTGGGAAAGTAAGTAATGCAAGAGAATCAGGAATCTTGTTAAATACCTTTGCCTACTTGAATCGATAATTTATCGTACTAGACATTCATATTAAGGTTAATCGATAATAATGTTGTTCGCTCCACACACCCATTTCAATTCTGACAGCAACCCATGAAATCAACAATGAATATATTGCACACATTAGATAACGATGTATCTAATGCCAACAACAGCGACCGACGAATGCACAACAACCACGACATGCACTCTTGCCTGGTTAATATATGAAGTTGACAAACTCGAAATAGTCAGTTTTAAAATCTTCTTAAATGCAACAACCGTCAAACCCATTAGGTAGGAGTGCCTCAACCCGACCCATGACTGGAATTACTTCGATGGACTGTAACCCCGATGTCCCAAGTAAATTTTCATTTAAAAAATTTTTTTTAATACCTAAATAACCTTACTTAACAGCATTTTCCGTAGAATCTTAACGAAATATTGGGATTTAGGAGTTTTTACGACAAATTGTCCATCAAATCTGTTATCCGTTCCATGGCAGAAACTAGGTCATGCTCAGATCTCATTCAGTTACATTCTATAGCGGGTTTGCAATCGTTTAATTTATCCACCAAGCTTCTTTTCGTTTCGATCATTTTATTCGCATCATGTCAAACGTTTTTGAATAAGTGGTTTTAAGAAAATTCTAAGTAGAGCAAATCCTTTAATTTTAACTACAACCAATTTTTGATTGTTAATAAATAATAAATTGTTCATTTTTTTTGTAGAATAAAGTCTTTAGCTACCGATAAATAATAAATTAGTTAATCATTTTGTCGCAGTATTTTTAAATCATCTGCGGGTAAGTGCTCGTTTGGTTTAGAATTATTTAGAATAGACTCTTTAGTGGGTAATAAATCGTACTAATTTGTTTTAGAAAAGAGATTTTGTTTTAAGCAGACGACCGTTCAAGCAGGCAGCATGAGAAGCATTTTCTTGTTATTTCACTATCCTAAGTGTCATACTGAAACTCGATAGGGAACAAGACGAACTCCGACATGTAATCAAGACCGCTCCCAACCCGTAATTGAGTACGATAAACGAAAAAAAAAATCAGGTTTTATTTAGAAATTAAATAGATTCGAATACACCTCATGAATTGAATATAATTTTTTTTTAAACTATCAGGGAGAATCTAACCGAATTTACTCCTGACTATAATTTGAATAGTAAATTTTCATTTGCAAATATATTACCATTTCGAATTTTATCTCGATAGATTTACAAGGTTGATACGAGATTTCCTTTTTGCTAACGGGGACAACAAGTGGAACACCCGGATATGACAGCCCCGATAATCTATAAGGACAGCTAAAGTTTTTTCTATTAATAGTATACGTTTGACTAGCAAGGTTATAACTTCATGCCAAACACAAACCGTATCGTACTTCTGTCCCTTTAACACCGACCATTATCATATAATTAGTTGAGTTGATCTAGTTACTTCCTCTGGTTTATTACAAATCAGATGACCCAATAATTTAAATGATTAATAAAATCGTATTGTTCAAACGCACCAAGAGCCCTTATTTATGTTCCCACGCACGTTGCCGATCAGTGGCGGCAGGCTTGGAGACGCGTTTGGCGGGAAAAATACCCCGATGTGCCCCAACCAAGAGAAACCCAGGAGAACGCCTTACCCTCGGTAAAAAATACCAGGAGACAGTATATGCAGAGAGGAGAATTGGGCGGCCCGAGTCCGGCCCAAGAAATTCATGATCCGGCCCGAGCTCTTCTGGCACGCCTCGAAGACCATCAACGCCGGGTCGACTCCCATGTGATCTGGGCCAGATAATACCTGGCAAACGTAGAAGATGATATCGCGGCCGGGAGGATTGCGGATTCCTACAATTACATGCCGCCACCAGCTCCAGGCCTATCCGAAACACAAAGAGACAGGTCTTTGTGTACTACGGATACCCGTTCACTCAGCCGACCACGGACGAGGATGTGGAGGGGCAACCTCAAAACCCCCGATTTCCGCTTGTAAACCCAACATGGAAACTCTATAGTGACCTTAATGAGACTAAACGTCATCGTTAATAAATAATTAGCCGTTTTGTTTTTTGTGTTTTTAATTTTGTTGTATAATTTAATATCATAACAATTTGGATGAACATTTAAATAATTTACGATTCGCGGATTCTAAGTTAATGTCATTGTTTTGCAGTGATGGGATCACTGGAAATTCTGTAACGGGAACTAGAACATTCCCGTAAACTCAACAAGGACTTCTATACTCAACTTAGCGAGATGTCCAGGGAAATACAACAAACCAAAGCCTCTTGGTTGGAACCGAAGAAAGTAAAACTGCTTCATCAGAGACTTACTGCAGCCCAAAAGGGATGGGCGGATGAAAGACAGTTGAATCAAAGCTTGCGGACACAGATAAGAGGTCTGGAGGTCGCATTGTCGGCCTGCCAGGAAGGGGCAGCAGTAACTTACCCCCTTGTCTTTGCCACTGCCCAACTGGCCTACCAAGAGACGGCGGCCCAGGATCCAAAGGTTACTCCAAAGGCAAATAGCTACCGACCTGGGCGAAAGGAGCGGGCTAAATGTCGATCCGCTCGATTTTTAAATAATGCCTAATTAACTCATAAAATGTGTTTATTTTATAAAATATATATTTCTTATGATTTAAAACGATATTTTCAACCCATGTCAACTCACAGCGGTAGTATGAGGACATTGCATCGCCTGAACGAAAGGCTTGCGCGAAAATTATGAGTACAAACAATATAAGAGGACCAAAAATAAAAAGCGAGCACAAGTCTTCTATCGACAGCTCGTTGGAACCAGAGATCGTTCGGTCAATTACAGCATTAGTAATAGCGCTCACTTTTTGCGGACGATCTACCCACTCGAACACAGTTCCAACGTTTCGGAGCAACGGGTGCCGGGTGGTAGTAAAGAAATATTTATATGACGGTACCTGGGCAACCACAGTAAGATTAAAACAAACAATAATACCCAGTAACCCACCAGTAGATAATCTCCTCGATAACTCAGGAAATATGATAACAACAATTAGTATTGACAACAATCGAATGGCTAGAATTCTGCGTTAAACGTTCTCACAATTCATCCCGCATCAATCAATGCGATAAATTAAATTCACCATAAGAACCACAGGGTTAAAATAGTAAGCGTAAGACCTTCTAGCGGCCGCAAGTAACTGGGAACGAAGGTCGTTCGAGGAGTAGTATTGGAGACAATGCTCACCGGCTCGAATGGCATTCGGCTGTTGCGTACAGTACCAGCATGATTTCGATCATGGGTGCGTGACAGTGAACTAAAATCGTGAGGTGTGCGCGGAGAAGTTAGCCCTAGATCACAGATAGGATGGTTATTGACCAGGAGTGCAAGTTTGTCATCAATTAAGTTTTCCCGTACACCAACAGAATATACCGTGTATACTCGTGTATAAGTCGAGAAATTTTGTACTAAATTAGAGGACTTATTTTTATTTTGACTTTTCATGGGTCATATAAAAATCAAATTTATTTTTTGCAAAAGTCTTTTTTCGAGAATGAGTTTTTTAATCGTATTGCTTTTAATCAAATTAATTACTTTCAATTAAAAATTTTTTAATTCGGTTTATAAACGGGTTTCCAATTTAGGATTAAAAACACGCTTTAAATTTTCAATTCGACTTATTATAGAGTCGATTTATACACGAGCATATACGGTAATTAAAATCGCAATTTTCAACATTAACCGTAAATTTTATTCACATTTACGCAAAAATTAATTTATGATAGAACATTTTTTCATGTAAAACTCAACATGATTTAACCAAACTTTCATCCAACAACTTTATGCTCAAAATCCATCAAAACTCCCGAAATTTATAAAGTTTTTAATTTTTTATTGATTGCTCTGCAAAACTCAGAAGTTTTTGATTTGGAATTTACTATTTTAGAATTGCTATTTTTTTCAAAATTGTTGTTTGCAATTTTTCCGAAATCAATTAGCTGTTGGGAAAAAACTAATTTCGGGCTGAACAGATTCAATTCCGATCCAGACTCATCTGAAGACAAATCGTCTTCTTTGAAACTTTGAGTTGAGCTGTCTAAATCGGAATTTTTGCCAAATTCTTTTACAGTAATGATATTCTCCCACATTCGTTCGCTCAAGTATTTAGATCGCTCATAATAGTCATCTCTTAGTCTTTCAGCTGATAAATCTTTGGCCTCGAGTTTTTCTGTAGGTGAAATTTGAATGTCGAGGTTGTCAATGCTGAAGTCACCTTCAATGGAATTATTCGTTTGCGAGAAAATATAATCTGTTTCTTGATTTCGAAAATTTTTATATTTATAATTAAAATCATTATTTTTTTGTTTTCGTTTTTTATTTGTTCGCCGTAGAGACGTACGAGTAAAATTGGTCCGGTAATCATAACTACTTACAAACAAATTCATGAACTTCCTTAAGGCATCGTATAACTCTTCTATCATTTCCTATATTCCATTATCCAATTTATATAAATTTAAAATTTTATTAGAGATTTAAATTATAATGTTAATGAAGAATAAATAATAATATTTATATTAAAAATCGAATAAATACAAATCGAAAATTTAATTTTTCAGCTTCAGTTTGCATAGCATTTTTACAGAATCAATTATGGAAGCAATATTGTTCGTTTCTAATTTAATAGTGTTTGTAATGAATTAGAAACCATTTTGTTTTAATTATTACGAAAAACTATAATATTCATGTTGTTTCAACAAGACAAACTAACTCGGTGAACAGTTATTTCGAAATAGAATTGCATTACATGACAGCCAGAGTACAAGAGTTACAATTGGAAAATGTTGCCCCATATCAGAAACCTCTCAGACAAATTTCAAGGACTAACTAAACTGAAAGATAGGACCATCACGCAACATTAAGATTTGGCCAAAACTTCCAGAAGCTCCGAACCTGGTTGAAAGTTTTGGACAACTTTATTTTTCAAAATATATAATGTTTGGTACATATATGTGTTCCCCAAATTGCAAATTCCTCCAAGTAATTTAACAGCGGTCTTCAAAAAACTTGTAAAACGAGCTGGCTTTTTATGCTTATTTACCTGATTTGACTAGAGCATCACCCAAAAGCAGAGTCGATCATCGTCTTTGAATTTTATTGTGGATTCTGGTTCCTGCATATCCATGTTACCATTCAATTTATTGAAAAAACTTCGATTATTCAAAAGTGAATATGAGTCTACTAGAATATTATTGCAGTTAGGATAAATTCACAATTCAAATGTTGAAACTTTTTCATAAAATCTATTGTAACCCTAATTTTCCAGGCTCCTTAAAAGCGATTTACCAACCATACCGACATCGACCGCACAACATATCATCCAAACTAACCCAGGGCCACCTCGATTTATTAGATCTCACGAAATGTCATAAAAAATGGGAGTTTCGGAAACGGAATTTCAAGTCATGGAAAGAATTGGAATTTTTGGGTTTTTATATAGAATATCAGTGCTTAGGTCTGAATCCTTGGTGTCCTTCTTTAATCGATTTAATTATACCAACACAGTAAGATTTATTTCCAATTTATATATCCCAACTTTCACAAAAATCGATTCAATTCACAATACTCTACACAATTACTCTGCACGATTTCACAAAATTCAATGCGTAGGGATACGTCTTCCAAAGGGAGATGTCTGGTATGCAATTTGTTTGACTAGTTGATTTATCTTTAAGTTTATTACCTCCTTTATTCCGCTCTCTGAAATATTCTCTTCGACGAACTGGAAATTTTTTGATCTGCCTTTTCTTTTTATACTCATCTCTAAACTCAAGTCACCCACCAACTAAATCGGTTTTGGCATTTTTGACATCTCTCTGTCCAAAACCAAATTAGTTATTTCTGGGATCCCGGGGTTTCCATTTGTTTACAATAATTATTTTGGTGGTGGGCTTCTCTTTTATCCAGGGTTTTCTTCGTCAACCAATTTCGTTTTCTTTAATTAGAAAATTTGTTGACGTTTCGGGTTTCTCAACTATTCGGGTTATCTGTTGGCTCGGACTTCCCATTAGCTCGGGTCTCCAATTAGCGAATTAATTTTTAATTAATTTCTATTTTTATTAAATATTTCCTTCTGGAGACCCCCAATCGATTTAATTTTATTATATTTGGATTTGTCTCGTCATTTGGCATCCGCCCATACCCGTTTCCTAGATAAATATTTATTTTAAAATTTTAATTGATTTTGTCTTCTTAATTATTATTTCGAATATCAATGTTTTTATTGAATTTCGATTTTTACTTTTGTGCATTTTGTTAACCCCAATAATATAATAAAAATTATGTTGAAAAGATTAAAACGATGTAACATTTAAGAGAATTTCACTGTCTTTTTTACGAAAATAAATAAAATAATGCAATCTAACGTTGCTGCAGTCTCATTCCCCGATGTACTGAAAGGCATTTTTTATCAAATAATATATTGATTTTGCCTTTTTAATTATTATTTTGAATATCATTGCTTTTCCATTTTTTTCCATTTTGTTTACCCCAACATATCTCCCCTCTTTAATTTAGATTCGTCCTCGAATCTATTTATTTCTGATTTACATATATATACTCATTTAAACCCCTATTTTATATACTTAAAAAAAAATTTTTTTTTTGCATCTTATTTTTCCTTACTCCCTAATCCCCATTAGCCAACCAAATTGTTTTTTCTTGCATCTAATGAAAAAGTGCAGATTCACACAAAATTCTAACAATATTCATAAAATAATTGATTTAACTACTATTAAATTGCATGCAAAATTATGCCTTACTACACAAATGTTTCTTCATAGTCAATCCAAGGTATTGGAGTCCTGGATTGATTCACAGACGATTTAGACAATAATTGGGATTCATATAGAACAATGGCAATGGTAATCGCGACACATATTGTGGTGGGTTTCTGGGTTTTGATATTTTGAAACTATATGGTTGTTACCCAGGTACCCCATACAAATATTCTTTCGCTTGCCACTCGGCACCCGTTGCTAAGCAACGTTGGAAATGTGTTCGAGTGGGTAAATCGTCCGCAAAAAGTGAGCGCTATTACCAATGCTATAATTGACCGAACGATCCATGGGTCCAACGAGCTGCCGATAGAAGGCCTGTGCTCGATTTCGATTCTTAGGTCCCATTATTCTCCTATCTCTGTCAAATGTTAACCTATACTCCCATATCATCTATCTTTATGTCCATTCGCTTGGTCCTTCTTATTATTGTCCATATTGATGATTTTTTATGGTCTGCAAACCCTTGGTTATGTTAAGTAAACACAGTACATCTCTTACCCTTATCCCTATTATAACTACAATTTTCCCTATTATTATTACTAGCATCATCATTGTTACTATTATGTATATTACCTTTCTTAATTGTTACTACTATTACCTTTTATTATTTTTATTACTATAACTACCATTATATTTATTGTTATTTCTACTATGATTATTACTACTATTATTATTATCATAATTATAATCATCATTACTACAAATACCATGATTATTATTATTATTATCATTATTATTATTATTATTATTATTATTATTATTATTATTATTAAAATTATTATTATTATTGTTATTATTAAGATTTTGTAGGGATCCGTCCTTATTCCTCAGCGTTAAAATTTTTTTATTGATATACAACATTAGCCGTAGTCCATCTGTATTTTTCGGTTTTCGATAAAGTATTTTTGTAAATTCGAAAATTTTAGCAGCGTTCCGCCCTTATTTTAGGGTTCATCCCTATTCTACAGTTTTCGACAAAGCATTTGAATTAATTCGGAAAATTTGAGCAGCGTCCCGCCCATATTTTCCGCCTCAACTCAAATTAATTTATTTAATTCTTATTTAAAAACATTATTTTTCATGATTTTAGTCGTTAGGATTAATCTTTTTCCGATGGCTATTCATTTTAACTGTTGCAACGATTTCGCAATTTTCTCCACTACCCGTTCCCTCTCTTTGTCCTTAAGATCTATGTATGTTCATATTATATTTAATGAGTGCCCACTGGACTACTCGGTGTTAGATATTTTGATCCGATTGTTGTTAAAATTCATGTCAATTTTTTAGGAAACGGATGATGAAGGAGCAGCCAGTGGACTACTCATTTACCCTCCAATTTCCCCTATGTACGGATAATATTGAAGTTCTAACTCCTGCGTTCCCTTCCCGTGCACGAACTATTGGCGATTTTACACGCACTTACACAGTTCGATAGTGTGTTTTATTTTTCTATCTTGCGTTATGTTTTGGCTGTGGGCCACCAAAAATAAAATAATAGAAAAAATAAATTACCACATGAATTAGGCAAAAGTCTCGACGCATAAACTGTATATTTGGCATTCATATAAACAAATTTTAAATCGGGCATCGATGTACATAAACCAAAATAACATAACTGTAGATTAACAATCTGAAAATATTGCTGCAAAACATAACTGTAGATTAATAACCTGAAAATATTGCTGCAAAACATAACTGTAGATTAATAACCTGAAAATATTGCTGATAATATTGCTGCACAATAGTTGAAAAGCACACAGTAAAACAAGGTAAAAAGTGTGCAACTTAATTTTGGTTGAAATCAATACTGCAAAGTAGTAGTTGAAAATTTGGGAAAACACATCAGTATTTATACCTATAATTTGGCCTTAACCTTGCGTGTTAGTTTTATTGCGATTAAACAAAATTCGACTTTGAAATTATTTGTGTTATCTAAATTAAATTTTTATTTATTTCTTAATTTAAATTGGTAATTTATTTTTAACAGTTTTAAATAAATTTATTCAGCTAAAAATATTTTATTTTTATTTATTTAATTCATTAATTTTTACTTTTATATAAATGGTCATTTTACGGTCAAATTTTCTTGTTATTATGTTATTTTTTATGTAAATTTCGTGCGGTTCTTGATGCATTTTGTATTTATTTTATTTTACTTTTATGTTTTTGATTTTATTTTTATTTATATTCTCTCAGATTTTAAAGTGTTTAGTTGGTGTTGTATATTGTATTTTAAGTTATCTTGGTGCTGGGTTTTCGTGCTGTATTACTGATGCATTTAAACAATTCTCAAGGCTATTTGTGTGCTGGCCCAACAATTGTTATAATAATGATCGTCACGAATAGTGTTATGCACGCAAATTCATTATCATTTAGTGTTAATGATATAGTTTTATTGTTCGGAACAGGCACATTGGTATACGAAAAGTTGGTTTCATTGGCTGATTGTGGGGTTCAAATAACTTGATTTGATTCCGGTAGATATTTATTTTCAATACCTTGATGCTGAGTTTAAACAACTTTGTCTTCCACAAATATTAGTTTCCATAATTCAGAAAATAGATAACGTGGATAATATTTGATTTTTAAAAACACTAGTTTTGAGGTTAATGTCGATGACAACCGTCGAAAAGTTAATATCTGAGATTTATTCTCGCCTTCTAGCACCGATTGAATTTTCCCAAAGTAATATATAACAACTCTTTGATTTAGATTAGCATGTCTGGTAACTTTATGGATTGATTGAAATAATCGAAAGTCACTCGATTTGTTTCATTTATTAATCGTATAGTTTGTTGATCAGAATGAATCTTGACCCACTGATTGTCGCTATCCGTTCAGTTTTCATATACGATTTTTCGTAATAATGAATTAGTACAGTATATGCCTGAAACAATTTTAAATCAACATACTTTATAAATGGCTTCCTGCTATTTAATGTATCTATAGCATGGTGTTGGGAAACCGGTTTTACTTTTTGGGATTCCGGAGGTTCCCAATACACATTAATCCCGTTAAGCACTGGTTCAATTGATACTCGGTTCCATAATTTTTTTGTCAAAATATTGATACATATATTTTGTATTTTCGTATTATTACTTTTTGAATGCCATTGTGTAATTAACCAGGGATATTCATAATTCATTCTCAAGTGACGAGCTACATGGCTATTTTTATTGTAACGTAATTTTATTGGAGGTTCTAAAAAATTCAATAGATCTTTTATTTCGACTTCATCGGCCATGATAAATCCATGCAATTTGAGTACATGTTGAGTATATACTAATTTTCTCTAACAATGGCACGGTTTTAATTGCATAAGATGGAAGAATTCGCTTTGCATTCGTACACAAAACATTCATAATCATTACTGTAGCAATCAATAAAACTGTATTGATGTAACTTAATGGAGCTGGGTTTTCTGTAAAATTTTGTTTAATTACTGTTCCATCTTTATCTTTGTTTAGTTTCGATCTTAATGAATATCGTACTACATTTTTAGCTGGTACTGACTTGTTTTTGACATTTATTATTTCATCGCACATAGGTACATTGTACGTTTTGATTAGCTTTTTGTTTGGTTCAAAAATACAATCCTCCTCTGATGCATTCATTACATTAGCATAATATATTACTTTACTGTTCGGTAGCACTTCTAATGTTTGATTTAGAAAGACTTCTCCCGCTCTATGCACAATTTCCCCTACCTGGCCTTTTACCAAATTTACGGTTTTCAAATCAAGAGAAATCCCTTGTAGTTGCTTCATAATGTCCATGCCAATAAGACATTTTACTGGAATTTTTCTCATCACTGATACCAAATGAGTTATTTCCTGATCCTCAATGATTAACTTGGCTTTTAATTTTCCTATAATATTTAACACATTACGTGACATTGATTTAATGGCATGATCTGGTGGCTTTAACTTGGCTTTCTCCCGCTGGGTTAAGAATTTTTCTGACACTATCGTATGACTTGACCCAGAATCTAACAAAGCTTCAATTTTCCTTTTATTGAACTGCATGGTTGTTCGAGTTTGTTTGCCCCCAACCACTATTGTCATTAATGCATAACTACATGGAAGACCAAGCATGTTCTTTCTTTCAATTTCAGCACTCGTTGGTTCCATCTTTTCTAATTCAACTGCAATATTATCAACTGACTTCATTTCCTTTAGTTTTTCGCCTGGACATACAGGTGCTGTTGGCACAAACGTCGGGATGTACCAACGAGTAAGAGTATCAATTCCATTCAATTTAGGTATTGTTTCCAACAAAAACCTGGACTCTTGTTCTGTTGTACTTTTCACTATCCCTCTCCGAAAATATCTTTGCTCGGGCCTGCCACCGTTGCTATCGTCATTATGAGCACTATTTTTGTTTTCCGATTGACATAAAGATTCCTCACTTTTTTGATCATTTTTCAACTGTGCTTTTACTTTTGTCATTTCTTTGTATTAATAATTTGTAATAAAGAACCTAGCCACAAAAGGAATACACCCAATAATCAATTTCCATGACAATCGATGGGCTGACAATATCTGTGATACTATTACCTTTATTGTTACTTCAATTACATATATTCAAATTAAACCAGCACATGCCTGTCCCAAGAACATAAATTTACCCCAAATCTTTTCCATTGTTTTACAGGTGGCTCGTTTGAAATGATCAGGTGTTAAATAATATTTGTAATTAACTTTTTCTTCTCCAATCGGTAATATCGTGTCAATCATTTCCGAGATAACTCGTTCCTTCTTAGACGGAAATAATAAATTTCTTTGAGTTTCTTCAATATCTTTACTCGCATAAAGACCCATTTGTGCAATTTTATTCAACGAGGTAAAGTTGATCAGATACCCTAAATTCGTTAGTTCCAATTTGTCGGGCGTTTCGACTCCACGATAGTCTGGTAATGCTATCCATGAATCCGAAGTTAAGCTATACAACGGAGCTAGTAATCGATTACATTGTAAAATCTTTGGTTTACTTTGTTCATCCAGCAATATTCGCGTTATTGGTTCCATAAATCGCACTTTCCCGCCGACACTCACGGGTAATTCATTTGTACATTTTTCATACTTAGTAATTTTCACAGTGACTTCCTTGCATTTGTAACTATATAATACTTCCCCAAATATTCTCGCAAACACTCTAATTTCTGATATTAACATAGGTGCTACTAAATTTGGATTTGTAACCGCCATTGCCATACGATTTCGGAGAATTTCTTTGTTTAACTTGCAGTCATTTAAGATAATTTCTCGATATACATTTTCCATGATATTTTGACTAAAATGAAACAAATAATCAATTTTGTTATTAAAGTAATGAGTTAATTTTATATCGTCTCTATGAATTTTAACCTTTGCTTCTTCAACAATATTTCTTGACACATAAACACCTTTGTAATTTGTTGCATAAACCATTCGGCCACATTTACTAGTAATATCCTTTTTTATGAATCGCATACCATCTGCTGGTAAAGTTGACATTATAACTGTACTGGTTTGTCTCGTTCACACTGAGGTTGTTTTAATTGTATTATTAAATTTATAGTTTGCATTAAAACGATAAGGTCTTTCTTTAAACTGCTCTCCAATTAACTCTTTAAAATGCATGGTTTTTAGATGTGCTAAATTGCATTTATTTGTTTCAACATTATAGGCAAGGATTGATTCTCCAGTTTGACATATTGCCTGTCTCATATTACAAAATGGGTGTGTTTGTAATTTGCCTGTATCATCATCAAAGGCTCCTTCGAACTCTCTAAACTCAGTGAAATATCCTTCCAATACAACTGTTTTTTGCACAATGTTACCATTCATTTTGTATGGTTCTCCTTAACAATCTCCATTTGCTTACAGTAACCCTTTCACAACTACTGTTTTTCGTATTTTATGGTTCACTTTAGATCTTGATCGAATTTCTGAGCTTATTTTTAACTCCCACGTTTGAAAAGCAGCTAAACAATTTTCTGGAAGGAACTCAACTGGTCTGGATAAAGCATGCATTTTTATGAATGACGTATGACTCCACTTGTCACAATAGAACACAAACGTTGTATGTTTGACAATACATTCTCTCACTAGATCTCTACATAAATCCGACTCTTGGTACACATAATACTTTACATCATTTTGATTTTTAGTTTACTCGGGTATGCATCTTGGCATTCTGACATATCCACCACAGAATAATTCTTTCCCATCTCGGTTTGTGAGCAGTCGTATGCAACGAGAGACGCTGACTGTGTAACTATTGCACAAAATATGATCATCATAAACATGGACCATGGAAAAACCATTGTTTTCCTCCATTCTGGTCTAGCTCTTTCATTTAACCGTCTTGGTGGGGAATTAAACTCCCAATTTCCATTTCCTTGCATTGAAGACGGTGGGCACACCGTTTTCCAACCACCTTTTTACTTCACCCAACTCATCAAAAATTCGGTTATTAACAGAGCAATATCTATCAGATTATCCAAGTCATTCGACTTTACAAATGCGTGAGTCCCAATTTCTAAAATATCATAGGTTAAAGTTGTTAGCGCTACTTCCTCATTAATTCCATCTTTGATTAATTCTTCAATTATTGCTCTCTCACAAAACGTATCTACATGGCCAAACTTCTGAACAATGTCAGGAAGTCGATTTTTCATTTCTTTAACTATCCCTTTTAGTTCATCGTCCACTTCTATTTCTATTTCAAACATCGGATACACTATTTTAACGAGACCTCTCAACATTTCTTTCGTTTCGTCGACATCCAGTTCTAATCTCACTAAATACTTTTTCATCTCATACAAAGTTCTAACCTTCTTCTCTTTGTCGTTTACCTTATTTTCCGATACTCTTAGCTTCTTTTGCCTTTCTAATTCTATAAACTCATCTTTAATACCGCACTCATTTTGAACACCCTCATTTTCATTTTCATTAATTTCTCTATTTTCAATTATTTCGTCTTCTTTTTCCGTGTTTCCTTTATTTTTCTTTATTTTTCCTTCTTCTTCTTCGGTATCTGACTTACTTGACTTATTATTCCATTAAAATCTCAACCCCTTTTCAGCTATTAAACGATTTACTAAATATTCAACGTTTCCGTCCATTCTTAAATATCCATTTTCATCTAGTACCTGGGGTACAAATCTACAATCATATAAATATTCATCATCATCAAGTTCCTCACCTTTATGTGTCAATATAACAATTCCGTCTTTTCCCATAATTTTAGCAGCTCTCTTCCTTAGTCTTTAGACTTTTGAGCACCAATGCTCTTCCGTATACTCAGTTTTTCCGTAACCTTCGTAATCAACTGCTACTACAAATTGTTTTAATTCAACTCTAGCCTCTCTCAACTCTCTGCCCAATTTCCTCATTAATTCTTTCAACTTTTCAGCATATCTAGTTTTTCCATACAAAAATGGTCGTATCACCTCTAAAATCTCCAATGCACTTTCTGTTTCCCATTCCGATTCCTCAATTAAATCTAATTTATTATTTATTTCATTTTCATCTTCAATACATAAACTATCTTTTAATTCATTCAAAATTTCTCTCGAACTCACCATTTCATTTTCACCAATAAGTTGTCGTTAATTAATGTGATTTTTGTTGTTGTTTCATTGAACATAACTCATCGAAACGAGGAACAATTTGTGACAAGGAAATTCTCAAATCATTTTCAACCGTAGTTAGTCGAGTTTGATATTGCGACTTAATATATAGAAGAGCTGAAAACCCAGCTTCACACAAATACGTTGATGCAAAAGGTAGTAGAGTATTCATTGGAAAAATTGATATGGTTGGATATTCGCTTTGAATTGATAACCAAAATTCAGCTAAATCTTTCTCCTGAAACATTAGTTTCAGAGTTCTGTCACATATTAGTTCAGTGAACTCTTCCTGTTCTTGAAACGTAAAGAATTCTAATGATAAGTTCTTCCTGAATAGGTTCCTGATCCAATCGTATTCCATAATATTCCAATCAGTGGAATAATATTTTTCAAAATTATTTTCTAGTGCAGACAGATGATTTAATATTATATTTTCTTTTTTTTGTTTCCACAATGCTAATTTTTTCATAAATGCCAAAATTTTATCGTACGCTAATAAAATGTTGTCACAACCTTTTCCTTGAAGGCTTTTATTAAGATCATTAAGTTTTTCAAAAATATCAGTTAACACGTTGACGGACAATTGCGGCTATAGCCGTCAAAGCGAAGTTCACAATGTGGCATGACTGCTATAGCCGTCCAAAACGAAACGGTCGTTTTTAGACACTACGGCTATAGCAGCACAAATATGCACTTACTGGCGTATACGTAGAAGCATAGTGTCGTGTTTTGAAAACATCTTTTTAGGTTGATGTTCATATTTCACCTGTTATACGAGTTGCAGATTCAGTATGCACGTGGTTGTGAAGGGAGTCACAAAAACATATAGTGTCAATTTTCGAACTTCGCTTGTTCCTACTGTCCGTCAACGTGTTAAATAAGCAAAAGTACATAGACGCTGGTCATTTTGAAAAAAATCTGCCATTGATGGGTTTTCGACCATTAAAAGCGTTCTCACTTCATCACTTAAATCAAAAAGTCTTCTCAACGATTTACCTTTTGACAGCCACCTCACTTTGGTATGATTTATTAGTTTATCAAATTGGGAATTTGAATTTTCGCAAACCCTGGCAAATAGTCTGCTATTCAAAGCCCGATTTCTAATAAAATTAATGACACTCACAGAATCTCGTAGAAATTTGTTGAGTTCTGGTAATAATTTTGTAGAAGCTAGTGCTTCTTTGTGAATCATACAATGGGTATATTTTATATGCGAACCATTATTAAATATCTTTATCAATACTAATAATCCGTTGTGTTTTCCTGTCATTGAAGCTGCACCATATGTACAGAAGCCAACGCAATTACTCCATTTTAAGTTATGAGTTTTAAAGAAATCGGAGAGACTTCCCGTCATCTCTGTACTCGAGTTCAGAGCATTGTCGATTGAAGGGTTTGACCAATATTAGTGAACACAATAGAGGCTGTAAAAGTGAAATAGGAATGTCTGATTTTAGAATTTTATTGAGAAGTTTTAATAATTATTGGAAACGCGTGATATGTGAAGCATTGCTGATAAGGTCATTGGATCCAAAAATTAATGTGCAAAGTGCTGTGACTACGAATGTTTTGAATGTTTTTAAATAGTTTACGTATGTTAAATCATGTTTGTGTATTGTTTTTTAAAAAAACTTTTTTTTAATATTATTAAAGTAATTGAAATTTTAAATTACATTAATTTTTAAAAATTAGAATATAAGTGAAAATTTTAAAATTTTAAATTAATTAAAAGTTATTTGAATATATTTTATAAATATTTATTTATTACAAAATTAAATTAATAAAAAATAATTTGTTTAAATTAAATGTTAATTCATAATATTTTTAGTTGGTTTTGAGTACCTGAAGATGATAGTATGCTATCGAAATATATCGTACGAAAAGTTTTTTATTGGCGTTATCTTTTAATTAAATCGTTGCCAAATTTATTTAATTATTTATTTAAAGAAATCATCAATTTTTTTAAAATATCTTCACCGGTAGTTTTTTATGGAGAGTCTGGCAAAATAATATATCTTCAACTAGTTGATTTTCAAAGTAATACGCACATATAAAAGAAGTTGTGCAAAATTCGTGACATCCAGTTGAATAGAAAATTTGAAATTTTTTTTAATTTTATCTAACAATTGTATAAATAAGTCTGTATTTATTTCGCCAATGCGGTTGGTGACAGTATCATTTGAAAGAGGAATAAGTTTTATTTTTTTCAGAATAGTTGCTACCAAGCAGTATTTCACACATCTTCATTGCTGCTGGTTTTACAATCGTCTCAGCGATTGTATATGGCTTCTTATCTTTGGCAATTAGATATGATATTTCAAAAGATGCTCGTAATAGTTTAGAATCATAAAAATAATGTTATCACTCAATGATTTTTGTGAATTTAATTGTTTTTCTTTTCTCTTAAAATGTGCAAGTGGTTTATCTTGATATGATTCGTGTTTTGTTGCTATATGTCTTCTTAGCTTGGCTGGTTTTATTCTCTCATTTGCCAAGACTTCATACCATATGACACATTGTGGTCGCTGTTCACCATTAACAATGCAGCTCGAAAATCCATATGCTAAATATATTTCTTGGTATTTTCTTTTTTTGCCACAAAAAGTTTCGGGAGCGAAAGTATTATTAACATTTTCAATTTCTACTGTTGCTTTGTTCCGAGCAACATTCGAACTCAAATTTTTATCAGTTTGTAGTACGGGGGTGGTTGGGCTTGATTGCAATGTATCGTTTTCATTTTCATTTTTATCTGAAGCTTTTGTTTTCTTAATAAGCCACTTATCCAAGGTGGGGCTATAAAATTAAATTACATATTACACAACAATGTAATTATAATACTTATAAAATAGCAAATAGTGTATAAATATTACCAAAAAATCAAATTAAAGAAAAGACGTATTTTTATGTTTCAAGATTACTTACAAATATTTCAATATAATAATGTTGATTACTTTTTATATTTTTGAATTATTTAAATTTATTACATATCAATTTAGTCTAGTTTCAATTCAAATCATAATATCACAAAGAAACTGGTAAACAAAAACTTCTACTCAAAACGTGTTGCATCGCAGTTTAAAAATTTAAAGTCAAACCAAATTTGTATCTGCCTGCTGTATCTTCCCAACGAAATATAATTGATACTTCTTTTATTCCTAACCTCTTGCGCTTCTTGTTAAAAAAGTAAAGTGTTTATGTCTTAACTTAAAAACCCAGTAAATTTTTAATTCAAGACGTCGATTTTACAGAATAAAAACTATAGGCCGCACCATATTTATTGCTAACCGAAATCTATCTATTGGATTTTTTGGTGTTAATAATTTTATTCAAATCATCATGTTGTTCTTTATTTAGATACAGTTTAAAAAAACAACAATATCAAGATCGTGTATTGTTTATTGCGACCTACTTGAAAACTCTCACGACCCAAAATTGGGTCGCGGACCCCCGGGTAAGAAACACTTCTCTATAGGATACATCTATCTATTGGAAGAGCTTTTAGATACTTGGAATTCAGTTCATTTCACTATTTGGACCACCCACGAATTCGTGGAACGTATGAATATCATAGAAACAGAGTGCACATGCCATCAGTGAGGCATGATACCAAATATTAGTGAAAAATCATGTCTACCTTGGCAATCTTCAAAGATTATACGTTGCACAAAAACATTTGAAACAGTGCATTAAGATTTGGTCGGTTCACTTACACCGTGATCGGGTGATCGTTACAGTTCGACTATGATTGATATGAAATATAGGTGGCTGGACGAAGTTCCACTACCTTATATTACTGTAAAACCAGTCTCTCAAACCTCTGTTAATACTCGGATTGCAAAAAATAGTGTGGTCCCGTATAAAAGAACCAATTATTAGGAAATCTATCGAATTCAAATAATTTTAAACGACTTGGAATTACAACATATTAGCCTCAAACAAAGGGATTAATCGAGGGGTATCATTGCACTTTAAAGAACTCGCTGATGACATTAACAAGCAAGTACGATCGGTTGAGAACATCGCCACTCTTACTGCTGGAACGGAGAAACACATATTCTGATGCAACCAAAACTTCTACTCAAATATTATTTGGCAAATCGACAGCAAAAGGAGAAAATTTGTTAAAAATTTAGAGAAGCACTTTTTGAATTTGTTTATCTTCATAATTCGTTAAAACTTTTAATTTGATTTTAATTTTATAGGATTAACTTTCTATTTATTGAATATTTATTATAAATTGCGAGTTGGGGGATTTAAATATTTTTTTTACTTATTGTAATCATTCAACCAAGTGAATGAGTGAAAATGTAAAATATTTCATGTAAAATTTAAAATTAAGATTAATTCCATTTATTCTTTTTAGAAAATTATTTAACAAAAATAATAAATAATCAGTGAAGAGTAAAACCTAAGAAAAAGTCAATAAATTTACAAATCACAATTCATTAACACTTTGCACAATTTTAATTTTCTAATATTTTCGTTACATGCCATTTTACGATTTAAACAATAAAATTGAGGTTTTGGCATAGATGCAGATGTTGCCTAATTTTGCCATTTCAAACTAATTTAATTGGAATTGAAAAATCTTGAAATACGTTCATAAAGTTCCAATTTCAATTTTTAAGAGTTCTCAAAATCGCATTGAAAATTTAATGATTTAGTATAAATTGCCAATGAAATTTGTAGTTATTATCAATCATGAAACTTTTGATTTTATCAAGTGTTGTTTGTGTGATTTTGTTCCAAATATTAGATGTTAACGCACAAGGACAACCAGGAGGACAACAAGGAGGACAACAAGGAGGACAACAAGGAGGTCAGCAAGGAGGACAACAAGGAGGACAGCAAGGAGGACAGCAAGGAGGACAACAAGGAGGTCAGCAGGGAGGACAGCAAGGAGGACAACAAGGAGGACAACAAGGAGGTCAGCAGGGAGGACAGCAAGGAGGACAACAAGGAGGACAGCAAGGAGGACAGCAAGGAGGACAACAAGGAGGTCAGCAGGGAGGACAGCAAGGAGGACAACAAGGAGGACAACAAGGAGGTCAGCAGGGAGGACAGCAAGGAGGACAACAAGGAGGACAGCAAGGAGGACAACAAGGAGGACAACAAGGAGGTCAGCAGGGAGGACAGCAAGGATTTGGACGAAAATAGATCAAAAATATTTTTAATCAGAAATAAATAATATTTCATTAATCTTTCGTCATGATGTTTTGTGTAAATTCATTAATAAAAAAAACTCAAACAAAATGAAATTACCATTAAAATGTTTTATCCTTTTCGTCAATGACATTTTCCCAAGTTTCTTTCTTATAATTTCATTAAAATTATCGATAAATAATTTTGTTTTATATTGAACACGAATTTTCGTCCGTTTTTTTCCATTTCAATTTTTAAAATTGAGATGAAAATATCAGAAATAGTATTTTTTTGAAAATATTAAATTGTTTTGGAACATGAACACTTTTACTAAATTTTAATCAAAATACAAATCCGTATTTAATTCGTATTATTTGCAAAAATTATGTTTAAAAATTGTAAATATTTTCACAGTGAAAACTGAATAATTCTAATAATTGCCGTTTGATAATCATGGTGGCCATTGCTAGTGATAATATGTCAATGAAATACTATTAAAAAAAGTTTTAAAATCTTAAATGTTATTTAAATTTAAAATTAATTAATAATTTTAATTTTAATGATTTTACCATGTATGCTTGCTACAGTTGTTAAATTATTAATTTTAAAATGGTTTGATATGATATAATGTTAATATGAATATATATTTATATATATATATATATATATATATATATGTGTGTGTGTGTATGTGTGTGTATAAAATATGAATTGAAATATTTTAATTTTAAAATAATTTTTAAATGGTTTAAATATGAATGTTTTCACAGAATAAATTCAAATGTTTCAAATTAAAAATATTTTGAAAACTTTATCAAAGAATAGAATTTAAAGTCGGAAAAATATTTTTTGAAACATGTTATGAAAAATATTATTTATATTTGAACCAATCCTATTATTATTATTGTTATTAATTTTTTATTATTGTTGTTGTTTTTGTATTATTATTATTATTATTATTATTATTATTGTTATTATTATTATTATTATTATTATTATTATTATTATTATTATTATTATTATTATTATTATTATTATTATTATTATTATATTATATTATATTAAATTATATATATTATATTATATTATAATATATACTATAATCCCAAAATGAACGAACAAATCGTATGCAATTTTAATAATAACTAAAAAATACCACAAAAAATGCATTTTTGGCTCAAACGTTCGTTTATTATAATATGACGTAAAAGTTGGCAAAAACTTTTATTTAAACACATACTCTCATTCATTCAAATAAATAATTCGGAATTTTTTTAAAAAAGCGTAAAATCATCGATGATATTGTAATTTGATTAAAACCATTTCATTTAAAACAAAACGAAGATATTCACTCTAAATAGTAGATCAAATTGTAACTGTTATCAATTGATGGGATTGAAAAATAAAAATTATTTTAAAATTAAAATAGAATAAAAAAAAGTAAAATAGAGATATAAAAATAAAAACGCTTATCATTAGATTTGAATGTAAATTTGTAGAAAATCTTACAAAAAATAATTTTTTGAATTAGAAATTATAAAATTTGTTATAAAGGACAATATAATGACAACTGGTTTCTAGTAAAATGTTCAGAAGTTCTTGGTAAGCAGAAAATGTTTATTAATTAAATAATTAATTGAATAAACCGGATTAAAGTCATCATCAAGAAAATTCAACAAAAAAGATTATGAAAAGCCATTTATACGACTAAATGATTGATTACTGAAGGAATCTCAAAGGATTAGGCAATGGTAAGCCACAAACTGAATTATTAATTAATTTTATAATGATAGCCGAAGTAATTATAGATACAGAATATAAAAACGGTGGCTGGATGTCAATAATTGAACAATTACTACGAGTTTTAAACAGAAACTGAAACTTAAGCAATTTGATATTTGTCGTAGATTGATGAAAAACGAGAAAAGATCGAGAGTTTATCCAATTTATTTGAAACAACTTCTTACGAAGATTTAGAGGAATACACAAAGCATTAAATAAGGTGAAAAGATTAATAAAATATTCTTAACATGATTTCTGTTGTAAATAGTACTTGCTTCTTGGACTGATTAGCAACGGTTGCCACAACAGGCACTATCCGAAATGATTGCTAAATAATAAAAATATTGATCTAGTCAAAATTAGAAAAAGGAAATTTTAAATAAAAACAAACTGATCAAAGGTGAACAAAAAAATAAATGATTTTATTGATACATAGTGACAAGTTTCATTTCTGCTGATGAATATTTTGCAAAATTTTTCTATTCATACTTCGATGGCATCCTTCGATAGTAATCACAATTAAGAGTCGAATGGAAAGATTTTTTACTTCATATTAAAAAAATATTCATTTGATCGAGCATTCAAGAAGCTATACAACAATGTCCAAGGCAAAGCTTTATATTTTGAAATACATTATAATTGACACAACATTGCACATTTTTGTAAAAAGTATATTTTCAAACTCAGTCAAGTTACCAGTAAATATTTGTTCCTGGACTTGGTACAAATGTTAAATTAACAAATTACTGGATTGGAATGTAACAGTAAACTTGCAACTATTTTCCAACATATTCATTCAAATTTCTTAATTTTGCAATCTATCCCAAACATTTACGAATCAAGTCCCATTATTCAAACCATTTATTTTGACACTTTTCCATTAAAGTCAACAAATTTTTAATGTACTTTATATTCATTTAGACATTTAATACGCATTTCCTGTATATTTATGTATTCAAATTGAAATATTTATTAAAATTCTTTTTATTTAAAAATAAATACAAATCAACTTAATGGGGCGTCCATAAATGACATGTGGGGATGGAGTCACACATTAGTGACGAGCGTGGAGTTTAAGAAACGTGACGCCACATCTTAAATTTTTCAACATTATTTTATACTAATTTCAGCTTTCAGGGCTTCATTTTTAATACATGTTTTCTTATACGATAATAGTGCAGCATTACACTAAATACATACTATAATGTCAACATAATTATTTGAAACATGTTCATTTTCAAATATGAAATAAGGCTTTTAAAGAGAGGAACAAAGATTTGTGACGAGGGGTTAAACAATCGCGTGACGTCATTCATAGTCGGCCCCTAACTCGGTATAACGTTGATTCATAAATACCAATCTGGATTATATAAATATAAGCAGTAGATTTCTATTGATATTGTGACTAGTATTGCATCTACGCCTATACCAACATAATTATTTCAGATTTTACCTATTTAATTCGAATATTTCATAAATCACTATATTCCTATCCTAAAGTTTACCCTAGTACAAATTCAAAATTAGAATATATGAATAAGTCACGATAAAAAAAATCAAAAATACGAGAAATGTGTCAATACTGAAAAGATGTACAGTAGCTGACAAATTAGTCAGTAGACAGAACAATCGCCATAATCATTAATTGGAGCATCCAATAATAAAATGTATACACCGTAATAATCTCAACAATAAGCACAGAAAGTAAATTCATAAAAAATTGACAGAACAAGATTCAAATAAAATTATCAAAATACAAAATCAATATATTATTTCTTCTTCTTGATGGTGTTGCCTTGTTTGGCTTGCTCGACTATTGCCTTTCTTTTCTCAAAATTACCAATATCTTCTTCGAGAATTCTTCGTCGTTCTTCCAATTTTCTTTTCTCCTCAGCATTTGACTTTTTCAGCGATTCAAATTTCGCCAGCAACTGCAAAAAACACATCAATATTCAACAAATCAATACTCAACCAGACAAAGACAACCTCTTTATCCGATTCTTTCAATTGATTTTCTTTTTCTTTCACTCTCATGAAAAACATTTGTCGAATCTCTTCTTCCTTTTGCTTGAGTTCTTTGGTTTGAGTTTCTCGGCGCTGTTGATAGGTCTCCTGGAGCGACATATTCTCATTGTCACTGAAACCCATTTCAATTAGCCTATGTTTTCTGTAGGTTTCGTAATGTACGAGATGAGTTCGTTCTCGCAAATCGTCCATATTCGTTCTCAGCAGCATTTCTCGCAGTCGAATGAAATCACAGTGATTATCATTATCGATTTGGACAGTACCCCAGGGATACTGGCGGACACGAGAGACTTTTCCGTTAGGCATTTTGGCTTCATCATTGCTTCCAACTACAGCAAACGGAAGCAATTGCTAGAGGAATCATTATGGATAAGTGATACAATCATGCCTGATAACTAACATTCATTTGAGTATTCAGTTCCCGAACGGTGTCATCAGTAGTGGGGAATTGATAAATATTTATTTTGTTTGATTGTATTTCATTCATGATCTGAAACAGAATGCCTTTATTTCAATGAATTACAAACGTATCGCAGACAATGAAATGCTACATCGGGACTTTTGGGGGTAGCAAAAACATTTACTTGTGTTAAATGGGTCGCCTAGTAAAAAAGTTTGAGAAGCCCTGCTCAACACGATTAAATTTATTGTAAACAATATTATAATTTCATCAATTAACTTAGGTAAGATATGGAAATTATTACTCAATTTTTTCTGAAATGATAGAGTAATGCCACCAGAAGAAGTATATGATTGACAACTGCTGCAGATAACAGGAATGAATGGAAATGGCAGAGATTGGAATAACATAGGTACACATGGAGAAATCTTAAGAAAACTGCGACTGAATATAGTTCCCTTAAAAGTCTATCCTAATTTATTTGCCGCCCTCGAAAATTCTGATACGCTAATTTTTCCAAAAACAAAACTTGATCTTAATAATTTTCATAGGATGTCATTATTCAAATACAACCAATCTCATCTTCACGTGAAAAATCGTTAGAAATATTGAAACCTTAAATTCCCATTTGAAGTTCCTATAATTCCATTTCCAAATTAAAATAGAGTTTATTTTCGGAGAAATACAACTCGATAACAAATTAGACTTTCAATTGAAACTCCAAAATCGGTAACGTTCTCTTATTATCAAAAAAGACAACCATTCATGAAACGCCAAACATGAATTACTTTCACAGCTAAAAGTTTGATATTATATTCCCCGAAAGCTAGAAAGACACACAAAGGGTTATTTTCGGATATATTCAAATTTATATCCATTTATTCAAATAAAGGCCTCAACTCTCCAAACCGAAAATCTGACTAAGATTTCTTATATTTTCCATTTCCAAATCATGCTAGGACCTATTTTAGGGTAAATACGATAACTTCTAGTTAACAGATTTGATTTTTAATTGAAACGATATACAAATTTTTTCTTTTCAAAATAGTAATTTACAATATCCAAAAATGATTTATAGCCGCGTTTCAAGTGAAGTTTAAAAAAAGGAAATCGAAAAAACCGATAGTAAAAATATAAAACATTTTACTGACACGCTACAATCGATAATCTAAACCAGTGATTCCCAAAGTGAGGGAATTCGCCCCTTTAAAGAACACTGGAACGATCCAGAGGGCGATAATAGCCCCGAGCGTAACGGGGCGGGGGATGAAAAAACATAGAGGGTCGGTGAAGGCATAAAGGAATTAGAAAAACCATTCGTACATTTTCAGTTGCTGTGTAATATTATAAATATTTTAGGGGGTCCCGAGTAATGGTTTTTCTGAAAAGAGGCGATGAACCAAATAGATCCGGGAACCTCCAATCTAAATGAACATTTGTAATAAAAGATACTCAGCATAAGTCTCATTATAGATTACCCCTTCCAGACCCAATGTTACACATTTGCTTTACAATCAGGATGTATCTATCATTCCCTATCTTTTACACCTTCTACATCGCTATATCTTTTGCTAATGAATTTGAGATTTCTTCACAGATGATTTCACTAGAAAACACTCACAAATTATATAATATCTGCCCAATATAATAACTAGATTTCAGAACAAAAATAATCTGGAATTTTACTCTAAAATTTGCAATAGATATTTCCTAAGATCAGCTTGGAATTACAATTGCTATGGATACGCAACTTATACAAAAAATGAACCCAGAAACAGAAGAAATCCAACAGAAATAAACCACAGGGCCTCCTTCAATAATAATCAATAACAAGGTACCGTATTATTAATCTACATCAAAAATTGATATTATAGTATCGCATAATCATACAATGACAAGTATTCACGTATTTATCAACACGAATCTACACAAATCACATTACTAGTAATTGATTATATCTAGAAAATATCGACACCGGCACAAACATTACAAATCATAGAAATGTAGATTTAGAGATAATCTAGAATCGATACCAGTTAATTTCTACTACCGGAATTTTTACATAATTTATTCCTTTACACGGTTATATACCGATATAATCCGAATGTCCCAGCCTTTATTATAGTAATGACACTCGAAATTTATATCGTATTTTAATATGAAAGGGTTACTAATTAATCGTTTAAAATATTAGGAGGGAATTTTTAATTAATTTTTATTAATCTCTAATTTCAACCAATGGGGAAATTATTTGAAAATTTAGATAACGTTTATTAGTAATAAAATTTTGAGAATACGAATAAATAATTTATCTACTTATTAATTTGTAAGTAAAGAATAGATTAAATTTAAATTCAAACAAAATAACCCAGCTTACTAAACTTTTATTTCGCATTGACAATGGACTTTAAAACTTTATGTTTGATGTAACAAATTTTAATCGATTTATTTATTATCCGTCAAGGAATAAAAACAAATTAGGTTTGCTCACGGTATGATTATATATATATAATTTTAGAACAACTTTTGGATCTTTAATTATATTTAAAATTCAAAAAGTTAAATGACCGAAAATAAAAATTACTTTCAAAACTACTTATAAACTTGTAAGTAGAAAAAAATAACATAAATTTCCAAAATATTATAAGGCTTAATGAATAGTTAGTTAAAATTACTTTATAAAACGATATTAAATAGATTTGGATAATGAGTTAATTATCTAAAAACTTTTGCAAGTTAATAGATAAAAGTAAACTTATATTTTTTAAAAACCATGAATGTATAATTCTGTTTATAAGTTATTATTAATCAATTGTCTTAAGTTAAGTAAACGTAAAATGAAATTTCGATATTATCAACGGAATAATTCAAAAAATATGATGCATCACTAGTATAATGCGCGCACACACACATACACATAGCACATGCATACAAATACGATCTGATATTTATCATTAGGGTAGATGATTAATATAAGTAATAAATTGTATCTAATAATAATTACAAACTTTAGCTTTAAATTTTTGCATTTCAGATTTCGTAATCGTGTCTGATTTTGCAATCACAGGAATTATACTGACTTTGCTTTCTAACTTCTTCATTGCTACCAAATCCAAAGATTTCATACTAGATTAATAATCGACTTAATTGATGAAACACAATTTATTAAACACTTACGTATGGCCAGTTGGTGCAATAAAATACAAACATACATGAACTCGAGTATCATGATAATTGTAAAGGTTTCGCTTTATTTTCATTTCTTCTTGTAAATATTTTTCAAATTCTCCATCAATATATGAAATGACAGGATTAACACTGAAATAAAAATAATTTTTAGTATAATTCAAATATATCTTACCAATCCTCTTTATTTATTTGATCGCCGAATCCACAGCTTTCAATTATTGATAACTTTAATTTTACATTGCCTTCCTTCAAATCGAAATTTGAAACTTTTAGAGATACTTCTGGCAAATCGTGGGTAGATGGTGTAAAATCGAAGTTTTGTTCAAACAAAGTTTCCATTAAAGTTGATTTACCCAAACCAGTTTCACCTAAATCGAATAAAAATATTAATGGGGAAAAGATAATTTACCTAAGCATAGAATATTAAAAGAAAATCCTTGGTTGACAGCTTTGTTCACTAACTGATAGGGTAGCGTATCAAATCCTACATGGCCATTTATTTTTAAAGTTCGAATTTCATTAGCCTGAAAAAATTATTTTAATATATTATTAAAATAAACTAAAAAATTACAAGTCCTTTGACAACTTCAGTAGTCATATTTTTTAATGTTTACTAATAGAAATTATTAATATTAAAATAATGATTCAAAGTTCTATTTAAAACAAATAAACAACCTTAGATTAGACCTTGATTTCAAACATAGGGAATAATTTGAAAACAAACAATTTTTATTTGTTTGTAATTTGGAGAAGAATTATTATATTTTATAGTTCAGAGCAATAAAAAATTAATAATTAAATTATAACTTTTGTTAAAAATAGCTATTGAATTTTTGAGTAACAATTAATAAACTTTTTTATAGAAGTAATATAATCTAAAATTTTTATTTAAATATTAATATTATCGAAAAATGCAGACTACGTTTATAGTCCTTTAAAAATGAAACACAATTAGACTTATATATTGGTAAAGTGAAAATTCGGAGTTGTTTTAATAATGATGACACATTTTTAATTCTTAAATAATTTTTGAAAATCATTTTTTACTTTAAATAAAGGAATAAATTATATCTATAAACCTTTTCTATACATTTATCTTTTAATATTAAACAAATAATTGTCTTTTATCCTTAAATTTTCCATTAAATCGAAAATCATTTTAGCTTAATGAGTTCTTTTTGCGAAAAGTTAGAATGGATATTCTATAATAAATCCTGGAAAAGAACTTTGATGCTTCTTTTACTTTTTCTAGAAGCTGGATTGTCTTATTTTATTATACTAAAAGTAAAATGTAAGATTTTCTTTAAATATATTTTCTAAAAACTATTTTAAGATACAGAAATTGATTGGATTGCATACATGCAAGAAGTAGAAGGATTTCTAAATGGAACTTTAGATTATGAAAAATTACAGGGACAAACTGGTCCGTTAGTGTAAGCTTGTATTTTAATAGGTCTATGTTTATAAATATACTATAGATATCCTGCAGGATTTGTATACTTTTATAGTGCTTTATATTGGTTAACTGACAAAGGAACAAATATTTTATTTGCTCAGTTTATATTTTTAGGATTTTATGTAATAACGTTAGGATTAATATTTCGAATATATAATCAATTTACACATGTAAGTGTTATGATTATTTTTGAATTATTATAATCTCCATAATAAATTTTATCACATTTTCAGATCCCAAACTATGTTTTCGTATTCATGTGTTGCACATCATATAGAATTCATTCAATCTATATTCTACGTTTATTTAATGACCCAATTGCGATGATGTTTCTTTATGCAGCTATAAATTGCTTCATGAGTAACAGATATAGTTGGGGTTCAATTTTGTTTAGGTACGTCTGATTTTAGCAACGGGGCATTTGAATTTTGAGTTTAATTTTCAGTATTGGAGTTTCTATTAAAATGAATATTTTATTATTCGCTCCAGGATTATTATTGATTTATCTATTTAATTGCGGGTTCTGGGAGACCGTCGGTCACCTATCTGAGTGTGGAACTGTACAAGTATTATAAAGCGTTTCCGTTTTGTTGTATTTTGAAGATATCACCATTCTAGCTCGTTCTAGGAATGCCGTTCTTGATTCACAATTCTGCGCAATACCTAAACCGTGCGTTTGAATTCAAACGGCAATTTCTCTATAAATGGACCGTCAATTGGCGATTAATTCCGGAATCATTCTTTCTCAATCGATATTTCCACCTTTTACTACTAGCTGTTCATTTGGTACTGCTATTAGTGCTTGTGAGAAAGTTTATGAGGTGGTTTATCAGTTATTATTTTATTGTATAATTTAATCTTGATAATTAATTTAAATTGATTATATGCTAATTTACATTTTGACGGAGATTTTATTGCTTATTAATAATTAATGCATATTTAACACGTTTACGTCCAATTAAAATTTGACAGCTCCAATTGGACACGTAATTATTTGGTTAATATAAAAATAACATTGGTCTAATATCAAAATTGACAACATTTTGGACAGATTATAAACCAATGATTCCGAAATTTGGCTTTCCATAAATTTCCATATTAATTGAGATTTCATTGCTAATTAATTAATTTAAATTTTTTCTAATTATGGAATTATAATATGATTAGAAATTTACTAAAATTTTAATGTCGGGCTAGTATTCAATAATATATGTTTAATAATATACAGCTAAACCTGAAAAGAAATAAATTGTGAAAATTATTTCATTATTAATTCATATTAACTTATATTTCCAAACAACTACCAACTATTAAATTTATTATTAAATTTATTTTTTGTTTAAAATTAAAATTTCAGTTACCTAAATTCAAATTTAAATTTTTATTTCCCTATAATGTCTTCAAAACGCTGCAGTTATGCGACAGGTTTCAAATTGAAGGTAATTGAAGCAGCCGAACGTATCGGAAATAGAGGAGCATCTAGAGAATATGGACTCAGTGAAGCTAATGTAAGGCGTTGGAGAAAAAATAAAAATACTTTAAAAGAGTGCAGATCCTCTACAAAGGCCTCTGGCAGAGGTAGGAAATTATTTTTTCCTGATGTGGAGAAAAAATTAGTTGAATATGTTCATGAAAGGCGATTTTCAGGTTCCTCAATATCCACTGTAGAAGTTAGGTTGAAGGCTTTAGAGGAAGATGATATTGATGATATGGAAAATGAATTAATGTTTGGAGAAGTGGACGAGTCCATTGAGATTGAGAATTTGATGGAAAGTGAAGATGAAAATAATGGTCTCTGTAATGAAAAAAACATTCTGTAACTAAAAATAAACATTTTGTATTAATTTATACTTTATTTCCCTTGCCCATACCGGATTTTCTGAGTAGGAAAAAATATTTCCTGTTATACCCATGTATAAGACGCACCACGATTATCATCCCCAAAAGTGATGAAAAAAAAAGCGTCTTATATTCGGATAATTACGGTATCAATCATTATTTATTTAATCTTTATAATTAATTTAAATTGATTATATGCTAATTTACATAGTAATGAATATTGTATTGCTAATTAATTAATTAATATTTTTTCCGGTAATGAAAATATAATATGATTAGAAATTTACCAAAATTTTAATGTTAGGCTATAGTATTCGATAATATATGTTTAATAATATACAGCTAAGCCTGAAAAGAAATAAATTGTGAAAATTATTTCATTATTAATTTATTCAGGAACCAATCTCTGAAAAGCATTTCTGTCACGGCTAACAAAACCAGTTAGTGTTTTTTCTTTATTTTATTAAATATTTAATTGAAAAATAATTTTTTTTTGTAATTTTTAATTATCAATTTATGATTGTATAATATGAATAATTTTTTGATGAAATGCTCAAAATATGAAAACAATATTTAAATCTTTGTTTTAATTTTACTGTATTTGTGCGTGATTTCCAAATGATGCGTAATAATTCCATAATATCGATCACACCTGGACCAATTATTGAATCATTAAACCGGAAGGTTGTTGATAAATAATATCCGAAGAGCTCAAATCAATATTTGTAAAAAGAAATTTTGTAAAAGAAACGAAGACCTGAATAATCGATATCAAGGAATGATTATACGAAACGTTTGGATTTATCTTATCGAAATGATAACGAATTACCAGCTGAATGTTTTAGGAAAATTGATAAGTTGTGTTGGGGTATTACAAAATACAAGACGTTAAAATATAAAATTTTGAAATCATAAAAATCATTTAAAATTAATTATAAATTTGAAAAAAATAAGAATTGATATTTTTCTTGGTGGAGTGGTAGCCGGTGGTAAAATTGATTGTGAAGACGAATAAAACAATATTAAATTGTTTAGAGGTCTATAGAATGGTTGGGATCTCAAAAACAAATTAATTAATTAAATTTAAGACGAGACCATTAATAAACAGATATCCAGTCGGATGGAATTATAATGGGTTATCTCCATCCATTTTAATCTAGAGTTAGTCCGGTCGACGTATTATGAAAGTTGATTCATAAATTTTCATACAAAATTGGCCTAAAATTTATGTTGTTTGATCGATAATCGTTTTTTTGTTCGAAATCCAACACCATCCTTACCCCTTTCAACAACAAAACCGATAAAGTACTCTTTAATCATGACTAGGGATAGGAAAAAAGAGTGCAAGAAGTGTTTTTCATTTTCCAAATAAACTTGGAGATTTCAACAAGCGAAAAGGAATCGATTAGGAATTTTATATTTTCCTATATTTAAACAAATATATTAATATTTTTTTAAATAAAAATAAATCAATTAATCTTATTAAAATATAAATATAGTAATTTTTGCAGATTACCTGTTGTTAAGCGCCGTCTGTTATCTGTTAAAATGTTATTTAACATCAAAAAAACTACGCTGTACTAAACATCCTGTCAACAGTGCATATTTGAAAATTTTATCAAAATCACTACAGTTTATGTGGTGATAATTTATTTATAAATTTACTATTTTTAACCCAGAAATTCGAAAAAAAGAGTGCGCACTCTTTTTTACAGATTCCTAATCATGACTTTTGAGCACAAATTCGGATTTTTCATCCAAAATTAACCTAAATATCGTGTTGTTTGATTAAAATTAGGTTATTTAAACAAAAGCTTTAAAATGGCAACTCATTAAAATAAAAAAGCGGGAATTCAAAATGTCAATTACATAATATGACCTAGATGTATTACGTAACATACCATTGAAAATTCGACTAGGCGAGGGTATTGGCGCAGTAAGCTCATTGTAATTGGCAATAAATTTCAATCGGTTCAGAAATGTTTTTTGTTTCCTTAAACATAATTAATAGGTGAGAAATTGCTATAAAAACAGCACGCAAGAGATGGCACGCGAGACTTAATTAAAGAAGAGATTTGAAACAAATTTTAGTTGAATAGAAAAGGGAAAGATAGTATTGAGGCAAGTGTAAAGTCATATTATGTTCGACTTAAACAAGGTGATACCCATCGGGTGTTTACCACATGTATAACGATTGTGATTAACTGAAAGTAGTGTCTAGTTGAAATTTGATTGAATTTTCTTTTGTTGGGAGTTTTTTATTATTGATTTGATTTATTGAACATTAGGAGATCGATTGAGTTTCAGTTCCATCGACAAAATTCTCACTATCCCAATAGTTGTCCACAAATATTTTAATGCATGAGTTTATAGGAAAAAAGAGTAATTCGTTTTAAAATGATTTATATGATGAAGAACTGGCGAGATAAATAAAAATATAAGGTTTAACTAAGATGAATCAAAAAAGAATTTAAAAAGTCATTGTAACATAATGGTGTAATAAATCTTTAGCAATATATCAAAATTTTCCATCATGAGTTTGTAACAGATTTGCTTTTTTTGAGTTTCACAACGCCTTCTATATTTTGCAAGTCATCAACTTATTGTGATCAATTGCGTTATGCAAAAATCGTTCTAATTTCCAAGTTAAAGCTGACTCAATTTTGTACAAAAATTTTAAATATATAAATAACAGAATGTCTAAAATTCGAAACATTATGATTCTAACCAGCCAATGATTTGTTAAAGTTAGATTAATATAATTCCCATAGAAATAGGTAACAATTAAATGTCAATATTAATAATAGACTAATAAAAATAGTTTTATACGTGGTAAGGCTAAGATCACAGAGATAATAAAGTTAGTAGAAACAAATTCTTTATTATTAGAAAGATAGTATGCAGGATTTATTTCAAAATATAACACCCATTAACACTGATGCACTTCCTTCAATGTTCCCCGATTAAATAATTCTTGTCCATTCTTCCCAAGAGTTGTCTCTACTTTCAATTCATGCATTGGTAGAAATATTTTACCTCAGAAATCCGTTAAATATAGTGGAATGAACATGCTACATAATTTCTTGATTCAACTGTGATACCACATAAGCTACATTGTTCTTTGTAAACATTTAGTTTTACATGCAACTCCATTAATGTAATTTTCCTATTCTTTGACACAATTTTGCAATATTTTCTCCATCAATCTTTACATATCTATCACTTCTTTGAATGTTAAAAATATATAATCTGCCGGACGAAAACTCGCGGATTCAATTATATATTATTTTACTTGAGGGAGCTTCTCCGACACATGCTTCTATAGTTCTGTGAGGTGTTTTCAGCAGAGGATTGAATATTTCGGATAATTTGTCAAAGTGATTTAAATAATTTAAAAAAGAAAATCAGTTTTCTAATGGTAAAATGTTTAAAGTTATAATTAATAATTTATTGAATTTATTAATGTCTTTTCATCAATAAAGGAGTTCAAATCTTTACAAAAAAATTGTCCTTCAAACTGGCTCAATATTAAAATAATCTTTATATTATTTAAATAATTCTATTCGATACGATTTCTTGTTTAATTCTGACTTCGATGATAGTTAAATTTAAAGTTAATATAAAACCAGTTAATATTTAAACCAGAGGTTCCCAAACCTTTTTGTCCATAGACCCTTGACAAGATTTTCTTGACAAGACCCCTGATTTCATAAAATAGAGCATAAAAAATTAGCTACCTGGAAACTTTCACTTTTAGAATGAAACTGAAAATCTGGATTTTATAGTAGTATACTATGAGCTTTCCAGCCCATAGTCCCACCTAATATGGCATTAATCATTCTAGTGAATTTTTACCTCTCGGTGAAAAGAAAAAAATAAATATCGTCCCGAAAGGATTTAAAACGTCAACAAAAATTTTTATTACGATTTTAGCTTATTGTTTTCCATAAATTTTGATTTTTTACTTTAATTTTAATATTCAAAACTAGGATTTTTAATAGTGACATTGTTAATAGAATCATTGTTTATTTATTTTTCCGAATATGAATTTATTGTTTTTAGATCTCGCGTTAGTTATGTTCATGAGTAATTTTATCGGAATAGCTTGCAGTCGATCTCTCCACTATCAATTTTATGTCTGGTATTACCATACCTTGCCCTTGATACTATGGTCATTACCGAATATTTCATCAATCTGGCGGTAAATTCCATTTTATAATTTCAATATAATTTTGTTTTATGGCAATAAAATTACAATTCATGTCAGCTTTATAAGTTGCTGTTAAAGTTTCCATTTCCAAAACTATTTTTTAATAATGAAGTCGATTTATATATAAATTTTAAATAATATTATTTGGTCGATTAAAATTAGAAATTAATAAACTAATATTCAAATAAGTAAGATCAATTTATTTAAAATACATTCTTAATATTTAACCTTGTGTAAGTTTAAAAGGAAATTTTGGTTGAAATTGAAAAATTATACAGCAATTATACAGGTAAAGTTTCCTGGTGACGACTGGTAACATACCGAGTAACCTGAGTTGTGGCAAGAGTGTAATATGGAATGTTAATAAATCGTAGCATACAATTAGAATGCAAAAGACATCATCTTGTAGACTCTTATCCTGAGTCCGTTGAGTTAAAAATACTTTGAGAGATTGATTATTTCATGACGAAATATAAAACGTTAATAAAAGATTTTGTAGAGAATTATTGAGTAATAAGCGAACTAAAAATTTAGGTAGATACTAAGAAAAATTTAATTCCTTAAATCAGTATCATTGGTAAAATAGGAAATTTTGAAAATTCGATAACGCCGAAATTTTATTTTCAAAATTAATTTTTTTATAAAACTGGTGCCAAAACCTGGATTATGTATCAATATAAAAATATCCTTCAGCTATTTTTACCAATTTTTTTCTAAATATTTGTTTTATCGAAATTCGATCATCAATAAACCATAAAAATTGATATCAATAAACAATAAATGATTATATCAATGATTAATGTCAATGCAACTCAGATATCTTTAGAATTACTTGATTATCTGTTATGTGTAGATTGCTAATAATGGGTCTGATTGAACTATGCTGGAATACATATCCGTCGACAATTTATAGCAGTGGGCTTTTACACTTGTGCCATCTTTTTGTTTTATTTCATTGGTTGAAAGGAAACGGTTTCAACTATATTACTAGTATGGTCGCTATTAGTGAAACCAAGCAGAAACTTAAATAAAAATCATTCTTTTTTGTTGATTTATTATATTTTTGATATATATTTGATTCATTATTGATTCGACAATCTGATTGTGTTGTAGCTACAACATATTGGTCATTTCTTTTTGTTGGTAATATCTCATTTTAACATATATTCAAAATACTAATATTTTGAAGATTAGCAGGGTAAAATATCATCAAGTCAGTAAATGTAAAATTATAGAAAATCAATAAATTATCAAACTTGACTAGAAACACGAGGGAGATATAAATTGAACAATTTTGAGATCACGGTGATGATGGATTCTTTAAAGTATGTTTAGAAAATGTCGTAAAACAAGAAGCTCAAAAACATTAATTAATTAAAGAAAAATAAGAATACACAAGAGGAAATGAAAAATACATCTGACAATAAGATTAATAGTGAAAAGAGATTATTATGAGTGAGGCTATGGTATGTCTATTAATGAATCTTCCGAGACGAAAAACATGAAAGGAAACCGGAACACCATAGATGTCAGATTGGGCTGATGTTAGATGACGAAGGAAAACCACTAGACACCTTCGTGCTAACAAAGTATTACAGGACCGGGTCCAACAAATACAGGATCAACATCCACGCAGAAGAACGAGTACAAGCAAATCCCAAATCAGAACATCAAAGACAATAATTCATTATCGATCGTGATCTATTTAACAATTGTTTAAACAATTATCTATTGTGATTTGTAAATAATGATGTAAATGTATATTTTTGGTAAAGGATATAATCCATTTTTATTATAAAGGGTGTAATTTATTCTAATTATTAAATTTATTCCTCACTATTCATTTTTATGCAACTCAATAAAATAAAAGTAAAAAGGGTAAAATCATTGGGGTTAATATATTATTAATTATTATTATTATTATTGGTATTACTATTGTTGCTATTATTATATTATTATTATTGTTATTATTATTATTTAACAACTAATTATTTTCACGAGTGAATATTAATTAAACAGTTGAAAATTCCAACGAGTGCATAACAGCTGAAAATAACATGCGTATTATATTAAAGAAAATAAAATAGATTGATTAATATTGCTCTTACAGCAATAGTATTTAAAAAAATAAAATAAATTAAGTATGCTTAAAAATAAATTAAAATATTATAGACATAAAAAATTTAGTATATATACTGAAGCTAAAGCTCAGTATATTCGCCCAAAATTTCTGCGGCAAAATTCTTTAAGAGTCAATCTCGAAAAGAAATTAAAATCGGAGCAGAGTTCAACAAATTCCTTTTTGCATTTACCTACATAGCATACATAAATAACATTTAACAAATACAAATCTTGCACGCATTGTTTATAATTTACTGTCTTATTCTGTGGAATCTGATTCAAAAAATTGAATACTATATTTGGTAATTTTTGTTTAATAAATTTTATAAAAGATCTTGTGTTTTGATATATTAAAGTTATATATATACGAATACCACTGCACGTTGAGATCTTAAATAGTGAGACCTCAACATTTGGTGCCGCGAACCGGGACTTTAAAATCAATTATTGTTATCAACAATTTGGGGGATAGGAATTGCGATCAGAGGGTTAGTGTAGAATATATCGGGAAAATATATTTATACTAAATAATATTATTGACCATAAATTGAAACTTTAATTTAAAAATTTAAAATAGATAATCCACTTGAAATAATTTATAATTTGAGAAATAGAATCGTATATAAAATGAATAATAATCAAAATAATAATAACTTTATAAAAATTTTACCAATTGAACCTTATAGAGGAGAGCCTGAAAAGTTCGACGATTTTTTCACTGAAATCACTCAATATGCAGACGCTTGTGGTTGGACACCTGATGAGTTAAAGAGGAGAATTCCATTATATTTAAAAGGATATGCACTACAGGCATATAATAATTTAGAGTGTAGAGGAAACAATCTTGATCAACTTATTGAAAATTTGAGAGCAGAGATAGTAATTGACAGCGATTTACAGAAAATAAATGTGCAAAAGTTTAGAAATCGATATCAGGGATCTAGAGAGTCAGTTGGAGAGTACGTGTATACGATAACAGAGTTAGCAAAAAAGGCATTTGGTGCCGGAGACCACACGCCGAAATTAATTGAGGATCAGTTTTGGAATGGAATCCAGAAATATTTATATAAAGCACTAATAATGGTTGAATATAGAGATTTAAATGAATTAGTTCATAAAGCGAAAAGAGTAGAGGCAATACAGAGAGATAGATTCAATGCATCTATAGATGCAGTTGAGATTCAAAGGCCAACGACGGCAAAACCTAAGTTGGAAAACGATGACGATGTTCTATGGGAAGAGATGAAACAATTATATTTAAATTTTGTAAAAAATAGACGAAAAAACAGTCCGAATTCAAGTAGAAGTCAATCACCTGAAAACAGGAAAAGATTTGATGCATTAAATTTTACAGAACAAAGTCAAAATAGATTTAGAGACGATAATAGAGACAGTCGTTCTGACTATAACAGAAATAATTCGTATAGAGGCAATCGCTACTTTAATAGAGACAGTCGTTCTGACTATAACAGAAATAGTTTTAGAGATAGTCGTTATAACAAAAGTAATGGAGACAATTATTCGGGGAATAATAATAATCGTTCTGAATACCGCCAGTATGATAATAGAAATAATAGAAATAGCTCAAGAGGCAGACAATCGAGTCCGTATAGACAAAATCAATATCGAGAAAGGCGAGCAAGCCCGTATAATAATGATGGAAGAGATAAAGTAAATTTCAATGGACAAATCAAATGTTACAACTGCCAGAGATATGGCCATTTAGCAAAAGTTTGTACCAATCAGAGAAGCGAGTCACCAAATAGAGTAAAATTTAAAAGTGAACCAGAAGTGAAACAAATAAATGGAGTAGAAATTACTAATACGAATAATGAAATAAATACTTTGAGAGAGGAATTGAAAGAGTTTAAAATTCAATATAACCGACTCATGGAAAGAAAGTCGGAGGTGTTACTTAACGAGTATGAGTGTTTTATAAATGAAGTTGATATTGATAATTAGGAAACTGAGAGACAAATAAAAATGAAAGAGGAATTAAAAGCAGTTTTGAAAAAACGACCTTATGATGACAACGAAACATTGAGAGTGATAAATAAAGTTCAGATAAGCAGAATTGATCCTGAATATTTAACCAGTTTAATCCCATTAATGGTAATGAGACAAAGAGAAACACGAGTATTCGAATTAGAGATAGAATTAAAAGAGATGATTAAAAGTTATGGAGAATTTGTGAGGAAAAGTCCGAAATTTTATGAACCCCTAAGAATAACATTGGATACTAAAGACGAATATTTTCTTCAAATGGTATTATCGAAAACAGAACTCCATGTGTGTACAATGGTAAACAAAATACGATAAATGGCCTCGAAAAATTGGGCCAAACGATGAAATAAAGTTATATTTTAACGATATTGAGTTGAAAGATTGCGAATATCTAATTGACTACGGAGTAAATACAATAGATGAGAATACTAGATCTGCAGTGATAAATAGAGAAACTAGCTCAAGGGTAGCAACACCCTCTGTTGAACTTAATGAGGAAAATGATTATGATATGTTGTTTAAAATGTGGGATCAACCATCCGAAGGGAGTGCAAAGTCACCACTAGAAAAAGAAATAATTTTTCAACCATTGGATAATAAATATGGTAATTTGCAAGAGACAATAGAAAAAATCTCCAAACAGGCAATAATGCAAGATGCTGAAACAATGAAGCGAGCTAGAGGACGACCTCGAAAGTCAGAAATAGCAGAGAAATCAGATGATCGAAAAGCTGCAGAGCGTTTGAGAGAAATAGCAAATAAAAAGAGACATGAAAATCCAAAAGTAGCAGACGATAATAACGAATTAATCATGATAATTGAACTTCTAAAAGCAATGAACTCAAAACTATATCCGGAAACAAAACCATCAGCGTTAATCGAAAATATGATACAAAAAATCAGATTAATGGAAAAGGAGGTCAGAGAGTTGAGTACAGAGGATGTAAATGAGGAGGTGGTTCTACGGATACTCTTCACAACTGGTATAAACAGAGATAAAGTAATTACGGCAATGGCATATCTAATTACGAGATATAAAAAGCTCTTAAGATCAAATCCAAAGGAGCAAATAAATGAAGTAGCTAAAATAATATATCAAAGATTAAAGGCAGATGTGATGCCGTGGATAAAACTGAAAGGAGGTTGGAAAATAATGTATGATGAAACATTAAAAATAAGTGAAAACGAAACGATAGAAAATGATGATACCGAGGCAATTGTAAAAAATCTTGTGAACAAAACGACGAAAAAACCAAATAAAAGTGAAGGAAAATCAAGTATCTCAGTAATAATAGTAATAATAACACTATTATTAGATTTAATCAAAGGAAGTAATGCAATTATAGCCTATGATTGTCAGAACCCAAAATGGGGGCAAAAGTATTCATTACTAGATGTGGAAAATTGTCCAGAATCAAATCCAACCAAATTAATCATAACCGAACCCAAGATTTTTCATGTGTATCAAGAATCTGACTTTATACACACAGAGGCAAAGGAGTGTATAATCAAGTTTTCAGAGGAAAGTTTTGTATGTAATCAAGTGGCAAGGACGATGTTAGTACCGACATGGGCGCCAGAGGCATTAATAATAACACCAAGCGAGTGTGAAGAGGCATTTAAAACGAAAAAGATTAAAACAACGGATGGAATTGAATTGAAAGCTCAAGTAGGGGCAAGAGTGAAACAATCAGTAAATGTGGTCGGATGGACATCAGCCGGCGGATACTGTATGGGAGGAAAGTACAAAATATCGGGTCAAATTGCAGATAACATTGTGGTTCGAAGACAATATTATGTTGAATTGAGAAAATTTAAAGCATCATTTGATAGTTCATCAAAGAAAATGATGACACACAAGTTCTGTACGCTTGATGAATCTAGTTGTGACACGGGGGAATCGATGATTGTGTATAAAATAGATAAGTACGAATGCCAATTAACAAAATTGAAGTCACTAAAATTCCGAACAATCAGAGGAAAACAGTTTACCGATGCAGAATCAAAAAGAATAAAAGATCAAAAAAGGAAAACAGTAATCGTACAAGAAAAGGATACCCCAACAATATATATGGCAGACTCAGAAGCAGAGGCCATGAGATTTGTAGAAAAAGGAGAAGTTATCAAATGCGGAAAAGCAGTTGTAAAGACTAATTATGAAGGTATCTATATCAGTAGTAATGAAATTAAAGATGCAAAATTGAAAGTCGATAAATTTGATGTCAAATTATCTTCGTATTTTAATAATAAAATTGATTACTTCTATCATCATCAACTAGTCCAATTAGACAAAGTATACCAAGCAACGATTGCTAACGACTGTAAACTCAATAGAAAAATATTGAGAACAAAGATGGCCGTAGCGGTTACAAACCCAGATTTAATGGCACCAATATTGTTTGCAGAAAAAGGAACTTTTGCGAGAGTAGTAGGAGAAGTATTACAGACCTTTCAATGTAAACCGGTCAGCGTATCACTAGCAACGAACAACCAATGTACCAACGAATTACCCGTCATTTATAAAGGAGAAACAGTGTATTTACAGCCTATAACCAGAATACTAACCGATAAAACTTACATTCCAAGGAAAATCGATAAATGTACCAATCTGCTCGATCCATTATACCAGCTAAATGATGAAATGTGGATTACAATGTCTGATAGAAAAGAAGCAACTAAACCGTTTAAACTAGAATTAACAGAACTTGAGAAAAAGTTGGAATTTCAAGAGATAAATGATATGAATAACAACGGTATGTACACGCGAGATGCCATAGAAAGTGCAAGAAAGCACATGTTGTTTCCTAACGAGAAAGAGAAAATATTATCAATAATGGTGAGTAAAGTCATCGAGGGTAGCCACGGTGGTGATTATAATTTCGATGTGTTATTATCAAAGGAACATTTCAAAAAGGTAGTATACAAAGTATTGTATAGTATATGGGGATATTTCGCAGTTTTGGGAAATATGTTCTCGACTATACTGGGAATATATTATACAGTGGCGTTGCTCAAAATGATCTGTTCATCATTAGTATCATTACGACAACTTCGACAAGTATTTGGCAACTCATATAAAATGTTGGCATGTTTATGCCCCTTCGTCGTAAAATATCTGATAACAGCAAAACACGATAAAGAAATACGATTAATTAAAAACCGGCGAATGGAAGAGGAACAATTGATGGAAAACGATAAAAACGATGATAATCCAAGTGGATCTGAAAATGTGGAGCAACCACAAGGGGGATTATACGACAGTCAAAACCAGCAACTGAGAGAACTGAGTAATAACCTGGATAACAAAATAACAAACTGTCACTGCGTAACAAGAAAGACTTATGGATGTTACGGTATTGAAGCAAATGAGATATTACGAGAACTCAATGAAGCCAGACCAAGCATCCAAGTATTAATCGATAATATAAACATCAAAGCACTAGTAGATACCGGAGCAGCAGCCTCCATGATAAGGGAGGATCAGTTGTCAGAAAATCGAAAAAAAGATATAAAAAGCACAAATGATACGATAATATCTATGTCATCGCATACTATGCAAGTGAGAGGAGATATTGAGCTCACTGTTCATTTTCCGAGTAGAACAGTTAATCACGTATTCAAAGTAATGACTGAATGCAGAAGTAAATGCATCCTAGGGATAGATATCCTTCGCAAGTTAGATAACTGCGTCATCGACTTGACTGATGGTGCAATCAAAAGGAAAGCAAATTATCAGGAATCAAGATTTGCGGAAGTAATAGCATTAGAAGCCTTCGAATTAGAATATCACTGTGATCATATAATTCCAGTAAAAGTCAACGTCAAAAGTGAGGACACTTTTATTTTTGTGCCGGATAAGTCAAAAAGCCATAATATAATGTTAACCGACGAATGTGTTATACCAAAAAACGGAATAATTCCAATTAGAATTGCTAATTACGAGAGAAGCAATGTGAAAATTCACAAAGGAACAAGATTGGGAAAGTTGTTCAAAGGTGAATTAGAGCAAACATTTGAAATGTGTGAAACAATGGTGATGAGAGATGACAGTGAACAAGTGGTCGAACTAAGTAAGACAAATAACGTTAAATTCTATGATAAAGTAAAAATTAATAATAGTTACTTAAATGAAACCCAACAATTTCAATTACAAACTTTACTTGATGAATATAGTGACGTATTTGCAAAACATGAGTTTGATTTAGGAGATACTGACATCATTAAACATGTAATTGATACTGGGAACGCCAGACCAATAAAACAACGACCTTATGGGGTACCTTATAAACTAAGGGAGGAGATAAAGCGACAAATAAAAGAGTTGAAAGAGGCAGGTGTAATAAAACAAAGTTTTTCACAATGGGCATCACCCATCGTACCCGTCAGAAAAAAAGATGGTGAAATTAGAATGTGCATTGACTATCGTAAATTAAATGATGTAACAATTAAAGACTCATACCCATTTCCGAAAGCACAAGAACAATATGATAAACTCAGGGATACTAAGTATTTCACAGTTATTGACGCAAATAAATGGTATATGCAAATTCAAATGGAAGAGGGGGATGCGGAAAAAACTGCTTTTGTCATTGAAGATGGATTATACGAATACACTAGATTACCTTTTGGGTTAACTAATGCACCCGCAACATTTCAGCGCCTAATGAATACAATACTAGTAGATGTACAACATTGCGCAGTCTATATGGATGATATATTAATTGCATCAAAAACTTTTGAGGAACATTTAAAAGACATAGCGAATGTATTACAGAGACTAAAAAAGGCTAGGATTAAAATCAAACCGACAAAATGTAAATGGGCAGAGCCATCAGCGCTATTTTTAGGCCACATAGTCACGGTAGAGGGTATAACACCTAACCCAGATAAAATTGAGGTTGTTAAAAATTTTCCAATCCCAACAACGTTACAACAAGTACAAGGATTTTTGGGATTAACTGGGTATTACCGTAAATTTATACAAGATTATGCAAAAATAGCAGCACCCATGATAGAACTAACAAAAGGAGTTAAAACAAAAGGAGAGAGTAAAGGAGTATTAATAGTACAGACAATAAATGATAAAATCAATAAACCACAAAAGAAATGGACACTCGAACATCAAAAGGCATTTGATCAGCTAAAAGAGAAACTAATAACAGCACCAATATTACGATATCCAGACTTTAAGAAACAATTTATCGTCATGACGGACGCCAGCGGGAAAGCCGTAGGGGCAGTCTTAGGACAAGAAGAAGAAAAGGGTAAAGATTACGTAATAGCATATGCAAGTAAAACATTAAAAGGAGCACAACTTAGGCACTCAACCATAGAAAAAGAATGCTATGCCATAGTATTTGCATTAAAACAGTTTGAGCCATACATATATGGAACAGAAGTTGTGATAAGAACAGATCATAAACCATTAGAAGGCCTTTGGAAACACAAAGATACATCAAGTAGACTTTTAAAATGGGCAATGAAAATACAAGACATGCATATCAAAATTGTCTATAAACCCGGAAGAATAAACAAAAATGCAGATGCACTATCACGCATTCCTGAGCTAGGAGCATTAGAAGTTTTTGCTTTAGTAACAGAAAAGCCTATAGACATACAAGAGGAACAAAGTAAAGATCTAGAAATTTCTAAGATCAGAGAGGAAATTAAAAAAGGGACAAATCAAAAATATAAAATTGTAAAGAAACTAGTGGTTATTGAGGATTTTAGTGGAAAACAGTTAATAGTAGTACCACAAAAATTAAGGCAAATTCTCTTGTTACAATATCATGATGGTGCTCTAGGGGGTCATTTGTCAAGCAGAAAAACAGCAGGCAGATTATTACAAAAGTATTATTGGGATAACTTAAAAAAAGATGTTAAAAGATGGTGTAATGCATGTACAATATGCGCAACTAGAAAAAATACGGGGACAAAGACTAAAGCACCTCTACACCCAATCCTAGCTACAACATCGCCAATGGAGTTATGTGCTATGGATTTTTTATGCAAACTACCTACCACTATTAATGGAAATAAACATATATTAGTTTTTAGTGACTATTTTACTAAATGGGCAGAGGCATTCCCAACCAAAGATGAAACAGCAGAAACAGTAGCCAAACTACTTGTAGAAAAAATTATTTTTAAAATTGGCACACCTAGAAAACTACTAACGGATAAGGGAGCAAATTTCATGAGTGAAATAATCAAAAGGGTAGCTAACATATTTAACATGCACAAAATTAACACGACAGCTTATCATCCTCAAACTGATGGGTTAGTAGGAAGATTTAACGGCACACTTCTCAGTAGATTAGCGGTTTTTGTGGGAAAAAATCAAAATGATTGGGATGAATACGTGAGTCAATGCACATACATTCATAATATCACACCCAACGAGACAACGGGGTATTCACCATATTTCTTAATGTTTTTAAGGGAACCTGCAACACCCATAGATACAATTTTCGAACCATGAGTATCACAATATTTACATGCACCGGATTACGTAACCTTAATGCAAGAGCGAATGCAAGAAGTATATAAGGTAGCTAATCTAAAAGTCAAGTTTAGACAAGAACAATATAAAGATGACTACGATAAAACCAGTAAACCCCATACCTTTAAGGTGGGAGATAAGGTTAGACTTATGACTCCGCAAGTGGGAAAAGGTAAAACAACAAAATTAGCAAGACCATTTAAAGGCCCATATGAAGTAGTTAAAGTAATCAACGAAAACTTACATATACAAAAACATAAAAATGAGGATCCCATAGTAGTACACGTAAATAGATGCAAATTAGCGGAATCGGAAATAGTAGAGGGACCAACACATAGATATAATTTACGATCCCAGAAAGGATTAATGATGTCAGCAATCTTTTTAACAATCATAGGAATAATTAATACAACTAATGTTAAAGAAAAGTACAAAACCGAATTTATGGGGGATAGAGACATTTTAATAAATATTTTATCGCACGAAATTAACGTATTCAATCTAAATAAAAAGCCGATAAGAGATCTATACTTAAAATCAACAAATATCACACCAAAATTTATGGAAAAAAGAGAGAAAAAAACCACTGATAAGTTCGAAAGGGGAGACAACGCTAAATTTATTAACTTAGAACCCAACACTCAATACGTTCTATGCGCCCAATGGGATACAGATTACGATATATCACAAATACAATGTAAAAGGGTAAAAACCATACAGACAAAAAAACGTAAGATGACAAAGAAAGTAATTATAAATACAACAACACAACAAATTAATTCAAGCCCAAACATGAATATAACCACCACAAAAATAACAACTCAAACCATAACCGATGAAATAACAACCAAAACCTATAAAATACCAATCCAACTCGAGAAAAAATTAATTAAATTACCTACGGGAAAACCAATTCTTATAAAAAATTGGAATGAATTACAGGCATTTCAAAAACAAGAAACTAAACCAACATGGCCTTTTTACGTAATATCAGCTAGTATTTTAGCTATAGCAATATTGGCAATAGTTAGTAGTGTACAAATCTACAAAAAGTACAAGTGGAAAAGGCAGCGGTATCGGCACCGACTGGTCAAAAATGTATCAGGGCGTTTTCACTTGGACAAATATATACCAGGTCAATACACAATGTCCACTCTTGTTTAAAAAATTATATAAAATTAATCGAATATGGTCAATAATATTTTCTAAATTTGTATATATTGATATCTATAACTTAATGGCGTATAAGGGCAAACCTCATATGCGCAAGAGGATTATTTATTTACTCATCATTTTAGAACAAATACAATTCAACACGCAATTCAGCCAATCCAAATCGCAGTCCAATCAAGTTGATCAATCTTACGTACAATTCAATCAATTTCACATGAAACCCAATCAATCTAATCAATCTCACATGAAACCTAATCAATTTCCCGGACAATCCAGTCAATCCAATCAAGCCAATACACAATCTAATCAATATGTTTGTATGATAAACAAGCATTGCGGAAGTTTCTACAGAAATCTACAAAATAAAATCTGCACAGACGGAACCCCAATCACTATCCGCAGCTTCCCAAACCAGGTGTGCATCCCAAACGATATGAAAATAGAAATCGAAGAAAGAGAGCTGCACTTAATCAAATTCAACGAAGCTAGAAGAGTGAAACTCAAAGAGCTTATCGGAGCATTTGACGAATTTGCCAATGTAGACAGGGCAGCAGCTGAAGGAAAAAAGGTGCCCCATCGAATAATCTTCCATATGACAAAAACAGAGGTCTCTATTTGTCAGCAAAGAATCCCACTAATCACCACGAGCAATTGCTCAATAATGATCAAAACTATCAAACACAGAAGAATGTCAAATGAATTTAACAATCTTATGATTCAAATGAACAGTCTACCATGTGTAATAGCAATTGAAGTTCTCTATATACCTACAATACCAAACCCCTTCGCAGATCTGGAATATATCATATCGAACCTACACATTCCTCAAGAGCTTGTCAACAAAGGTGTATCGTTCACGCACCAAGAATTAACAACAGAGGAAAGACAGGAGAAGATTAAATTCGTGGATGTCAAACTGGTCTGCTACATTAACAACAATCAGAGACCAGTAGAAGTATGTATCAGAGATTTCGACGGGACCGTCCTATTCAATAAGAAAATCACACCAAGGACAAAAATACTCCATTATTATCCGGAAAAAACAAAAGCAAACAAGGAAAATATTATTGGTAACGAGGATGAGTACCAAGCATTAGTAGATATTCGAAAATTCCTACAGGGACAAATAATCGTAGGGTATGATATCACAAACAAATTAAAAGCTCTCACATTAGATATCTACAATGTAATGGGAGTCAGAGAAATGGCTGAAGATTCTTTCATGCGTTCCTTCGTAAAGAATGTAGCACCCCACAAAATTAAATTATTCAATCTAGCATACCAGGCAATCAGATACCACGACAAATGGTTCAAGGATAAAGTCATCAATAGAATACTACAAAAAGCAGAACCCTTTTCAGCGAACGAGACAACAATACTTCTGAAAGTCATTTATGGCATCGCAGAACAAAAATGGGAAGAAGTTATCAAATGGGATTCCTCAAGTTTAAAGAGAAATATAAAAGAGAACCAAGAAAGCACAACGAATGCCTTAGAAAACGATGATATGGAAGAGGATATGTACATAGAACCATCACAATGGGAATTAAAATTTAACAAGAACGGCACCAGAAGGACATTCGAAAGTGAGCTAATGGATAGTGATGATGATATCATATTCATCTCTGAGGAACGATCACAAAGTAACAACATACCTGTCAAAAGCGAGCCACAATTACAAGAAAACAAAATGCAGTGTGATAATGATTCGGATGAGGAATATTTCTCCTTCGAAGAAGATGATCAGGAAGCATCACCGAGATCAACAACCGAAGACAGTGACGAATATGGACCCGAACCGGATATAATACTAGAAGACCCTGATTTTGTAATCGGAGAAAGCCAGATGGAGATATCAGATAGCGAATTGTGCCGTCATTTCGGTAGACGAATAAAGGACGGAGACATATTAAATTTGGCACTCAAAAAGGGATTCAGGCGCACCACCATGAAAATAAACGATTGTGAGATTGAATTAGTCTTCAGCGATAAAGGTAATGAGGACATTACTTTAACGGCCCAGGGAGGAATGTTAGATGACGAAGGAAAACCACTAGACACCTTCGTGCTAACAAAGTATTACAGGACCGGGTCCAACAAATACAGGATCAACATCCACGCAGAAGAACGAGTACAAGCAAATCCCAAATCAGAACATCAAAGACAATAATTCATTATCGATCGTGATCTATTTAACAATTGTTTAAACAATTAACAATTATCTATTGTGATCTGTTGAACAATTATCTGAACATTTGACAATCATTTATTGTGATTTGTAAATAATGATGTAAATGTATATTTTTGGTAAAGGATATAATCCATTTTTATTATAAAGGGTGTAATTTATTCTAATTATTAAATTTATTCCTCACTATTCATTTTTATGCAACTCAATAAAATAAAAGTAAAAAGGGTAAAATCATTGGGGTTAATATATTATTAATTATTATTATTATTATTATTGGTATTACTATTGTTACTATTATTATATTATTATTATTATTATTATTATTATTATTATTATTATTATTATTATTATTATTATTATTATTATTGTTATTATTATTATTTAACAACTAATTATTTTCACGAGTGAATATTAATTAAACAGCTGAAAAACTATCAGAATTAAGCTTAACATATAATTAGAAACTTTAACAAAAAAGAATCACGAAAATCTGACAACTAGGGGAAAATTGATGAAATATGGTAAAAACGTGCATGCGTTTTGTTTTACCGCATCAAAAACCATGCGTGTAAAACCCTCCTATATAAGTCGATGCCAGATCGACACAATTTAATGTGAATGCTATTTTCTGAAAAGAATCAAAAACTGCAAGAATCTTTCACAAATTTTTCTGGAAAAGTGAGGAGATTTTTTTGTTTTGATTTTGAAATTTTGATTTATTATATTTTATTTAAACTTTAAATCTCTGTAGAATTCTTAGAAAATTAATCCAGGAAATTTTGACACCTCATTTATGTAGACCTTTGTGGGTCAAATGATTTTCTTGAAATAACATTTTATTTGTTAAATTATTTTAGTCAGTATTTAATGTCTGTTTAAAAATTATTTCCTCGTATCGACCAAGTCCCATCGTACTTGACCTTTACGAGATACCTCATGATTAAATTGTCACACGATTCAAAATGACCGATTAATTTTATTAAAAAACCGAATTTGACTATTATTTATATTATAGATATTATTAATTATTGTTCATGATTTTAACCATATGATATCAAGAGTGGTGGGTTACCGGGTTTTGCTATTTGTTTTAAACGTTCTTGTGTTTACCTCGGTAACGCCATATAAATGTTTTCTAGTTACCACTCGGCAACGTTGGAAATGTGTTCGAGTGGGTGGATTGTCCGCAAAAAGTGAGCGTTATTACTAATGCTGTAATTGCTCGGACAAACCCTGGGTCCAACGAGCCGTCGATGGAAGACTTATGCTAGCTTTGAAAGTCCATTGTGTGTGATGGCTATTAGGATTAGAGTTCATTAGAAGAGAATCTGATAATGTCGTACTGGAAGATAAGGAGATTACTACTCGTGGGAGTAAGGGTATTCGTATGTTGATCAAGTTTTAAATCATCGCTTTGAACAAACAACAGGAAATTATAATTTACAAACAAGCATATGAAATGAACAGATTAGGTCACACTTAAGTTAATTGAGTTTTATTTAATAACCGAGCGACTCTGCGCCTGGATCGTTCTTTTCGCCCCGGTCTATAGCTGTTGGATGTTGTTGTGGTTGGGGTTACGGCTGGTGTTGGATTGGTCACTGACTCCCGATAGGCCAACTGAGATGGTGCGAAAACAAGAAGGTAGTTTACGGCCGCCCCTTCCTGACTGGCGGACAAGGCAACCTTCAACCCCCTTATCTGTATTCGAAGGTTTTGATTCATTTGTCTCTCGTCGGCCCACCCTTTTTGAGCAGCAGTGAGCCGATTTTCGTCGGGTCCACCCAGGTGATTTTTGTTTGTTGGATTTCTCGGGTTAACTTAAGGATTTGTTAGTCCGCTGGGCACGGGCGAGTTCCATTCGTAGCAGTTGTAGGGAGTCCATTACTATAATTAATAATATTCGAATTAATAAGTGCTGAATCGGAATTATTTAATATGCATGTCTTTAAACATAAGAAACTTTTCTATTGTAATAATCAAACAACCAAAAAAATAGTCATACAAGAGAACAAACTATTTATTGCAAGGATATTTTAACTACATCGTGGATGATCGATCAGTCTAGAACGTCCTCACTAAAGAACAATGGTTCAGGAGTCTGTGAACCCCATCTCCACCCATTCCTCCGGAGAGCAGTTGGATATTATCATCACGGGTCGCTTCGTGTTACGAACCCGAGTGATTTTAGGCCGGTTGGGGTCTTCTTGGTGGTTGAGTGGAACCTTGTATTGAGGTGGGTGGCGGTAGCTGTTGGCGATTCGACTGGCTAAGAGGTCCTCCTCAACGTTCGCCAAGTACTGATGGGCACTAATCACCTGTATATCCACCTGGCGTTGGTGGTGCTCGAGACGACCGAGGAGATGGCGGGCCTGTTCGCGGATCTCCCAGGCCGGGCTCCACTCCTCCCATTGTTGGTCAGCCAGCCATGGATTGTGGTCACTCTCCATTGCTCGTCCGTTGAGTTGTTGAGGCTCCGGTCGGGGAAACTCGGGACATCTCTCCTGTCGGAATTGTTCCCATGCCCATCTCCACCGATCGGCAACAGAGGTGGGGACACACATCAATGGTCCTGAGTGTTCTAAATGTTAACACAATCATGCACGTCCTCAACTCAAAGTTAACATAGGTATCTGTATGATTCTATTTAGCCTATTACTTGACAAGTAGATTTTTCGCAATACACAAAAGTAGGACCAAACGGCACATGTTAAGCTGAACTTTAAAGCGTGAATATCCTTATAATATGCCATTATCTAAGGGGCATTGAAACGGTAAAATTGATATTTGTAAAATGTAAACGAAATATAAAAATCAATTTAATTCGTACTAATCGTTAGACTGATATAATTATAAATCTTATTAGTGCTCCTTGCCTAAACCTATCATTACTTTAATTGTGATTGTTTGATATCAATCAGTAAAAGAAAAATAAAGGTCTTAATATGGGAATCAATTCAGCAGATCTGCGCGGCTTCCCTCTACGAAACTCTTGATCAAATTATTTATCGGAAATACAGGAGGATTCTTGGGTAAGATTTATTAATTCAATTTTGTACTTTGTCGATAAGTAAACTAGCGTGATTATTTCCATTCCTAAACTTACTTTAGAAATATCCATAAAAATTTCTCCTGCCTAGCTACCATTGATTCTTTGAACTGAATAAAATTAAGATAATAAAAAAAAATGATTTAGTAAAGTGAATACGATCGTCCTGGGCACGTGTAAGCGATAAGCCTGTGGGTTAGTAAATCTCAGGGGCAAATCTCCAAATCCTTATTCGTCTACATCCACTCCTCTTCTAGCATCAACAAAATTCAGGATGATGAATAAAAATGAATTTATGAGAAATGGAAAACGTTCTATCGGAAAACCGCAGAAGGAAATTTCATACCATAGTTATCAATTTTACAACTTATCCTACTATTTCATATTTTCCAACTTTAATTATGAGCCGTTCATTTTTAATGTTATTCAATCTGAAATTTTCTCGTTCGTTATTGATGATAGGGAATTTTCTAGTGAATTATGATCAGAAAAACATCTGGTTAACATAATTTATTTTTTTATAAAAGTTGAAACGGCCGTATTGATCACCTAAACATCTAACCTATACATATACCTATAAGTAGTGATACAAAAATCTTTAAATTAGCTTCGGGAAATCCATGGGAATGTTCGTAAACATCTTTTGAAATTTATAATGTTTATTTATTTTATGGATAGAGTTAAATATAAATGTATTTTGATTAACAGAAAAAATTATAACCATTCGAAAATAATACTAAGATATAAACCTAAAATTTAAAATGTCTCTAAACAAGGTCATGTTATTGAAAAGGGGGAAAAAAGAATTTGCCTATTCTATTTATGCGGTCGCTATTTCGTGATCATTCGAAAAGAGAAAATTATGGTTAACTATCAATTCTATAAAGAAGCATTTAAAAGTTATGGTAAAAATATCGAAATCTAGCAAATCATTTGAAAATTATGGTTAAAATATAGATTCTATAAAAATCATTTGAAAAATTTTGGTTAAAATAGTAATTTTATAAAGACAAATAATCGCATTTTAATAACAGGACCTAGCATCATCTATTTTCGTAAGTCTTACACCTTCGCTGGTTTGCAGTCATTCCCAATTAATTATTCATGTGGCATGTGGTATTGGTGAGTTTCTGGGTGTTGATATTTTGAAACTATATGGTTGTTACCCAGACAACGTTGGAACTGTGTTCGAGTGGGTAGATCGTCCGCAAAAAGTGAGCGTTATTGCTAATGCTATAATTGACCGAACGATCTCTGGGTCCAACGAGCTGTCGATAGAAGACCTGTGCTCGCTTTTGATTCTTTTTTTTTTATTATTATTCTCCTATCTCTGTCAAATGTTAACATATACTCTCATATCATCTATCTTTATGTCCATTCGCTTGGTCCTTCTCATTATTGCCCATGCTGATGCTTATTCTTTGGCCTGTACACCCTTTGTTATGTTAAATACACCCACATTATATCTTTCACCCTTATCCCTATTATAACTACAATGTTTCCCATTATTATTGCTAGCATTATTATTGTTGCCATCATATGTATTAACTTTATTAATCGTTGCTACTATTTCCTATATTACTATTTTTGTTACCATAACTACCATTATAATTATTGTTATTACCACTATGATTATCACTACTATTATTATTATCATAATTATTATCATCGTTACTACAAATACCATGATTATTATTATTATTATCATTATGATTATTATTATTATTATTATTATTATTATTATTATTATTATTATTATTATTATTATTATAATTATTATTATAGAGTTTTTAGTAGGGATCCTTCCTCATTCCTCAGCTTTATAAAATAATTTTTTATTGATATACAACATTAGCCGTAACCAATTCTTATTTTACAATTTTAGACAAAGTAGTTTTGTTGGTTCGAAAATTTTGGCAGCGTACCGCCCTTATTTTTCGGTTCATCCCTACTCTACCGTTTCCGACAAAGTATTTTCACTGACTCGGAAAATTTGAGCAGCGTTCCACTCTTATTTTACGCGTTCCATTTTTACGTTACTATTTTTGTTAAGTATTTGAATTAATTTGGAAAATTTGAGCAGCATTCTGCCCTTATTTTTCAGTTTCATAATAATCTTATACCAACCGTTGAGTCGCATTTCACTTTTATTTTTCTATATTCTATAAGTATTTTAGTTGATTCGGAAAATTTGAGCAGCGTTCTGCCCATATTTTCCGTTTCAATTGACATAATTTATTTAATTTTTATTTAAATATTATTTTTCGTGATTTTGAGTCGTTCGGATCAATCTTTGTTCGATGGCTATTCATTTTTAGTGTTGCAACGATTTCGCAATTTTCCCCGCTACCCATTCCCTCTTTTTGTCCTTAAGATCTATGTATGTTCACTTCATAGTTAGTGAGGGCCTACTGGACTACTCGGTGTTAGAGATTTTGAGCCGATTGTAAAATCATTTAGGTCGATTTTAAAGAAATCGAGAAACGAGGAAGTAACCAAAAGACCACTTCCTTACTCCTCCTTTCTTCTATACGGAATAATATTGACGTTCCGATCCCTGCGTTCCGCACGCCAGGTCTTCACGGGCACAGATCATCGGCGGTATTCCACGCACTTACACGAATCTGAATACTGTATATGATTTTACTATCTTGCAATGTATTGACTGTGGGCCGGAAAATTTTCGACAATTAGAAAATAATTTAAGCATCATGATAATTTATTAAAACCAAAGCTAAATTACCGGCTACTTCCATTAAAATTCATAAATTCAACCATGCAAATTAAAAACATTGAATTAAACTTCCTAAATAAATCGAATGCATCCATAAAAATCCATAAATCCATATCCTTCCTAAATAAATCGAATACATCCATAAAAATCCATATATCCATATCCATAAAATTCATAATTATCCATAAAAATCCATAAATCCATATCCTTCCTAAATAAATCGAATGCATCCATAAAAACTCATAAATCTATCCAAATTAAAAACATCGAATTAAATAATCCAAAGTGAAACTGCTGACAACCAGTGTCAAAATACGATTTAAAATCAATACTGAAAATTAAGATAAGATATTTGTCAAATCATATCAGTATATATACCTATAATTTGGCCTTAACCTTGCGTGTTATTTTTAGTGCGATTAAATAAAATTCGACTTTGAAATTATTTGTGTTATCTAAATTAAATTTTTATTTATTTCTTAATTTAAATTGGTAATTTATTTTTAACATTTTTAATAAATTTATTCAACCAAAAAATATTTTATTTTTATTCATTTAATTCATTAATTTTTACTTTTATATAAATGGTCATTTTACGGTCGAATTTTATTGTTATTATGCTATTTTTTATGTAAATTTCGTGCGGTTCTTGATGCATTTTGTATTTATTTTACTTTTATGTTTTTGATTTTATATTTATTTATATTTTCTCAGATTTTAAAGTGTTTAGTTGGTGTTGTATATTGTATTTTAAGTTATCTTGGTGCTGGGTTTTCGTGCTGTATTACTGATGCATTTAAACAATTCTCAAGGCTATTTGTGTGCTGGCCCAACAGTATGCACGGAACTCTTCCCCATCAATTACTAACTTCTGGAAATCCTAGAATTGTTAAAATATCGTTGTATGCAATTTCTATAGTAAGGATGTTTATTAAATGAACACTATTAAATATACGGTATTTTGAAATCATTATTATTATCGTAGTGGAAAATTAAGTAAGAATTTAAAACAAAGTTACCTGGTTTACATAAATTTAGATCCATAGTTCTGACCTCAGTGGGGAACTTGTTCGTCGGCATCTCGTCATCGATAATTATTTTGTTAGACATCTAGAAAATTTTGGAAGATTATTAGAATTATTGATCCGTCAATTTCCTTATATGGTTTGGGGAAGAAATTTTGTTGTTTTCCGTTATCTCATTCGCCAGGGAGGTTCCACTACTTACTACGGGTGTGTATGGCGTGTGTCATATTTTTCTATTAGTTCCACTCAACGGTATCTTAACTATAACAATGTATGCAGAACGTAAAGCGATATTCGCAATCCTATTTAGTCATGCCATATGGGTTAGTTATATCTATTCTGGCCTTTACTGGATTTATATTGATCAATTTCACATTGACCAATCAAAATGAATCTATGGTGAGTGTTTGTGAAATTTCTGTTATTGATTTATCGATATTATTTAGATTCTAGCGTATTATTTTGATACAGATTTAGACACACTCCTGCTTCAATGGATTTCTATTAATTTCTGGTAGGGTTGGGAGTTAAATTTTCGTCAATTTGCAGTTCTTGTTGTTCCAGGAATGTATTTCCCGCCATCGTTAATGAGTGGCTATACTGATTTACGTGGAATCCGGTATGCATGTTTTTCTGTTTGTAATGTTTATTTTATTGATTTATCAGGTTAATGATCCGAGGCGTAGTCCTCATTGGAGTGGGTGCGAAACTTTAGGGCTTTGATATTAAATCTATTATGGCGGTAGGAAATCACCACCTCGTTGATGCCAGCTATCTTTGGTGGGAAATGTTATTTGGGAGTGGTTAAGCGAATTTGCCACGAGTATGGGTATTATGTTCTTATATTAGCTTATTGATTTGGATTCATTTTTTAGGCATCATTTTCTGTAACCATGAGGATTCTTTTTACCGGGGATTTTGGATTAATTCAGATTACTCTCTCTACCGACAATAATCATCGTACTATCCTCGAATGTCTGGGTTATTTATGGCGTATTTTCAGCTGGGAGTCTGAATTTGTTATTTTAGTATTTAATAAATCGGTTGGGGTGTTGCTTGTTATTGGATTTAAATTAAGATGCATGTCCAGCACGCGCCTATCTCTGCGAGGGGATCTTTACACTTGGGATATTTACTTGGAATCTGTCAAAGATGTTGTGAGTCCTCCGCCTCTTGTTGGCTTCCCTATCCTTGTTCAAGAAAATAAAAATCTATTTCAAAAATTCAGCAGAAAATTTGATGTTGTTTATGCTGCATTTATAATTGAGTGTCGGTACTGCGTCGACAGAATCTAACCTTCGCATTTCTTATACAGTGTCATTCGGGATCTTGTGAAATTTATCAACATTTAAATGTCTATGGTATTTCAATCGTTAGATTTCCTATTCGGAATGTTATATATTTTAAGTTCCTAATCCATAACTGTATCGAACATTATATCAAGAGTTTTAGTTACGAAATTTTGTTTTATTAAAGCTCCTTTGGGTTGGTTTTGGATCAATAGCCGGGAGTTGCGTTGACTTCTATGTCCACGAGACTTTTATTTTATCCAAGAAAGATTTAAATTTTTCCATCACTATACTGTTGTATTCCTTCACTTCCAGCCGTAATTTGCATTAACGAATGCTTGAAACCCCCCCGTTAACCCTACGCTTACTCAATAAACTTTCATTGACTCTTGATATAATGTTAGGGCTTCACATTAGGATGTCGCCTACTTAGCAAATTTTTAATGTCTCTCGTATATAATGATAAGGGGTTTTAAATTTTTCTCAAATATTAATTTCAAATTTATCGCTAACCTTTATTCTATTCTTTAATTAACAAGGTATATTAAGTTTACAATGGCTACTTAGATTTATAATTTACTCAAAATTGTTAATTATCGTGGGTTCATGATAACTACTCTATTTTATAATTATTTTAACTCCGCTTTTATGGTTTAACATTTATTGTCGTATTTAATCTACAATTGATTCAAATTTTTAACAACAATTTCATTTTATTATTCCCCGTTACCTTCCTTTAATTGACCTTAGGCGCATTGTGTTCATATTATATTTAATGAGTGCCCACTGGACTACTCGGTGGGGTGATTTTGAGCCGTATGTAGATTAATTTAGGTCGAATTTACAGAAATTAAGAAACGAGGGAGTAGCCAAAAGACCCCTTCCTTATTTCTCTTTTCTTCTAAACGGGAAATTATTGACGTTCCGATCCCTGCGTTTCGCACGCCTGGTCTTCACGGGCACAGATCATCGGCGATAGTCCACGCACTTACACGAATCTGAATAATGTGTATGATTTTACTGACTTTTGATGTGTTTGGCTGTGGGCCGGAAAAATTTCGACAAAAATAATTAATGAAAACAAAATGATTTTATGCTTTATAAATATTTTATTAATATTATGGTGGGTTACAGGGTTTCAAATCTTGCTTATCTTCCTGGCGACCCTAGTAACGCCATACAAAATGATACTGACCCACTTGGCACCCGTTGCTAAGCAACGTTGGTAATGTGTTCAAGTGGTGGATTGCCCGCAAAAATTGAGTACCATTGGCTAGTACTATAGTTGCTCGGACAACCCTCGGGTTCACGAGCTGTCGATAGAAGACCTATGCTCGCTTTGCTCTGTCCCTCGTAATTATTCACGATTAGTGCTCAATGGACGGTGGAACAAATTGGCGGTGTTGGTTATATTAAAATAATAATTCAACTACATTTAAGACTATTTTATTCGATTCTGACACATGTACAACCATTACTGCTGGGCGTGTTGGAGTTGAGTTGCGCGACGTCGGGCACGCTCCTTACGTCCCGGTCGACGATTGCTGGGGGTGATGGGTTGTTCTGCTGACTTGGTAGCTGTCTGCGGCATTTGAGTTGGGGCGAAGATGAGCGGGTAAGTTACCGCTTCACCTTCCCGGCATACCGCTAGGGCGACTTCGAGTCCCGAACCTGCGTACGCAGACTCCGATTGAGCTGGCGTTCTTCGGCCCAGCCCTTTTGAGCTGCGGTGAGTCGTTGATACAGGAGCTTCGTCCGTTTAGGGTCTAAACAAGTCGCTTTGACCTGCTGCATCTCGCGAGTTGATTGCAGGACCTGACTAAGTAACTCTGCATTCGTCTGCCTCGCGCGATCTAGTTCCGTCTGCAGGATCCGTAGAGAGGACATTACTGTAATTAAATGGGTTGTTATACGTCAATTTATGATTGGTCTAAATGTTAAATTTTTTCAAACAAATCGAAAGTTCATTTTCAGTTATATGAGAAGAAAACACACACAGTTCTAATTATTATCAAATCACTACATCAATTTGTCCGTTAGTTCAATCGTCCTGGCAGTACCGCTCTAGGCTTCTCTTGAGAGCTTCCACCGTGTAGGGTCGCCTAGTGTCTCGAACCGGACGAGGTGGATGGGCGACGGCGATCCGCCCGGCAAGGATGTCATCCAGCACGTTTGCAAGGTACATCCTTGCCTTGACTACTTGCAAGTCCACCCGCTCCTGCACCCGCTCCCACTGGGTGAGGAGGTCCTGCGCGTTAGCAAATATCTCGGCAGCTGGGTACTGCTGTCTATTGAGTTCCTCAGGGTCGTTATTTAGATCCGGTGCCCTCCGAGTGGCAGGGTACGGCCATTGTCGACGAATTTTTCCGATCGTTCCTGTTCTCCTGGGTGACTCCTTCCTAGATGGCGTATCGGTCGATCTGGTGTCTGTCCATTCTAGAGACATGTTTGGCTGAAAGCAATGTATTATGATCAATCACTGGCGTATGATGAACGAAAGAACAAAGCGGATTATCTAAATTGTGCGCGCGATTTATTATCTGACTCACTAATGGTTAAGTGATGGCTGTTGGGCTTTCGTATTGTTCAATATTATGTTGTTGATTCGAGTAGAAACTTGCGTTCGGTTACGCATTGTCAATTGTCAATGTTGGGCGGAACTTAACGTTAGATCTCGTCTATATTAGAATTGACGTTAACATTAGGGTTAGGAGTTACGGAGGGGTTTCCATTTATTTGTTAACATTTTGCGCCCTCAAAGTATCTGAACTGGTCAACCTTAATTCGTGTCTCCTATTTAGATGGGCTTGACCATGCACCTCTCTTAATTAACTTGCGATTATCTGGTACACTTGAAAACTGTTGTACACATTTTATTTAATTTTTTCTCGATTTCGATCAAATAAAAATGTATTAAGTGTAATTAAAAGGAATTTTGTAACACAGTTTGTAAGTTAACGAAATGAATCAGACAGAGAGAAATTTAGGTTTTGTCAAAAATCTCATGTTTCAAAATAAGTGAGCTATTCGGTCAATTTTGGAATTTCACTAATTTACGTAATTTGATTCGCGAGCTTGTTTAGAATGACGGAGATGCACATCCGCCCCGAGATAGTCTATGTTTAGATTAGGTCTACTGTAGTTCCGATTTCACCGATCTGACTGATCTAGCGATAACATATTCAGTCTATGTTTATTGGTCGCCAATAAACCGGCTATATTTTTCGTTCGACAAATCTATTATTCAGTCTTATTGAATCAACGTGCTATCTTAAAATTTTCAATTTCAAAGCTCGGTCAGATTAACTAGGGTAAGTTATCGTTTTAATCGCTTCTTATACCTTTACCTTTTAGATTTTTAGTGTCACACACGCGCTCCTACTATGGATGTTGATGGACTATTTCCTCGTTTGGATATTTTTATTTACCAGCTGTTGGAAGTTATTTCAGATCTCAGCTACATCGGTCGATCGTAAGACAGATTTGCATTCTTCTGACCTATTGATTTCAATATAAAGTTGTGTTCTTTCATTTTATTTGAGTATTGATGGATTTTCAAATGTCGTGAACCCCCGTGATTCAAATCGCTTAGTCAGTAATTCCATCACTAATTTCTTGTCGCGGACATATGATCGTTAACCAGCTGGCCTATGGGTTCCTTACTGTTAATTGATGATCCTAATCAGTAGATTATCGAATTTACTTATGTTGGATTGTAATTCATAAATTGTTTTATCTAATGTTCACTCGATTTTTGGTCGTAAATTATTAACAATTTGTGGACATTATAACTTTATTTCATTGATGGTTCGATTGATTTTTTCTCGTTTACTGCAGAAGATGGGAGGAAGTTAAGGGTAGTAACTATTGACTCCATTAAAATAAGCTTTATTAAATTTTCTACGGCGTTCAATGGATTTATTCGTTGAAATTGATTACAACTAATATAGCTAACTAGGAATTCATTTTATTTCTGGCAATCAGGTTCACCTAGTTTTATTACTTTGCTCTACTCCTAGGAATAGATTTTTTATCCGATTCGTTATCTCAGTAAACTCATCTGCCAAAATTGAACTATAACTTTAAATTATTACCAATAATTACTATTTGCTAATGCAACTTTCTCGTAAGTTTCACCTAATGAGTTGGTTTACCCTTCGTCTAAATAGTTTAAAGATTTACTTGCATTTTGGGTATCTCTCGCACTCAAGTTCATTTAAAGCATAAATTTGGTTTACTATTATTATCACTAAGGTTGCTTAATCTCTTTGAACCATTGACCTTTATCGTAGCAATGAGTTTACTTAAATCAGGGGTTTAAATTAACCTTAAGTGGTATCCGATTTACTCAAAAAAATTATTTCACGGGTTTAGTTATATCAGTGATTTTTATTTAAGTTATTACAATGCTCTTTTTACATTCTATTTTACCTCGTTTACTTTAATCCTGAATCAAGGAGTTAGTTTAGATTGGACCGTGGGTCACTTAAATTTCCAATAATTATTTTATTAAAATCAACTTTAATTAAGGGGAATTCTGTTAACTGGATGGATAAATTCAATTTAAGGAACTCACTGAACTATTTACGATATTTATGTTTTATGTTTGATGAGCTGATATACTACTATTCAAATCATTTTTAAACATCAATTGAATTTATTTATACCAACGATTTCAGTTAATTTATCCCGTACCCTTTCCCTTTAATAGATCTTAAGTGCCATTGTGTTTATATTATATTTATTGAGTGCCCACTGGACTACTCGGTGTGATGATTTTAAGCCGTTTGTAAGATAATTTTAGGTCAATTTTACAGAATTGAGAAACGAGGAAGCAGCCAGAGACTTCTTCCTTATTTCTCGCTTCAGCTATAGGGATAAATATTGACGTTACGACCGCTGCGTTGCGCACGCTGAGTCTTCACGGGTGCATATCATTGGCGGTTTTCCACGCACTTACATGCATTTGCACTATGTTGATTTTACTAACTTGCGTGATGTGTCGGCTGTGGGCCGGAAAAATTTCGACATTTAAAATTGATAATTTATAAAGACATATAAGTTAAGTTATACATATTAATAAAATTTATTAATCATAAAACAAATAAATTTACCCATTTGACCATTCCATAAAACATCAAATCATAAAATAGAGCATAAAACAACATAAATACCTCTCTCCCCACATCAACGCCGAGCAGAGCTCCATTGAGATGCAAGGTCGTGATGTGGGAAGAGGGTTCCAACATAAATATTTCTCACCTAAATAAATAATTTAAATAACTGTAACTTCGAAGATCGTTCAAACGTATAAGATTTTCAAAGAACTTTCAAAAATAGTTTTGTTCGGAAAATGGTTTGTTTTCAAAATGGTTTTTAAGGTTTAAGGTCTTTGAAAAATGGCTCTAAGGTTAACTTTAATGTGAAAATGGATCAGTATTTATACCTAATTATGTGACGTGTGAAATTTGATGCAGTAAAACAAAATTCGACCTTGTTCTTTTCTAGCAAATTCTATTATTTAATTTTAATATTTTTTGATTTATTTTATAATTTTTTATTTAAAATTTTTATTGAATTATTGCTAATTCAATTTTCCGATTTAAATTCCACTTTAATGAACTTTAATTGATTTTTTCTAATTTCGTCGAATTTGTCGTGTTTTCTTGTTGTATTTGTGTAGGTATCGTGCGGATCTTGGTGCATTTTGTTATTATTTTATTTTATTTTTATGTTTATTATTTTATATTTAATTCTTTTATTTCTCGGATTTTATAGGGTTTATTTGGTGTTTTTCAGGTTTATTTTAAATTGCGTGTTGTATCTGCGTGTGTGTTTCTGATCCGTTTAAACATTTTTCAAGGCCGTTTACGTTCTGGCCCAACATAAAACACTCGGGGGTCCGTAAAATTGCGACCCGCAATTTCAATTGATTTCAAAATGATACATACAATTCCGTTTTCAATATTCACATTCATAAAAATGTCTACTGTAAGGTTAATTATCAAGAGAAAGATGGACTTAAGGTCCGGCTACAGTACATAATCAAATATCAATTGTGTAGTCCAATATCAATATTAGTTCGAATCACTGTAGATCAGTATGAGTTAGTAAATTCAGTTCAAATCAATGTAAATCAGTTCGAGTTAGGAAAATCAGTTCAAATCAATATCAGTTGCTGTAACTCAGTTGTATTTGTTTTCGAATGAATCGCTGACGGCTTGGGTTTCGCTTTCGAGCTGGGTTGATCTTGAAGGGTGATTGATGGAAATCTGCGAGAGTCTTGTCATTCCGTTGGGTTTGGTAGTTTTTCGAATTTGGGTGAACATTCTTCTGACTTTTTGGATTTGGGTATTTTGCCTTTGCTTGTTGTTTGTTAGGCCGAGGGTGAGACAACATATTAGGAGTATTATGTTAGATGTTATACTAATCGGTAGTATTAGTTCGATTGATAGACTTGTCGTTGCATGGGGTTCATTTTTCTGTTTGATTTGTTTTCCTTGTTGCTTTTTGATTGATAGGACGATTCTTTGAATTTCTTGAATTATTTTATTATTGGGATTTGCTTTGGCTTTTCTTTGAATTTGTTTGATGATATTTTCTAGGGTTTTCTTTATCTCTCGGTTCTCGTTTTTTATATTGGCTATTTCTTCATTATTTTTCAGTAGGGTTTGTACCATTGTTTGGGTTTTCTCGATATTCTGTTTCAACTCGTCCTTGTTTTCTTTTGTGGGGCATTGTATACATTGGAGGTTTATTTGTTGACATTCCTCGTTATTGGGGTTACTACAAATTTCTTTGAAATCGGCACAGGTGCTGTCCTCTCTTCTGAAGGGTTGGGATTTCTCGCATTTTTCTAATGGGTTTTCAGTATTGCATTTTCTCATTATTATCATCATTATTATCCACAGGTTTGGGTTCATAGCTTCTATTTTCGAATACATAATCAATTTTATATTTATTTACAAGATTATTTCGTTTATTTACAGTGGAGTTTAGCCCTTTTTACTCTTCTCTTTTCTGGGTTGAGTGTATCTCGCACTCCTCTTAGTTTTGTTTTCTGAGAATCTCATTATCAGGACTTGGGCTTTTATTAATCGCTCGGTTAGTTTTGGGAGTTCTTTTAGTCGCTCTTTGTTTTCTTTGATTATTCTTTGTTGGTTATTTATTTTCATCTGAAGATTTATTTCTTTCGCTTGCTTCCTTTTAAGTTGACGTTTACTATTTATTCGTTTAGCTGTTTGCTTTTCCAGCTTTCGTCTCGCTTCCTGGAGCTGTTCTGTTAGCGTTTTAATCTCATCTTGAGCTTGTTGATGGCTCTCTTTTATCTCTCTGGCTTCTTTACAACTGTCTTCTAGCTGTATTACATATCTCTGTTCACTTTTTCTACTATCTCTCATTCGTTCTGCTTCGGTTTTCCAATAATCTTCCAGGATTACGCGAGTCTTTATTTCGGCCAATTCTCGTCTCAATCGTTCATTTTCTCTCTTTTGATTTCTGTTCTCTCCCATGCTGGAGGTTAGCTTTCGTTTTATTATATTGGTTAGTTGTTTAGATTGTATTAACTGATGATTTATCCGGGCGATTTCTGAATCTTGTTCCTCCACTAACTCTTGCCATTCCTTTCTTTCGGCTCTCCACCTTTTACTATAATACCTCAGTGGGTCTTGCTCGATTGGTTCTACTAATTGAATTGGGCTTGGTACGTATTCTCCGTCTTCTAGATTCATTCGGATTTCTACTTCGTTCAAATTCATGCTAAATATACATCGATTACAATTTTTGTTTTATCGTTTTTTTTTTTTTTTTTTTTTTTATTGTCTTTTTACACTTTTTACAATTTTTCCTTTTGGGTTTACATTGTCGCTTCGTCCGTCTCCCCGAATCCTTCATCGGGTTCGGCGGATACTTGGGTTGGAATTTCGGTTGGGTATAACGGCATAAGCAGGATTGGTGGTCGGCTGTGCAAGGTATTTATTTCTGCACGTAAAGCGTTTGATATTTGTATCTCTTCGTCTAAGAGATAGGCAAGATATTCTGTATTTTCTGTTAACTCTTCCACTTGCGTTTCCAATCGATGCGTGTTTTCTAACGCTTTTAACTTTTCAATTTCCTTCCTCAGGTTCTGCTCATTTTCCTCGTATCCTTGCTTTATCGCTTTTATCTCTGCTTCTACTTGTTCTTTCAACTGTTCGTTAATTTCATGTTGGTGTCTCAACTGAATTTCTTTAAATACTGCAACTCCTCGGTGTCCATTCACCTCCTGTTGGAGTTCTGTTATCCTCTCGTTTAATTGTTGGTTTTGCCGTCTTTCATCCGTTTGTTCGTGTAGGGTTTCCGTTATCTTTTGATTTAGCTGATCAATCCATTTTCTGAGGTCCTTGTCGGTTTTCCTGAGCCTTCTTATTGTATTTTGTCTGGCTCGTTCATGGTATTCCATTGTTTGGATTTCCTCGTTCAGTTCCTCGATGGTTTCTTTCTGCACTTCGACTTGTTCCATAGTTCCCAATCTTCCATATTCAATATCTTTTTGGGTACAGTCTTATCTCTTTCTTGGCTTCTTGGTACTGGTTTTCCATCTTCTTGCTTCTGATTTGATCCACTTTTCTTTGTCTTCCGTTTTTATTTGTTGTATTTGTCTCTGTTTAAGAGTCTCTTCTTGTTCTATTAGCATCTCCTTCATTCTCGTTTGTTGCCATACTATTTCGTGATCTTGTTTTTGTATATGTTCCCATTGCATCGCATTCTCGATTTCGACAATCTATACTTGTCTTTCCACTTTCTCGCTTCTGCCGTTGTTTGGATCACTATTCTTTCTGTCTATCGTCTCTGGCTCTCTAATTTTCCTTGATGGTTTTGGCCCTTGATTTCTCAGCTTGTTGACTTCCTTTTCGCATTCTCCCATTTAGCTTTGTAAGCTCTTGCTCTATCTTCCTCTTCGGCTATTTGCTGAATGTAGTGTCTAATTCGTGCTTCCAAATTGCTTCTTGAGTTTTCTCTATCCTCTATCCATTTGGCTTTCCAATGGAGTGCTTGTCGTTTTGCCCCATTCTTTGGCTTGTTCCAAATGGGTTCTCTTTGTCTTCTCTATTCGTATTGGTGCTAATTTGCCCAATTTCCTCCTGCATTTGCTGTATAATTTTTATCGTTTCCTCTCCTTCTCTCTTATTTCTGCTTCTTTATCTTTTATCACTTCTCTCAGTCTTTCTATTTCACTTTGTTGATTCTGCTTCTCTTGCTCTAACATTCTGATCTCCTTTCTTTGGTTTATGATTCTGGTTTGGTTCTGCATGGATTCTTTTACTACCTCCTCTTCTCGTCCTTGATATGGTTCATTATTTCCTTCGGAATTCATTGTCTGTTGTTCTAATTCTTCTCTTATCATTTTTATCTTTAACGTATCTCTCAGTAGTTCTCCTTCTACTGATGTTAATATTTCTTTTAATCTCATCGACCTTTGTTGCCATTCCTCTTTAATCTCTTTTAGTTGTTCGGATTGGTTTTCGGTTCTTGACTCTTTGTCCTCTGTTACAGTTTTCTCTATCTTTTGGTTTATCGTCTCGTTTTGGTTCATTGTAATTCTGAATATTAATAATTGATTATTTTCTCTTTTCGATCATCTCAAAATTTTATCATAATTTACATCATCTCGTATTTTTGTGGTTTTTGAGTTTTTATTATTTTTACGTTTATCTTTATTTACACTTTTTACACATTGTTTTCATTTTTTAATTATTGATCAGCGAAACGGAATCTTTTGATCCGCCCGTTGATCGGCTTTCTACATACTGGACATATATCAACTTTTATCCCGCACGCTTCGCATGTGACCATATGTCCACAAGGCGTATAAATTATTTCCACATGTCTTTGCCAACATGTCACACATTGATACTGCTCCAAAATAGCTTCTTTTATTATTGATTTGTCTCGATTTTCCTTAGGTTTTTCTTGATATCGCTTGATTGCTCGGATTACTGCTTGTGTCGAGTCGTACCATTCTAAATTATTAGCTAACCTTTCCTGGATTATTTTCCTCATTTTTTGAGTATCTACTCCTGATAATAACATTATGGTTCTCGTTTTTGGTCGATCCAAAATATCTTCTATTTGCTGGTTGGTAATTATTATTTCGATATTCTTTGACTCTTTTTCTTGTTTATACATACATTTTCCTTTATGTTTTAGCTTTTTGACATTCTGATCTGGTATGGGTTGTTGATTTTTACATCCTTCGCACATTATTCCTCTGGCTGTTTGGCAATATCCTTGACTCGCAAATTCTGCTGCTCTTGGATTTCCTTTGAAAGTTTTAATTCTCTCTTCGAATGTTCTATTTATAGTCTCTTTTTTCCATATTAATTCTGCTGGATCTTCAAAACTCTTTATTATCGTTATCTTTTTCTCACCTCCCTTTTCATCTTTGTCAACTTCTAATTGTCGAAGTCCTTCTGATCTGTTCATCGCTTGGTTTCTTACATCAATATTGATTCTAAATGGGCAGGTTGGAAATTTCCTCAGGTGTTCTCGTTTAGCTGTCTCTCCTTTTTCCCATTTTGCGAGTTTTCCTTTACAATAGATGCATGTTACTTCGTCCGGTAGTTCTGGTGTTCCCGTAAAATAAAATCCTTGTGCGGCCATTTCTTGACTTTGCCGTTCGGTAAACACTTTATTATCTTTAAAAGTTAGATATCTCTGTTCCTCTTTTCTCAGTTCCTCGTCTTTCACTCTCCTTTGTGAGTATATCGCTTTTATGATTTGCGTTGGCCGTCTTGTTCCGTCGTAGTCTTTATAATATATAATTGCTGCTGCAAGTGTATTAACTTTCTCTTCCTCTTCCGGTTTTTTCCATAGTCTCGTCCATATCGAATCTGGTCCTTCTCTCATTTGTATTGTTATCTCTTCGCTGATTCCGCTTGCCATCTAAATATTGTCAATATTTTTTGGATTTTTGTTTTTCTGATTTTTCTGGTTATTTGTAATTTTTTGATTTTTATTTGATTTTTATTATTTTATTTACATTTATTTACACTTTCTTTCTCTCTTTACAACGTCTTGTCCGGCCTCTCTACTTCTAATTTTATATACAGATTATCTTCTCGCAAGAATCCTTCTCCTCTCAATCGTTGTTGTGGATAGAAACGTGGTGTTCCAATTGCTGTATTCCAGTCAGTTGTTGGCCTTCCCATCTGTGGTTCATTTCCTGTTCTGATTGGATTACGATAGTCCTCTTGTCCTTTCATTGTTAATATCATATTTTGTTTAAAAGGCCATGTTAATAGCTCGTCGAAATCTCCTCTTCCTACTCTGATGAAGACACTGATGTGGGTGCCCGTTGCATTCCCATCTCCATTTGGATATAATCTAATGCCCAATTTGTATCCATTTTCCCAACTGTATATTGGTGGACTATCTAGAATTCTTTGTGTTCCATCGTTTGCTCTCTGGAGTTTTTCTGCGAATTCGGTTATTTTCCATATAAATGGTGCTGTAGGGTGTTTTCTAGTTATAGAATTGTTGGTTTCTAGTTCTTTTATGCTGTTGGTCATCTGTTGCATTTTCTTTTCCATTTCGACCATTTTCTTGAGTGTGTCTCCTTGGCTTCTCTCGAAATTCTTTCTGGACTCTAATATTTCTTTTATTATTGCTTTTTGTGCATCATTTTCTGTTCGTAGGCTTTTTACCTCCCATGCCAACATTCCTATCGTTTTCATCATAATTTCGGTATGCTCGATGCTATTTTCCATCATATGCTTTTGCATCTCCATAATTGGTAGTTGCGCTTGACACTTGAATAACTCTAACGGGCACTTGATTGGTTTGCCTATACATTCGTTCCAATGTTCTTTCAATTTGACCTTCTCTTTTCTGCCGCAGTTGTTTGCGCATACTCCTTCATATAGATCGCATATTTGTTCCTCTTTTGGATTCCGATGTTCCATTTCTATTTTTGTCCATTCGTCGATGACTCCACAGAATTCGCATTTTTCCTCTCTCTTGATGCATACTTTGTGATGGTCTTTTATCGTCTTTTTTGTTGTGATGGTTTGACATTTTTCGCATAATACCTCGTTATATTCGCATTCATTTGTGTGACTTTCCGCTTCCTTCATAAGTCCCTTCCATTCACATTCTTTTACTTGGCATTGAACTAATAGATTGTTGATTTCTTTGTTGGTGGCTTTATCCATTGTTGTAGGATCTTCATCTTCTTCAAACGTTTCGTCGCATCCAGGGCATTTTAACCTTTTTACTTCTATTACTTCTATTGTACAATCTGTGCATATTCTGCATCCGCATTTCGTCTGTCTCGCTCCAATCAGCAATTCTTATTTTTCATTATTCGTCTCGTAGTTTCGGATGGATTCTCGCTTCCTCTAATTCTCTCGATGATTGTCTGCATATCTACAAAAATTTTCTGATTACTTGACGTTGCTTTACTTCTATCGCTTTATTTATACATATTTACACGGTGCGCTTTATTTTTACTCTACTGTTGAATCCGGTTCTAGGGTGAATTCTGGCATTGATGCTATCCATTCCACCCAACTTGCTGGATCTACGTGCTGTTGATTGTTTACGTAGTCTCCTAATTTCGTCAGCTTGCCATCTAACTTGATCTGCCAATTGTTCATTCATTCTCTGTAATTGTAGTATTGTTCTTTGTTGCTCTTCTAGTCTTAAGGCTCTGTAGACCTCTGTTCACACTTTCTGTTAATACTAGATGAGTATTTGTCCATTGAGTTTGCGCATTGTTCGTTATTAATGTCATTAATTTCGCATTGTCGTCCTCCATGTTGCCTCGATTCCTTGATACTTGGTATATTCCTGATTTAACCTAACAATCTCTATTATGTATAACATTGCAAGCTGCTGGTTGTTGTATCGCTTCTGTGAATGGTGTATTCTAACTTGGTTTGGTTGATTTACGTTATCGGACCATCTGCTTGATTATAAACAACATTAATTCATCGCATTCTCTCTGTTTGCGTATTGTCTCTAACGCATTTTGTACGATATTTACATATAGATATACATATTATTACACTACTATAACCTACATAATTTTTACACTATATACAACGTCCTTTTTTCGTTTTACAACCACGTCTCCGGGGACTCTATACGTAATGTCCGTATATCCACGTATTCTCATTCATATACTGGTATACATCAGATCATTGGACCATTTGTTGTGCTTCGATAATGGGCCGGGTTCCTTTAACCAGAGTCGCTGTGCTAGGTTCCTATGATTTCCATATTCTTTCGGTTCTTTCTGCATCATATGTTCCTAATTCGATATCGTTAATGAATTTTTCTTACGCTGGCATAATCTTTTCTTCGCTGGCTTCTTTTCCTTGCATTGTAGTTCTTACTAATTGAATTAATTTTAGCATTACTAATGCTGCTTATTCATTGCTGTTTGTTATCCAGATCATTTTAATCATTAATTCTTTCATAGGCTGCATGGTTATATTTCTCTTGCATTCGTTTGCTCCAATTATTCCTTCTTTGGTTGTACACTTTTAAGTGCTTTCTGGAGTTGTAATGCTTCATGAATTGAAAGGTGGCTGTCGTCCCATGATCCTTACCTTTTCTCCATGTTCGTTTCTTGTTTTTCTTCTCGCTGTTTTGTTATAGGTTGATCTGTCGCATTTTGACTTTGGTGGTTTCCTTGTTATGTTCTCCAATGTTCATCGAGTTCCTTTTGGATATTTATTACATATTTTCCCAGTTTTCTTTTTGTTGGGATCGATACTTTTTGAATTCTTTATATTTTTGCTTGTTTCACATTGGATTCTTTTATTTATGTTCGTTTCTTCTCTTAGTTCGCTAACGCAGATGTTTGTGATAGGTTTTCACCTTGTTCTCAATTACTATTCTTCCTCATTTGCTGCATTGACTCTATGTTTATTATTACTGTTTACTTCTCTGATCTGTCGTTGATCACGGTTCTTCTCTGGTTCCTTTTCCGGACGTTTTGTCGTAATTGATTCTGTAACTTTTCTGGTTATTGATTTCCAGTAATCACTCTTCCCCTCTGGACGTGTACTATATACTTTCCACGTTTTCTTTTTGTTGGAATGCGGTTATTTTTGATTTTTAATATCCTCGTTTGATTGACATTTGATTTCTTTCAATTCATCGTTCCGTTCTTTTTAAAGTTTCAAATACAACAGACTTTTGTAATGGGTTCTTTGCCCATATTTTCGACATTATCTCTTCTCCACTCCTTTGGATCGATTCCTATCTACTACCTTTATTACTTATTTCTTTGTTTTCTCGGCTCGACGTTTATATGCCTCTTTCCTTTGGTGTGTGATTTTTCTCCAGGGTTTGGCTAGTGTGCACTTATTATTATATCGTTGTTGGCACATATTATATTTCTGCATTGCCCCTCTAGACTATCCCATTCGCAATTTCTTCCTGCTTTCATGTTCATTTTCCCAACAATCGCTAATTTGTTTTGTATACATACTTGTTCAACTTGTTTCTACTCCTCTGTTTATATTCGCATTTGCCTATCCCTGGTCCACTTGAATTTTTACGTTTCTATCTTCTGTAGCATCTTCTACAACACATCTTTGGTGGTTTGGACATGATGATGAGTTTTCGGAACGTATTTCCATCTTTCCTGGTTTTTCCTATTGAGTCGAATTGACAACTTATGCTTGTATTCATTGTCAATTGTAAGCATATTCCTTTACTTGAGATCCTTTCTCATTTATTGTTTCGTATTCTGAACGATTTTATCTCCTTCGTCAAGTTTTCGTCAGCTTCCGTTAACATTGATGGACGTGATCAATATCATTATTTTTCTGTAGGCAGGGTCGGTCGGTTTGATTTTCCTTGTTGTGGTAACATCCATCTCTGTTCGTTTCCCTCCGTTATTGCCTGTTGTTCGTTTTCTTGAGTTCCTCCGTTAGATGTTGCTTTTTCTCTGTTGTGGCGGATTTATTTCGTCTCTAGCATTTTGATCCTCTTGGTTTTTGTTTGTTGTCATCCCTTCCTCCTTCTCCATATACTCCACAGGGTTTCCTTGAAATGTCGTCCTCGACATTTCTTTATTTCAATTAATTTCCTCGTATACTTTTATTATTCTCACGCTTTTATATCGTCCATCTCTTTTATTTCTTGTTTGCTCGCTTGGAATCTTATTTGCTGTCGATGCCATCTATGTATTTCAGTAATAGTTGTTCCTTCTATCTCCGATTCGTACTGCCTTCTTTTTGGATGATTGGGTGAATTCAGTCTCCATTTCAACAGTTGCTTTTATCGTTTTGGGACTGAATAGTGAGCGTATATTGTATTCTTTTAATAGAGTTTCTGTTTCTTACATATAGTTGAGATCGATACTTTAAGTTGATGATCCTTCGTAGGTCATTTCATCAGATTGGCTGTTGCTTTCGTCTTGTTGGCGTCGATTAGCTTCCCATAATGTTTGGATGTTTTTACACCATGCATTTCCTCTCTCTCTAATTGTCGCATTACTGGTTATAAATTTTATTGCCTGCTGTCTGGAATTTCAAAGCACGTAATGTAGTAATGTTTTTCTCCGTTGTCTTTTTTCTTTTGACGTGATCCCTGTTTTAGTAATTCCTCTCAGGACTGTTGTAAGAGGCATCTGCTGCGACTGACGAAATTAATGCGTGTTTGCCCCTTCTTCGTTTGGTATATCGAGGTGTGTCGCATTCTGCCATAAGTCGAATTATGTCTATTATCCTTGCATGTTTCCATATTGTATGCAATATTTAGAGGTACGTTTCCTCTACATCTGCCATAGTGAAGATCATGGTATGCTTTCCTTGATACGAATCCATTTCTGGTGGCTCCTGCTTCCTTTAGCAATAATCATATGCGATTTTTCCGCTTTGTTTACTATTCTCTCAATCCTTTTTCCTTCGACCATTCTGCATTATCTCTCTGATAGCTTTTTACTATTATATCCATCTCTGTCTACATTGTCTTTGGGTCACGTTTAGCGTTACTTTAGGTTTCAATCCGGTTTAGGTTCCTCTACGGTATTATTTGCTGTTGCTTCCTATTTTTCGACTGCATCGTAGTCCCGTTTATACTCAAGCTGTTGAGTTTGTGTTAGTTTGCAATACCTCGATTTTCCTGGTTCTCTTGTTATTGTTCTGTATTTCTTGCCATTCTGCTCACGTTCACGTAAATAGGCCTAAGTGAGTGGTTGTTGACGCAAATTTAATCGCGCATTGTTTTCGTTTACATACATTATCTCATAAGGTCCTTTACCACATCTTTGTAATTTTCTGGCTACTCCTGGGATATCTGGCGTCGGCATTATTACCCATCTCCAACCTGAAAGTTAGCTCACGCACATCTCGCTTTATCATGTAATTCTTGTAGCTTCTCTTGATTAAATTCTAATATTCATACCTGCCGTTTCCCAGATCTTCCTGCATTCGCTCTTTGAACCCTGTTACATAATCATCCAATTTTCATATACTGTGATACGGTGGTTGGTTTTCTAAGTCTATCGGCAATGTTACATTCTCTGCGTACATTAATTTAAATGACCATTTTTGTTGCTTGAGTGTATTGACATCCTATATAGCCATAAGGCAAAATAGATTTAATATATCTATCCCAATCCTTTTGGTGTCTGCTTACATAATTCGAAACTCATTTCTATTTAGTAATGCCATTGAAATTCGTTCGTTTGACATTGTTTGCGGATGGTACGGTGATGTTCTCATTCGCAATTCGAAGTATTTGTTTACTTTCCTCTATTATTCGCTCAAAGTTGGGTTCCTTGATCAGGGTTAGGATCTGTTTGGGTGTTTCCGTATCTACAGCATATTTCCTCTACTAGGATTCTCGCCTATTGTTTGGCTTTGATCCGTGGTATTGCGAATGCTTCGGGAATTTTGATAAATAATCGTCACTACCAATATGTAAAAATCCATCGTTTTGGTTTCGGGTAATGGTCCATACTACATCCATGTGCGATCATTGTCATGGTTCTGGTGGAATGGCAATGGTTAATGGTGCTTTCAATTTACTTTCTGTGCTTTTTCTGGTTGCACTATTAGGCATTCTTTATCCATCCTTTTACGTCCTCTCCCCGAATATTTGGCCATAATATTTTTGACGCCAGTCTTGCTTCTGTCTTTTTTGCTGACATGTGTCCTCCAAGTTTCCCATCGTGATATTGCATCAAATACCTTTTTTCGTCTACTCCTGTAAGCACATGAGTCGTTTTTCGCCATCCATTAGTAATAACATCTTTCCATGGTGTATCGTGTCTGTGTTTTTCCATATGCTCCTTTAATTTAAACTGTTTTTGTCGAAGATTTTCCTCTCGTTCGTTTCTATGAATTCAATTATGTTTTTAGCTGCCTCGTCTTTTCTGCTCCTTTCTCAAGTTTTTGTAAAATGAAATATCTTCTTGCGATGATCATGATATGCGTCTTACATCCTGATCATCCATTCCTCAAATACAAAATCTTGACATGCCCCCCAAATCGCGTTAGCGTTCGCTTTTCCTGAGTTGAAATTTTTAATATACGGCGAGTATTCTTGCAATGCATCCCCATTCTCATTAATTCTACTAAGGCTTCTTTGTGTTGGCCTAGCCATACTAAATGGTTGATGATCTGTAGTGATGTATATCTCGTGACCCCATAAAAATATGAAATGTTAATAGCTGGATATTGCTAATGCTTCTCTTTCGTAACGGAGTAATTCTTTTCGTGTTTCTTGAATGTTCGACTATAGATCCAATAACTCGTTTCTCTTTTCTCTTCACATCCCATTGTTCCAGACTGCTCCAGATGCATATCGCATCCACTTGCGTCTGTTGCTAACAAAAACGGTTTCTTACAATCTGGGTGAGAGTATTGGGTGCTGATATTAGTGTTTCTCTGAGTGTTTTCAAAGGCTGTTTGTTGTTTCCGCTCCCATATAAACGGGGTATCTTTTTTTGGTTAACTCTTGTAATGGGTTTCGCAATGGTTTGCATAACTCTTGATGAATATTCGATAATATCCACATAAGCCTAAAGAATTCTTGCACTTGTGACTGTCCCTGGTGGCGGGCATCTTATCTTTCGGATGTTTTCTTGGATCTGGTTCTTTGCCTTTTCGCCGACGACAATGTGTCCTAAGAAGTGACTTTTTTCCTTTGCCCAATCGATTTTGATGTTTTCAAATCTCAATTTCCATTGTCCAGTCGAACGAATACATTACGGATAATATCTTTAAAATTTGCTCGAAGGTGCTAGAATCAATTAATAAGTCATCAATATATACCATACATTGTTTAATGCCGTGAGTACAAAATTCATACACTCTGGAATGAAGCTGGTGCGGTTGTTAAGTCCCAAACCAGGCATTTTCTTGAATTGGTATAAATCTTTTTCCGAAGTAAAAGAGTTTATCTCTGTCCTCTCTCTTCTTTGACTTTTTATTTCCATAACCATTTTTAAATCTAGCGATGTAAAATAAGCTGCTCCGTGCAACATTTGTAACATTTTCATTTTTATCCGGTAACGGGTATGTATCAGCCGTTTGTTACTGCGTTGGAGTCGTCGGGTATCTATATCAGAACCGTTGCTGTTCCGTCTTTTTCTTTACCATGACCACTGGGATTTGCCTGGCGAACAACTTGTTCGATTACTCCGCGTCCTATACATCTTTGCACTTCTTTTCTGCTTCTGGTTTTTGGAAGCTTCTGCGCAATCGATATGGCCGTAGTGTATTGGGGTTCATCTGTTAGTGTATTGTATGTTGCGTACATCGCTTGTACCGAGATCTAAGTCAGAATGCTTGCAATATATCTATTCAAATTCACCATTCGCAGTTTTTTGTGTTGTTCTTTTCGTTTTCGTTCAGTAGCTGACTGTCGCTTGTCCATAGTTCTCTCAGTTCCTTCCGGTTTTTGTTGTTGGAAGTTCGCATGTCCATGCATTGGTTTAGTTTTTCCCAATCTTCGTTTTCAATAGTAATTATCTTTTCCTCGTCAAAATGTAAGTTGATTGGACTTTCACTGCTATCGTTTTACGTATACTATCTCTCTGGCTAATGGCAGTTCCTCTTTTTCTCAAATTTGTGATTAGTTCAAAAATCATTTCTCCTCTAGTTTCCTCATTTAACTTCACATAGCAATCATTTGTGTTCGCTCCTGGCACTACTATTTTTCTCTGAGCATCTCACTTCTGATTTCCCCATACATATTCGTCCGTTTTATCTCTCCAGCTCCATTGATCCTAGACTCTATTATTATCTCTTTTAGTAATTCTGGGCATGAGATCTTTCCAATATACATCTTCCGCTCAGTTCCTGGTAACTGCTAAAATACGTATTGATTTTTTATTTTTTATTTCTATTATCGACAGATTTTTTCCGATGACTGTACAGATGCTTTGCTGCAAGTTATTACATCCATGTTACGCTCTTCATACATGCCACAATCTTCCGGGTATTTATCCATCATTTATTGCCGAATGTTTGCTCCGGTATCAATCATTGCTCTTATTTCTACCCCATTTATTCTATGGGTACCGTAGTGTTGGTCCAGCTAATGGTTTGTACATAGCGAAGTTCGAGTTTTCTGGATCCTGATCGCACTTCTTTTGATCTTTGCGGTTCTTGGCACTAAGTCTAGCCAAATTGGGTTCGTAATGGTACTGATAAATATTTCGTAATGTGTTGATCTTGGATTGGTACGTGTTTTCACTGGCATGTTTCTCTTACCGATGATGTTGCTTTCTTTAAACATTAATATACTGGTGGTGGATGATTATAATGTCACTATGTCTTGTCTTTCGATTTCCCATTGTTTGAGTTGTTCTTGATGTTAAACATCTGCGGTTCTCTTGGTTTTTCGTCATTGTCCTGCTACTAATCATCTCTGAAATTTATCCATCGTTTCCATTGCTCGTTTTTTGTTCCGCTTCAAATTCTGGTTTTCTTCGGCTCTAGTCTCATTATGCTTTAAAATTTAACGTCCAACTTCCTTCATCGGTACCGTTCATTTCGTTAGAATTCCTACAGTCTGTTTTATCTTGTGAATATCTTTGGAGTGTCCATGTAATACCATTGTCCTTTGCTAAAAAACGGTAAGAATCCAATTGGCTATTTTCCAGTTGATTTTCCTCTCCTCTTTGTAAACATCGAACACGCTAACATTGTGTTATGAATTACTCCTCACGATTTGAATGATAAGGATTTATCCTAAAAATTCCTCGCCATCATTGTCGCAGATTAAGATCTCCCCACATGGCTTTCATCATATTGCTGTAGCGTGTTGAAAATGATCCGGTGATAGTAAAATTCGTAGTTAGGTTCTCTCCATAGTTTTACTTTCCCGTTATCCGGTCACAATATTAGATAGTATGCTTGCCTTTGTGCTGGAATAGTAAATGTTCTCTGGCTCGTTCCAGATTTTCTTTGGTATATTCCCACTCTGATATATCCACCACTGGTTGAATTCTGCTTCCCGCTAGCCCCAATTCTGGTTAATACCACAATTTTTGGCGGTGCTACGATTACTCGAGTTGGGATTGTAACCAAACTTCCATCTCTTATTTCGAATAATGGTCCATATACCATTTACTGCACCTGAAACATGTTGGGTACAAAATTCTCTGGGTTTATCATCCTTGTTACTGGTTGAGCGAATCTGATTTTTCCTTTATGCATTATCTCTAATTCGTTATGCATTTATCTCTCGGAATTGTTGAATTCTCTGCATTTTGCAATTGTCTTTTCACATTTGTACGTATAAACTATAACTTCTCCAACGATTCCTCCAAAATATCCCTCTTGGGAGTGGGTAGTAATGGAATTGCGTTATTGGATTTGTGATGCCATTGCTAATTTGTTTTTTTAATATTTCTGTCAAGATACAGTCATTTTAACTAATCGTAGTATATTTCTCTTGTTTGCCAATCTTTATGCTATAAGAAATCCATTTGTTTATTATTAGAGATATAGTTTTCACATCTTTGGGGTCTATTTGCTCTTTTGCGTTGTAATTTGCTGTTCGCGATAAGAATATTCCTTATATTAGTACCTGGCTACCATTTCGTCAACATTTAACTCACCATCCGTCCTTTATAATCTCATTCCGATTGTAGTATCTTTATATTATACCGTTGGCGTGACTCTGATCCGATAGTTTGTTGTTATGTTGGTTTCCGATTCTCGGTTCTCGTAAATCATCTAATGCCCTTTTTTGTTTGTTAGTTTCTGTTCTTCTCTTGTTGCACTGCCTTGCACTTCATCAAATATTGCGCTCTTACAATAAGGTGAGTCTACAAGTTCTGGTATCGGCGTGGATATAGCGATCGTTGACCTTCCCCGATTGCAGCCTATCTGTTGCTAGACATTGAAGGGTACTTTTTCATTGCTTGCGTGTCTGGATCAAAATATCCTTGATATTCTCAACTTTAACTTGATAGCTTTCAATCACTACTACTCCTTTGGAACTAATGATTCAATAGAGGTACTCTCCTCCTTTGCATGTTCCGTCTCCAGCCGTTATTTCTTCGCAGCGTATACTCGGGTAGTTTTTATTTCCTTCCTCGGCTGCTACATTCACTCTTCCAGCTATTGAGATACGTCCTGTCGTGAATCCTTCTTCACCCAAAATTTTCCCGCTCCTTGTTACTGAAACCACTGTGTTTCCGTTCCAAGCTTCTATAATTTTTGAATGTGAATGATGTCCGCAATGCAATGCTACCATTTTCTTGTTACTGAACAATTCCTTGATTTCCCGTTTTACTAAAGTCTACCTCTCTAATAACATTAACGATACTGGTGTTTTTGCCGTTGTCCCCTGTAATTTACCGGGGGTTTGCAGCCTTGCACTCTTGCGTTTCTTTTAGGAGTATTTATCCCAATCTTTATGTTGTCACAATCATATATACAAACGGTTCTAACCCTTTCACGCAAACATCATCATATGAGTATTGTAGCGATTATCGTATTCATCCCTTTTCTAGCTGTTTTGATCGCTTGCATTAATTGTTGTTTCGAATTCGTATACTCTTTTAACTTCGCTTGCATCATCCTCGGTTGATCAATCTTTATTACCTAAATTTATAAAGGCTATCGCACCATCCCACCTTGAGTCAGGATGAATGGTTCGATAACCTTCCTTGATAATGTCTGTTATCGCAATTCATATCCTTTGGTTGTATCTTGGGTTCGTTTTCTTGTATAGTCACTATCGTATTGTCATTAGGTAGGCATTCCTGACCAAATATCTGTTTTGGGTCCATCAGATCGTTTTCGTTAATGATTTATTATCAACAGTAATTCCTCTGGATCTCGGTTGTGGTTCGTACTTTGTTGTCATGAAATTTTTATTTAATTTTATTGGGTTTAATTGCGCCAAAAGCTGTTTCGCTTCTCTCCGATATTATTGAGTTTTAAATTTCTCTTTATTTCTGGTTTTGCTAATCCCAGAATATAGTTAATTAGTCTGTGATCCATTTTGCTCCTTGTTCTTGGCCTTTCAGTTTTCCCTGTAACTGCTTTGTCAACTTGACTAACTTGTCAATTTCGTTGTCATTGAATTCCATCTGCATCTGTCTTAGTTTTCCTTTCTGGAGTGGGTTTATCAATCTTTATGGGTCGTCTCTGGATTTCTTTTCCATTGCGTACTGTTTCTTTCGTTT